>JADLZK010002575.1:0-312007 GCA_015847255.1 Hyparrhenia diplandra
GGACTGCTGTTCTATAATAGCAGAGGCGGTTACTCTTATGGACATTCTCTTGAGATAAAAGGAGGCAAACAAAAAACATGTTTTACCACCTTGCAAAGAGAGGGGCGTTGGACATAGATGTGGTGAAAAAAACAGAGAAATTGTTGTTGCTTTTCATAGGGATGGGACGTGTCAAGAATAGAATGAGCACAGGATCAGCACCGAGTGCTATGGAATGCCATCGTGTTTTCCTCTGGCCAGATCACTTAAGTACTGTGGAATTTGTGACCGTGAGACCAGTCCAACACAAACCACAGAAATAGAAGTAAAGAGAAAACACTAAGAAAGCCGAAATTTTATACCGCTACTTGGACCGTTGTCAGGGAAAACAACTAGCTGTCCAGCTTAGCATCGCATTGCACAAGACTTCTCTGGCTAATAACTTTAGCGGGTTTGCCATCATGTAGAAGTTACCTACATCTGGATAACCACAGCACCGTCAGGACAGGATCCGGCAGTGGCAAGGCCAGGTACTCCAGAGACGTATGCAACACCAACATGATGTTCTCCTCCATGGCTCCGTTATATAAGCTCCTCATGTCAAAGCAGCTGGGTAGTCGTCAGCAGTGGGTTTCTTACCCTCAAATCCCATGTGCAGCTAATTTTTTTTATCTTTTGAGGCACTTCTTATTTCATATGGATGCTACATGATCTTGTGAAGCCATGTCCAAAATCTTAGCTTGGTCTCATTTGTTCATGTTTAGATATGTGTAGCTAAGGAGAAGCATGAATATAACCAGCTAACATATAGATGCATGTATATAACCAGCTAAGGAAAAGCAGCTAACACCAACATATGGATGCATGTATATAACCAGCGAAGGAGAAGCATGAAAGGTTTGCCCAAGCTCATGTGTTGAGCTGGTATACATGTGTAGAAGTTTACTCTCTCTTTCATGAATACAACGTGAGCAGAAATGGGGGGGCATATAGATTGGAGGCGAGACTCCAAAATCAACCCAGTCTGTTGGTATACACTGCAACCTTTCTGATCAAACTCTTGCATGCCGATTTATATTTCCATATGGAGTGTCATATTGGTATCAGCACCATGCTATTATTGCACAACCAAAGATCGAGGAGGATGCCCACCTCTGAAAATCATTCTTCTGATAGTGCCTCCCATATATACGCTTTTGTGGATTTGTGAAGCAACACTTTTGGTGGCGTGCCTAGCTTGTAACATAGAACATGAGCAGATACTGGCTAGCTAGGATATATATACACATATTTTTTATGAGGTCAATATAATTGCTTTCTCTCAACTTAGATATACCTAGTTTCTATATATATGGTAGTCAATCAAGCTTCTAAAAAGTTGTTATGATTTTATCCAGTAAGAGTATTTGGGTCAACTCGAGCTACATGTTGGCAGCATGTTGGTAAAATGGGCCAACCTATATATGGCCCCTGAAATTAAATCGTCTTGAGGCCACATGCATGCTTGCCAGATCCATTGACAGGTCTAAGCTGGCCCATTCCGGCTCATTTTTTATAATAAACATTTCCACCTAAGTTTGATAGAAAAGGAAGGGTGAGAATGCACAAAAAGGAACTTTAATTAGAGTAGACATGGGAACCCATCCAAAACACAACAAATGGATGTAGCATTAGTTAATGAACTTTGTGTTTGCTTCATCACAGGAAGGTCTCCGCCAGGTTGTAGCTTAGACCTGGGAACCGATCCAGAAACAACAAAAAGGAACTTTGTGTTTGCTTCACCGGGAATATCTCCGCTAGGTTGTAGCTTCCAATGGCAAGTAAGATGGGCTCGGGTGTCTCCAAACTCAACAACAATCGTCAGCTACATTGAACCGTTACGGGATACGGATACGCCGATACCGATACGGTGATACGTTGATACGACATTTTTTTTTGAAAATATGGATATATCGATACGACAAGTACATATAAAATTGTAGAATAATTTTAACGAATATGCATAAGTATAATGTATACTTAATAGCAAAGAAAAATAGCTAAAACAAATAGTGCTCAGTATACCAAAAGCAGTCGCAATCCAGCCCAACAGCACAACAAGGGCAGCTAATTACCTACAAACAAACTTGAGAGGAGCTATATTTTTGTGAGTTCATCACATAAAAAACACGTGTGGATGTTTACCAACGACACAGTTTTTTATGGCTCGTATATGTAAAAGGGACACTATATATTTTGTGCATGAGAATAGGATCATGCACACACTCTACATCAACAATTCCATCCCATACCTACAAGAGATACATAGTGAAAAGTGGACAGCAGCGATTTCCAGATTCCTCCCATACCAACAACAGAAAGTAGCATGATTGATGCACACGCTGTAGACCTCCCGTGATGCCCTAGCTAGTCGTGGCTTCCAAGCCACAAAAATCCTGCATACTACTTGTGGTTCCTGGCCCTGAATGACAGCTATGTGGGGGTGGCAGCTGTGTGGCCAAAATATACAGGAACACAACTATATATGTGGGGTGTCCAAATGTGAATGCTAGCGGAGCTGATGCAGATTGAGTACATGGGGTCCCATCCATGTGGAGATTTATGTGATAACCTCTCGCAAGTGACTGCACTTGTACAGTCTTTAAACATAAGGTTTTGATGTACCTACTCATGTGGGATGCTTCTGGTTCTATTTCCCCACTCGTTCAAAATTGACATCATAAGCTATAAAAATACCATTGTACCCATTTGATTTAAATAGACAACTTAAGCTCCCCTAATTAGGTTCCACTACATTTACAACCACTGGATTTATATGGATGAATGGCTCCCCTTTTTTCCAAACACAGTAAAATTTCTCTTTCAATGACAAGCTTGATTTTTCTGTTTGATGTTCTAATTCCAACACTTATAAACAATTTTTGAGAAGGTATACACGTACATGGTTTTTTCCATTAGCGGTTTCTAATGCATACTGACATTAGAAACAAAGGGGTGCAACAAAACTTTAACTTTTCATTTTATATCGTTTAATACCTCCCGATGGACCCATACAAATGCTAAATTTGATCCTTTGGGAAATGGTGGTTGTGCAAACTGCATCTACTTATCAATCTCCCCATGGACTCATAGTTCTGCTCATACACAGCATAATCTCTGTAACTTATCAATCTCTGTAAATTTGATCCTTGAAGTTACTTCTGCTCGTATTTGTCCAGGTTTCGTCCACTAGTGTGCAGCTTGTTTTGTTGGAGTGGGCTTAATCTTTCATGAGCTCATACACAGCATATGAGAACACATGGCACAGGAATGTGTCGACTCTGCTTTAGCAGCGGAATGTCCAAACAGACGACCTATAATAATTCATTAATAAAAACAGAGTGTGTTCATCGCGTTCTTGTTCCTCCATGCTGGACGATTTAGTGCACAGCAATCTATTTTTCACAAGTGTTGCATCTGATTGGAGCTGTCCCTTATTTCAATGCTGGCAGGCTGCATCACAGATTCCCTGGCCAACTAATGGACCCTATGGAATGTACATCTGTTAAGCGGTTGCAGTAAGAACATGTTGCAGCACTTTATCTCTAACCAGCAAACCAAATTTCAGATGCCTCCCCTTCTTAGAATAGACACTATCTGGTGCCTGCTTTAAGATGGAGATTCGGATCAGGATGCCATATGACCTTGACTAAAGATGTATAGCAGCCTCATTTTGAGAAATCCGAAGAGCAAATTAAATAGGCTAGCAGCAGGGATCTGAGAGACGTCGTGACTTGTGGAATTTCCATGTCTAAGAAGGGTATATATGGAGATAATGAGAAGTTGAGTTAAGATGGGAGACTGTAGTCCCACTCCCACCCGTGTGGCAATTTATTTATGTTCTAGTATTTTGTATACACCGACTACATCTGCTAGCAAGTAATCCTTTCTAGAAAATGATACTTTTTCATTAGTTCTTTTAGAAAATTACACAGAGTTGATATGACGCAGTCTTAAAATGCTGGCAAACTCTGCCTGACACGAAGGACATATGCACAATTAGAAATTGTGAACACATATAAAATAGCCTGCCCTTACCGGATTGTACCAAAAAAGCAACTTGATACTTATGCGTTTTAATCTGCCGGATTATATATCTTCTATACACAAATGGATCAATCTGCGTTATCCACTTTAGCATATATATGAATCAAACTGATAACTCAAATAGGATTGTTAATGCCCCTCTTCGAGTTCAATTCCATGGATGGATGGGACTGCTCAGATTTGTTCCATGAGTCAACGACCATGCCCACCTTTAGATGCAACACCTCACCCCTTCTGGTCTTCCCCTCGTACTCGTGCCCCTATGTGCCTGTTTTCGAAGGTTCAACTGTGGGTTTATGCACCATGTTCGGTGACGACCCTGTTGACGTGGATGCTGATCGTCGATGCGGGAGCTCTTCCCCGACCTCGCATGACGGGCTCGCGGGCGGCGCGGCACCCGCACATGAGTGCCACAACCGATCCATGGATCCATGCCGGTACGCGCACTCCGATTGTCTAATCCGTGAGTAATTTCCTTAGGAAGAAAGGTTTGGGACTGCACATCATGTAATATCTTAACTCCAAGGAATGTGTGAAAGCGCAGGTGTAAACTCACTTGTACTTAAATACAAAGATGAACAAGACTTTTGCGTACTCGAGAAAAAACTTTTTTGTGGGTTTATGCATCAGCACTGGCTCCGTTGCACATGCGTCTCGGTCATGTCGTCCTCCCTGCCACAGCCACTATATGTCCAAGCCAGATGATTCCCTCAAGGCACTACATCAAACTTGTTTACTAAGTTGGAATGACACTGAGGACACCCAATTCCAGATGCTTCCCATACATAGATAGGGACACTATAATATATGCACCAGCAGTCGAGAGTGGTGAGATCTAGACCATGCGCATAAGCGCATTCATGACCTTGACCCACGACACAGAGGTCTAAGCACAGATAACTACAAAGATCTAGCATGCCCATAGGTGCCACCAAAATTGAGTTCTATGTTGCGAGAGTGATATAAGCCACGCTAAGGGGAACAATATAGCAAACATGCTACTTTATGCATACTAGAAATACTGGATGTGGATGAGGATTTTCTGTCTAATTACAGGGATATATACTATTTGGATCAGAAATGAATGGGGAGTCAATGTGGGGAACCTTGGGGCTCCCACCAAATACATTCATTTCTCTCTCAAGGACCGACTACACATATTGCGCAATGTATATACGAGATATAGGAGCATCTAGGTAGCAACCATATATATTAGCTACATACTTCAGTGGCTCTGGCAACATCAAGCTCCAGGGGTTCAGCAATTGAGACATAGAGGGACGTTAATTTGAACAAGTGGAAGAACATTCCAACGTGCTACTTTGCATTGCCAAGCCTATCACATGGCGATCCTACAAGAAACTTTATGAACAGTGTCATTTTATCTAGCTGAGAGGCCAAGTACATTGCAGCGTCATCAGTTTAATTTGGTGGCTGCTTATTACTCATAGCTTGTATGTGTGAACTAACAAGCATCAATACAGTTCACATTGAAAATCTTTCGGTGACATAATTTGGTGATTGCATGAATCTATCCTACCAATTCATGAGGCGATGAGTGTGTCGGCAGATAGCAATATGGCCCGAAGGCATGATTGCGTGGCCAGTTGGTCGAGCAAGGCTTTGGGTGAAGGTTTGGGATCACAGAGATTTCAAAAAATTCAGACAATGATCCATTACGTTAACTAGTTAATATGTTCGAGTTTAGCTTAATATTAGGCTTAATGTTCATGAAAATCACATGTTTCTATACGGTCCGATTAAAAATCAAAAGCACTGGCTGAACATAGTTTGGTGACAAGGCATGGCGTAGAACCCAAGCTGCACCTCTTAATAGTTGCTACTGTTGCTATGAAGTTGCTGAAACTTCTGTTCCTTCCTTGTTCGCGTATGCGTGGCTACAACAGTAGTGCTCAACGCAACCATGGTAGCCTCCCATCCAGTCCTCCAATCAGAACCTTGGCTTCATCTGGAAGCAGCACCACTCAAACAGCAGTGCTCACTACAAAATCATGTTCGAATTGCACCTCCAGTGAACTAGAAAAATAGCTACGTCAGCATTCATTTCTCGATGCCACTCAGTCAGAAACTACTGTGTGTGTTTATCGTGACCAATAGGATTTATATGATTTCACCAGGACATCTATGTAGCTTCTCTGTTTACGGTGCACTTACGGCCTCATGCATCTACTCATCATTATGAAGGGAGTAAATTTTGTTGAAATTTCCCTTGAAAAATAGTCCAAAACTTCTGTACAGGAAGAATAAACACAATATTATGTTTTACGCATTACACTAGATAAATCAAGATACAACTGAACGAGACACTAATATACTTGAATCGGAAGCATTCAGCGGTCTACAGTAAGAAGTACATAATATAGAGTGTGGACGATTTAATTTACATCTAAGCTGGTACAACTTGCCATATATGGTGTTAAATCTTGGTATTTGGTAGCTTGTACAAAGTGCTTATTTTCCTAAAGGTGAACTCTAGGAGGATCTGCTTCTTCATTGTGCTTAAACATAACCTGTACATTCCAAAAAGGTGAACTCACAACAGTGCCACGTAAGCTTTGTTTTCTCGGTGCCACTCATTCACATCAGACCAAGGTCGCAGCATAGATCTAGGATGAAGTACCCGGAATTAGCAGGACCCTACCATCGAGACGAAGGTTTGCTGGTTTTTGGTTTTGCCGGGAGTGTAAACTGGAAGAGCACATAGAGCAGGCACTCCGTTTCGCATTCTATTTATAGATATTGAGCTAGAACGAAGCGCATGCACTCTGTTTTATGAACCTCCTTAGTCACAGCAAGCTGCGTCCCAGCACATTGGCCTGAGGGGAGAAGCACGAGGGGGCAACATTATATGGTATATATTTGGCCAGCCCAAGCAGCTGAAGATAAGCGAGAGTTTGCTAAACAAAAGAAAAATAAATTGAAAATAAGACAGAGACAAGAGTAGAAGACTACATTAATTCAAATTCAGTGTAATCTCAATGGAACAATCTTTACCAAACAATAAACACTAAACCTTTTTAACCTACGTTCTTTTATTCCCAATGTACCCTTATCTTTCCTGGTCCACAACCTATATCTAAAATGTGTCCTCATATCTTCACACCTGTACTGCACCGTTTCATTTTACCTTCCAAAATTTTTTTCTCGACCGGGCCATTCACCCGTTTTTCATTAAGAGGAAGGAAACCAAATCCAAATACAAATAGAGTTCAAGATGCCGAGTGGACATAAAAAACAAACGAAAAAAGAAAACGAACAACCTATCTACCGGAAATAAACTTAGCGATTACATGATGAACAAACTCCGTGACTAGACCGGGAGGGCACTCTACATCCTCAGGCCCCGAGGCGCCGCTTCTTGCCTAGCAGGAAGCGCTCCATGCCCTCCCTGTTGGCCTCGGCTAGAGGCCCCGTGAAGGCGGACTGCAACTTGTCAAAGGAGACCGCATCCTCATGCTCAGCCTCGACCTCGATCCCCATCTTCTTGAGCAACACTCTCCTTGCCTGGTCCTCTGGCTTAAGATGCCTAGACCCCACTCTTTGAAGCGAGCCGAGCGCTGAGTTTGGGTATCACAGAGGCATCGTGGCACGGACGCATTTTCCTCAAGACCGGTGTGGAGAGTATGGATCGAGGATGGCTCCAGCGGCTTCGTAAAAGCGGCTAAGAACTCGTCAACCGACGGCACGAGCATCGAGCTCGAAGAGTGTGCAGTGCACCCATCTTCGTTGCCACGAGCATCAGTGCCACCAGCGTCAGGCACCGGGAGATCGGCCCCGACCTCGACCTCAGATTGCAGCGCAGGCTCACTGTGCACCTGAGCCCTAGGCGACGCGGCTGTGGTGTTGCCGGGTGCAGCATCAAACACGATGGTGACCGGTGGGACGGCGAGCTCGGCCTCAACCAAGCTGGGCCCACCGGGGTCGTCCCGGCGCCCTGGAGCGGAAGCTGGTGTAGGGGCACCCACGTGCGCAGTGGCAGACACAGGGTCCGACGCGGCCACGTCCGCCCGGAAGGTAGCTGGGCGCACGGCAAAGCGAGGCCGCTGAGCTCAAGGAGCATGGGGTCAACCCATGTGACAAGGTCCCCCACCTTCGCCCGTCGAAGCGCAAGCGGTCAACGGCAGCATTGCGAGCGTCGAGGCCGGCGTCCCCCGAAGGCATGTGCTGCCGCGGCGCGGGGACGCGGGCGGGCGCGGCCGGCATCCGACCACAGGCATGTGTATCGGCAACGACGAGGAAGAATCCCCACGCGCGCCTGGGTCGCCGATGCCGAGGAGGCGGATCACCAACACGGATCGACGGCGGATGCCGCACGCCCGCGCCCGGTGACCGGCGGCCCCGCACCGGAAGCAAAGACGACGGTGAGTGACATTGCGCCGCGACATGATCGCCGCGAAGGCAGTTGAAGTAGAGGCCCTCCAGCCGGGCGGCACGGTGCCACGACGCGCTGGGTTTCCTTGGTCCCGCGAACGGCGACAGCGATGCCGCGGACTATCCGAAACCATCGACGCCGACGGAAGGGTCATGACGAGGCTGCCGAGCCCCGGCAGGCCCCCGCCGCCGCCGCCGCAAGTCTTTGGCCCACCGGAGGCCTCGCCGCCGCCGAGGCGAGGGACCCGGGCACCCGCCGTCAGCCACGTTGGCGCTGGATTGGACCGCCGTGGCCGACGTCGCCGACGACGCCGCGCGCACCCACCACCACATCGGCCGGAGGCGTGGGTGTAACCCCGATAGCCCGACGAGCAGCATCAAGATACGAACGACGTGCGGCGGCAGGAGCGGAGTCGCCGGAGTTAGGCCCGGCGTCCCCCCCACCGTTGTGCCTTGAAGCGCCCGCGGCTTCCCCCCGGTGGAAGGGGGGCAGCGGGGGGAGAGTGAACCCATGGACTGGGACACGGCAGCCAATCCAGCAACGGCTTCGGAACGGCGGTGGCGGCCGTGCCCCTCGCACGGCACAGCCCGACGGCAGATGTCGGACGACGTAGTCGCAATCTCGCCGTCTTCCACCTCGTCGCCGTCATTGTTGTCGTCGCCGATGAGGATGTCATCCTCCAACCCACGACCGGAGACCCCGAAGCTGCCGGGGAAGCTGGGACGGCGCACACAGCGTGGCGGCGTCCGAAGTCGGCATGGCCGACCGCGAGGGCGGCACCACGGTTCCCACCCGGTCGACGCCAGTGGCCGCGGCCCCGCCGAGGGGGCCGGCGACGCGCACACGCCCCGCAGCGAGGAAGCGGCGCCGGCGCCGCCACCAGGGGCGGAGAGGGTAGCCACGGTGGCCGGAGATGTCGAGCGGCCCCGTCGGGCTAGAGGCACGGGCTCTGTCCGGGAAGGGCATGGGGGCGAGAGATCCGGCATTGGGGAGCCCGGATCCGGTGACAGAGGGGAGGTGGAAGGGCTGGAAGGGGTGGGCGGCGTGAGAGGGAGGCGGCGGAGCCGCCATCGCCCAGGGGAGGAGGGTCGGGAGGACGAGGCTCCAACGGAAACATTTTCGATCCCACAATACTTTCTACCTTCCAAAATTATCATTGCACATGTTTGTAGATCCTGTCCATCCCACATTTCCAAATTTTCTAGTATTTTTAGCTGCGATTCTTCACTCAATTTTTTTCACACTTTTAAAAAATAACCAAAATAAAAATTGAACAACAAAGATAATATCATGGATTTTTGACTCATTATTGACGACCATTCCATGGTTTCTACCACCAAGTTTGTGGTATATTTCTATTCTTAGTTAGGATCCAAACTTGTCATATTAGAATTGGATTTAGCCAATGGCTAGACTAATCAAATAGACAAGAATGTCGAGGTGCTAAAGGATGCACAACAAATCATGGGAAAGGAAACGACTTGACAAAAATCGATAGCATAACAAAGAACTGTACCGGACATGTGAAATTTTATCATGCACAAATGCATACACCCGACCCAAACAGCCCATATCAACCACTTCGGTGAGCTTGCCATGAATGAGAAGTATGAGAAGATGGAATGATGAGAAATGCTAAGGTTTAAAAAATACAAGCTGCCTGATCTCTTCTAATTAAACAGTAGAGCTAACCATCATGAATATGGAACATTTGAAATTCTAGTTTTCTATAACCTTTAGTTATTTGTAACATGTTCTTGGTAAGATGATGAGACACATGTGTATGATATGTATATATACATGTTCATGGATACATATTCTTTGGGCTCGTATGGTGATTATACGTACATCTGACTATGTATATGTATATATAATTGTGAAAAAATAATTTAAATGAGATATGACAGGAATTGAAAAAAACAAATCTCTGTTATTGTGAAAAAAAAAAAAACAAATCTTTGGGCTCGTATGGTGATTATACGTGCATCTGTTATTGTGTTGACAGAGGTTCTGTTAATGCAGTTATGGAGACCGCGGGCATCCTATGGTAGGAATCTCCGTTAATTAATGAGACTAACCGAAGTGGTCAAGGTGCCCACTTCCTAAGAGCGTGATTTAGATTGTTTTTGTCTTGTGTAAGATGCCCTGCCCACCTCCTGAAACTAAAATGGCCGCATCCAAAAACTATTCCAGTAGTAATGCTCAACCCTACCAGTCACATGGAGAATTGCATTTGTATAGTTCCAACATAGTGATTTATAAAACCGATTTGCATAACTAAAATGGGTACCAACAAGAATTGCATTTCTATCTTATTGTGTTTTCTCCTATTGCTTAATCAATGAGAAAATGAGAAGGAACCTTGAGAAACACAGTCATAATATTAATGGCCGGGTGTATGTGAGACAGACATTTGTCTTGGCTTTCGTGGCCTATTTTGTTAGCACGGGAGGATAATTCTAGTATGGACTGGTAAATATGGGAAAACCTGGACGGACATAATAACAAGGGTACTTTCTTTAGTTCTTTATGGGATATAGTAGGGTGCTGCTAGCGATTCAGCAGATATCTGCAATCAATAGGAGTGCCAGGATGAAAATCGTGCCAAATATCAAATAGGCAAAGGCTATACTCAATCCATGTAAAAGCTCAGTTTTGGATTCAATTAGGGTCATGACCCTTGTTTGATACAGACATACCGTGAACTTGGATTGAGTTCTGAACTTCTCAGTTTCCATTTATATATGACTGCTAGATTCGTTATTGTGCATCAACTACAAGATAGGTGCAACGTCCCACAGCTCATCAGCGAAGTGAACAGATCCCAATTCCCCATCCAGCACTAGCTTGTAGAACTTTCTCATCTTATTCACATTACACTGCCATGAACTGAGCACAAGCATGGCCTCAATGTGGTTAATGTGAATGCACTAGATTTACATGCAAGATCTCTTTTCTTGGTGCCAGCCATTCGCATGATCAGGACGACGACGGCCGTGGCAAGCAACAATAATGTCATTTTTTTCGAAAGATCGCAACAATAATGTCAATAGTGTCAGGCTTGCAAGATGGAATGCCCAGTGGGCACGCACTGTTTTACGTTCTTCGTCAAGTGCGAACACATGGTTGATTTAGGTCGCATGTGTTTAGTTTTGTGATGTAGTGATTGTCAACAGTCAACATTCTTATTTCTATTTTCTTTTATCTCTTATGCTTGGCTATGTTCACCGCACACGTGGAGTGTGTCGAAGACGTATCTCTTGGTTCGTGTTGTACAGGTGTGGAGCTCGGAGATGGTAGCTGGACGGCGAGGTGAAGGGGCCAAGGAGGACGTGCGGGCCGACGGACCGCTGGAGGTGAAGGACGGACGTTAGGCTTGGACCGAGGGACCGGAGCGCTGGGCGGCTAGCCATGGTGGTCGACACCGGGACATCGGCGAGTGCAAGAGGGCGTGGCGGGACCGCGGTCGTCGGGTCAAGACGGTGAGCGTGCAAGCAGAGCGGGGAGCTCGGACGACTTGGCGACTCGGGCGGTCAAGACGGCGATGACACGTGTCGAGGAGGTTTGGTGGTTTGCCCTCAAAACCATCGGCGCGGGTTTGGTGGTTTGGGCCTCAAAACCATCGGCGGCGGGTTTCGCGGGTTTGGGCCTCAAAACCCGGGCGGACGTTCCGGTGGACGGAAGGACGGCACGTGGCGGCATCGGGGAGGTTGCGTGGATGCAAGGCTACCGGTGAGGAGGCGCGGTGGCCGTCGGATCGAAAAATACCCAGAGTCGACCAAAATAGCCCTAGGGTTAGTTGTTTGGCTCTTATGTATCGAAGGGCAAAATGGGGATGCAAAATAAGGACTATAAATAGAGAGTGGACAGCCATCCTCCCCCTTTGCCTCTTCCAATTTCGTTTTTTATTTTTCCCAAATTTTAGGGTTCTTGTTTAGAGGTCCAAGAACAAATTTGTGAAGATTTTGTGGTGATTTTCGTTGGGGAAGGGGAGCCCCAATCCTCCCTGTCGTCTCCGACGATTTGGATCAATCTTCTTCTTCTTTGATGTGATTTTTGTTGGAGATTTTAGATCCTTGGTTGTGGTTTTCTGCGCTTGTTTTGTCTTCTGTTCTTTTGTGCAGGCCGGTGTTCTCTGATCTTCAAAGCAGGGCAGCAGCAGCTAGCAAGCAGGAGGCAGCAAGCCAGCGATTTTCAAGTACTCGGCAGCAGCTGCTGCTCTTCCTGCTGGGCGAGCGGCTCCCAGGCTCCAGGCACCAGCGACGCGCGACAGGGCAGCGCCCATTTCCAAGCCCGGTGCCCCGGATCTCCTTCCAGGCGCGCTGCTCCGAGCTGCTGCACAACGCCACGGTCGGCATCAGCAGCTGCTCCCAGGCCACGGGCAGCAGCATCAAGGGGCCAAGGGCCGGTGTCAGGATCCGGTTCGGCAACAGCACAGCAACGAGGATCTTCAGCAAGTTTGGGGAGCTGTGCACGGCAGCCACTGCTCCAAACCACGCCAGGCTCCTGTCTTCCTTGGAGTACGAGCACCACTGCAGCAGCTGCTTCAAGCCGACGGCATTCACCTCATCTTCAAGCACGGTTCTTTGCTTCAACAAATGAAAGGTCGAATTTTCTCTTGATCTGTGAATTGGCCATCGAGTCAATTGTTTTCCTCTTGTGCAGGTGCTAGATTGAGGTTTACTAGTGTGAAATTCCTAGCTTTAATTCTCTCATCTAGTTTGTGTTTTTCCTGCGCCCGTAGGTGTTCGATGAAATGTCTAAGTAGCTATTTCTTCTAGTTTCTTCCCGGATACTTGCTAGAATTGTTTTAGGCTCTAATCTAGTTTTTAACTTTGTTTCTAGAGCTTGTTTAGTTGTATATTTTTAGCTTCTTGAAATAGCTTTATTTTCTTGTCTTAGTTTTTATTTCTTGCTAAATAGAAAATCCCAAAAATACTTTTTTGTTCTTGACCTTTGCATTCCTATTGCATTGCTTCGAGAATTTTTGTCTAGTTACTCTCGTCACAAGTTGGCGTTGGTGATCTAGTTTCGGGAACCCGCTTCTTTTCGATAGATGTTGGGAATCTCGTTTCTTTGCTCCGATAAGGTTGGGGGTTGAGCCGATGATCCATATTTGAAAAAGAAAATCGAGGCTCCCATTCACCCCCCCTCTGGTCGCCGTTTCGGTCCTTCAATTGGTATCGGAGCCGGTTAGGGATCATATCCACCTTAATCGGTCCGTGATCCGCAGAAGGCGACATGGAGAGGTTTGGTCACTATGGTGGCAAGCCTCCGGAGTTTGATGGCACAAATTATCCCTATTGGAAGATTAAAATGCAGGCACATCTTATGGGAATGGATTGGAGAGTGTGGGAAATTGTTGAGGATGAGAACTACCAAGTGCTAGCAGCTCGAGTGGGTGAGGAACAGATAGCCCAACATAATGCCAACAACCGAGCGAGGAGTGTTTTGTTCTCTAGCCTCAAAGACACTGAGTTTGAGAGAGTTGCCACTTGTGAAACTGCACGTGAGGTGTGGAAAACACTTGAGAGCTACCACGAGGGAACCCCACAAGTCAAGGCCCGCCTATATGAGACCTACAAGAGAGAGTATAACAACCTAATCCAGCTTGATGGCGAGTCCATCGATTCTCTCTTTGCCAGGTTTCAGACGATCTGCAACAAGCTTCGGGCGAACAAGCCGTCGGAGAGGCTTGATGAGCACGAGAAGGCGATGAGGCTCTTGTACGCTTTGGATCGGAAGGTGTGGGACGTGAAGGTGTTCGCGATCATGGAGTCTCGCCAACTACGACACCCTCACGCCCGACGAGCTCTACAGCAAGCTCAAGTCTTCCGAGATCGAGGCCCGTGATCCAGCGGCTCAAGAACCCATTCGCGCCAAACGTTGCACTCGCCTCGGTAAGGGCAGTTCAAGTTCTTCCTCGCTAACCCTTCACGGACCGTTCGCCTTGTCTTCTTTGGTGTGCGTGGACAGAGGAGCAGGATGGAGTGCCCGGGGACGACGAGTTGGCTCTCGTCATCGGCCGATTCTCGCGGTTCCACAACAACCGCTTGAACTGGTCGGCGTGGCGGTGCTCCCAAGGGCGGATGCTTCGAGTGCGGCGATCCGGACCACTTCATCGCCGCGTGCCCCAAGAAGAACAAGGACAAAAACTCCGGCGAGAAGTACTACTCCAGCAAGTACGACTCCGACAAGCGCAAGGACAAGCGCGAGTACACCTCCAGCAAGTACAAGTCCAAGAAGGGATTCGACAAGGAGGCGATCAAGAAGAAGTACCTCAAGCGTGCCAAGGAGCAAAAGCACGCCTTCCTTGCTTCCCTCAGCGACCTCGACAACGACTCTTCGGACGGGCAATCTTCCTCAAGCGATGAGGAGCCCGAGCGCAAGATCGAGGACAAGCTGAATGGACTTTGCTTCTTCGCCGACTCCAAGCCCGGGGGCTTCTGCACCATGGCCCTCGATGGAGCGGTGACCGACAGTGCCAAGCCACACGGCAACGACTCTTCTTCCCCTTCCTCCGAGGTATCTCCTTCAATCGAATCTCTTTCTGATGAGGTTGAATCTTTGGGCGAGGCGCTTGTTTGTCAAGAGAAGTTGCTTAAGCGTGCTGCTAGGGAGAGAAAGGAGTACAAGGAGAAGTGGGAGATGGCTGTGACTGAGATAGAGTTGCTTAGGAAGCCTGTCGATGTCTCTGATGAGACGGAGTGTGATGCTTGTGCTATGCATATGTCTAATATCATGTCTTTGCAGTCCAAGTATTCTGCTTTGCTAGATGAGCATGCTGATCTGAAGGCTAGGCCTATGTTGTTAAGTGCGTGCAAGTCATGTCCCGGGCTTGTAACTGAGCTGGCGAGAAGGCCGCCAAGCTTGTCGTGCTTGAGAAGGCCAGCCGAGATAGCACCGCGGCTTTGAAATGTGCTAAGTGTGAAGCTTTGGAGTTGGAGCTCATGTCTTGTAGGCATGACAAGGGGAGAGTTGAAGAGGAAATCACATATCTTCGCTCTGTCCTGAGTTGGGTGTCTAGTGGAGAGCCTCAGCTTGGCATGATGATGAGTCATTCAAGAGGGGGACCCGACACATCGGGATTAGGCTTTGCTATAGGTGGGAAGGGTGAAGTCATCTATGGTAAGGTTGGTCAAGGTAGTGGTTTGAGCTCGAGTGAGAAACCAACCAACATTCCTAAACTAACCAAGACCACCCCACCTAAGCCTACCGAACCCATTGTGCAAAATGGCATTCTCCAAGAGCCCACCAAGACTCCACCTCCCAAACAAGTGTGGCTTCCCAAACCGAACCACCTCAAGAACCCACTTGACACTTTGCCTAGGATCTCTGAGGAAACCCTTCCTAAGGCCAAGACCACAACAAGAGTGAACCATCCACCTAAGAGAGTGAACCAACCACCACCCAAGAGAGAGAGGTGAGGTATCACCGTGAGTATTGCCGAGAGAGAGGGTCACTTGGTTGAGTTTTGCTTTAGGAGGAAGAGGGATGCTAGGCGCCGAGTGGAGTTTGAGAACCGTGACATGTATCACCCACCGCTTGGCATGTATGAGAGGGGTGTGCAGTCGGTTCGAGGAGGCGTTTGCTAGGCCTGAAGGTAGGGAGGCCTCAGAGGTTTGGGCCACAGTTTGTGAGACCGTTTGGTGGTCGTGCTCTCGCGAAAGTGGATGTGGATCCTCGCTTTGGGAGTTTTGAGGTTGAGAAGAGGAGTGCACCACGCTTTGCTATGCGTGGTGAGAAGTTTGTAAGATGGGGCGTGGGATGTTTGTTGTGCCTAATGCATATTTGGGGCAAGATGGTCAACACCGGTACTCTTCCAAGTTTACTAACCCCGGTGTTGTGCCATTTGCTCATCCCATGTTCTATTGTTGATGCAGTGGAAGGCCGGAGGACATGTGGCTCATTGACTCGGTTGTTCTCGACACATGACCGGAAACTCGTGGTTCTCCAGCCTCACCCCCATGAAGACAAGAGAGTACATCACTTTCGGGGGACAAAGAACAGAGGGAAGATTCTTTCACGAGGATCAATCAGGATCAATGACCACTTTGTGCTCAAGGATGTGGCGCTCGTCTCCAACCTGCACTTCAATCTCCTGTCTGTTTCTCAGCTCATGGCAGACGGGTATGAGGTACGTTTCAAGGTTGGATGTTCTCGAGTTTTGGACTCTCGTGGTGATCTTATTTGCTGGATTGTGCCTTTTGGGCAAGTCTTTCGAGCTGATTTCTCTCGTGGCTTTGGCACCTCTTGTTGCTTGTTGGCCGGGTCCTCCTCGATTTGTGGAAGTGGCATAGGAGACTAGGTCACTTGAGCTTCGATCTCCTTGCGAGGTTAAGTTCAATGGATCTCGATCCGAGGATTGCCTAAGCTCAAATTTGAGAAGGATTTGGTTTGCCATCCTTGTCGCCACGGGAAGATGGTACCGCTTCCCACCACCCGATTGACTCGGATCATGACCTCTAGACCCAGGAGAGATCCTTCACATGGACACGTTGGTCCATCTCGGGTGAGGTCAGTGGGTGGGAAGTGGTATTGTCTATTGATCGTTGACGATTTTTTCGAGATACTCTTGGGTCTTTTTCATGGAGGGCAAGGATGAGGCTTTTGGTTTTGCTCGTGATTTGATTTTTGAGACTAAGGACTGAGTTGACAGATACTGACCCATTCGAGCGATTCGCAAAGTGACAATGGCACAGAATTCAAAAACTCTCGGTTCGAGTCTCTTTGCACTAACTTGGGTGTCGAGCACCAGTTCTCTAGTCCTTATGTTCCATGAGCAAAAACGGGATTGTTGAGCGGAAGAACCGGACGCTTGTGGAGATGGCAAGGACCATGCTCGATGAACACAAGACTCGAGGAAGTATTGGGCGGAGGCAATCAACACCGCATGCCATGTCTCCAACCGCATTTTTCCTCCGTGCTTTCACCAAGAAGACATCATATGAGTTGCGGTTTGGGAGACCTGCCCAAGGTGAGTCACTTCCGTGTGTTTGGATGCAGGTGCTTCATTCTTAAGCAAGGTAACCTTGACAAATTCGAGTCTCGACCGTTGATGGTATCTTTCTTGGTTATGTATGCCTTGCACTCACACGCCTACTGAGGTTCTCAACCTTGAGACTAACCGCGTTGTAGAGACGTGTGAGGTAACTTTCGATGAAACTGCACCTTGTTCCTCTTCTGTGTTTGAGTGTGCAGGAAAAGAAGAGATGGAGCAGAGCATCTTTGTGGAGGAGGAGCAGGAAGATGTTGGCTGGGGGTGATCCCGGCGACTCCACCGCTTGCCCCGGGCCGACCCGCGGCGACGACGATCGCCACGGACCCACCCTACTACCACTACTTCGGGGTCCCGTGGGAGCAGCTCTCCTCAAAGACGAGACGACTGCACCGAGGAGATTCCCGCTCGGTCGAGGGGAGGCGACATCTTCGCAAGACGGCGCCTCAGCACATTCAGCGTCGCCACCCCCAGGAGACCATGATTGGAGGACTCAATCAAAGGGTAACTCGTTCCAAATCCTATGCCATGTGTCATTTTGCTCATTCTGCGTTCGTTTCCACTCTTGAGCCCAAAGATGTTGACACAGCTTTATCTGATTCGGATTGGGTCAATGCCATGCATGAAGAGTTGCGAGAACTTTGAGAGAAACCAAGTCTGGTTTTAGTGCCACCCTCGCGAAAGTGTCATCCCATAGGAACCAAGTGGGTGTTTAAGAACAAACAGAGTGAGGATGGGGTGGTTGTGAGAAACAAAGCCGATTAGTTGCCCGGGGGGTTTTGTCGAAAGAGGGAATAGACTATGAGGAAACCTTTGCTCCCCGTAGCTCGCATAGAAGCCATTAGGATTTTGCTTGCTTTTTGCAGCCTCAAAGGGTTTTAAGCTATACCAGATGGATGTCAAAAGTGCCTTCCTAAATGGGTTCATTGAGGAGGAGGTGTATGTGAGGCAACCTCCAGGGTTTGTGAATCCCAAACGACCAGACTATGTGTACAAGTTGCACAAAGCCCTATACGGTTTGAAACAAGCCCCGGAGCGTGGTATGAGAGGTTGAAAGCTTTTCTCTTAGGTAAGGGGTTTGTGATGGGGACCGTAGACAAGACCCTGTTTCTGCTTAGAAAAGGCAATGACATCCTTCTCGTTCAGATATATGTGGATGATATCATCTTTGGTGGCTCTTCCCATGTTTTGGTGTCTAGTTTTGCAGAGATGATGAGCAGGGAATTTGAGATGAGCATGATGGGCGAGTTGACCTACTTCCTTGGACTCCAAATCAAGCAAACCAAGGGCCGGGATCTTCGCACACCGGGGCAAGTACACGAAGGACATGATCCGCAAGTTTCGCATGGGTGAGGCCAAGCCTCTTTTCGACGCCCATGTCGCGGCGGCAACCCGAGACGAGGACAAGGATGGAGAAGCCGTGGACCAAAGGGGAGTCTGAAGCATGATCGGTTATTTCAGCTGTACGGCGGCGACGCGCCCGACATCCAGTTGTTGTGTGCCTCACAAGACGGTTTCAGTCTTCGCCCGCGCACCTCTCACTTTCAGGTCGCTGTGAAGAGGATCTTGTGTACTTGCGATTTACCCCCGACTTTGGCCTATGGTACTCGGCTTCCCTCCACCCCTCCCGGGTTGGTTGGTTATTCTCGATTCGATTATCCGGTGATCGTATGCATAGAAAGTCCACTTCCGGTACTTGTCGGTTTTCTTGGTACTTCTCTTGTGTCTTGGTCCTCTCGTGTAAGCCCCGTGTCGCCGACCAACGGTTGAGGCGGAGTATGTAGCTGCTGCCGCTTGTTGTTCCCAGTTGTTGTGGATGGTTGCCACTTTGAGAGACTTTGGCTTGAGCTATTCTCGTGTACCTTTGTTGTGTGATAGCATGGGAGCTGTGAGTGTTGCTAAAAACCCAGTCCTGCACTCCCAAACCAAACACATAGAGGTGAGGTACCACTTTCTGAGAGATCACCAGGAGAAAGGGGACATAGATGTTCAAGACGTGTACACGAGCAACAGACATGGACATTTTCACAAAACCACTAGACCAAGTCCGTTTTACTCAGCTTCGTGGGGAGTTGGGTGTTTGCTACCCCTTTTGAGGGGAAGCTTTGTATTTGATGTACAGTTGTAGTTCTTAGTTTTGTTTTTGCACTTTTGTATCATACTTGCATATCATGAGCTTCACTTTTATATTGACTTGAATGAGGTTGTGCTCTTAGTAGTATCAATATGTCAGTGCCTCTAGCTTTAGCTCTTTTTAATCATGTGATGTATTCTATGAGCTGAGCAATCTTTTTGACATGTGAACTTGACTAATGAATGATGAAATCAAATTTTTGGTTCACCCTTGAGCTAGCTTCTCTCATGAGTAGGATGTTGAGAGACCCTTTGAGCTTTTATGTATATTCTTGGTGGCTATGTCTCATGCCTTGATTCATTCACTTGCTTAGATTTTCTTGATAATACCTTGCTAAAAACTTGAAATCTAAGTGAAGTGATGAAAAAGATCGAGTGGGTCCATTTTTTGCCACACTTTGAAGTTTGAGACTGCTTTCACTTGCACTCTTGAATGAACTTGGACTTCATTGTGTTTGACCCGGACCATTGTCTTAAGCTAATCATTGCTCACGCATAGGCTTGACATGGTTGATTAGTAAGGCAAGGCAAATGTGGATAACCACTGCATGCTCCTTTATACCTTGTGAACCATTTGCAACTCGAAATAAAAATGAAAATCACAAGTGTATGGAAAGGTGTCTAGCATGATGTTTGAACGCCGCTTGGGGTAGTTCACCCAGTTTACATGTTTAATCACTTAGTTGATCTCCTACCTACTTGTGCTAGGTGCTATGTTTAATGGTGAACCTCATCTTTTGCAAAATGTTTAAAATTTGCTCAAATGCTAAGTGTCATATTTCATATCACTCGATTAGCTTGAGCTCTTGCTAGCACTTGTACTTTGTTGCCATGGTACCATTTTGAGCACTCTCTCATTCAGGTTGAATATAATCTTGAAGCTTTGCATTTGTATCATATTGCATTTCATAGGTTGATTAGTGCATTTGCCAACAAGGGGGGAGAAAGTTTCAAAGACAAGAATCGCATTTGTCCGGGGAGTAGCACTTTGAGCTAGATGTGTAGAGCCTTTGCCTCTGTCTTGAGGGTCTAGCCGCTTGTGTGTGAAAGTAATTGGTTTGGAGGCGTGCTAGTGGTGTTGAGCCCTGTTTCTACCTCTTCTTGAGGACTAGCGTGTCTTAGCTTGGTTGTGTCGAGCCTTTTGCCCATATCTTTGGGAACCAAGTTTTTGCTCCATGTTTGCTATCCAGTGAGGTTGTCTTAGCTTTTGTTCACCTGGATGTGCTTTTCTCCTATCTTATTCGTCTTTGTGTTGAATGTTGACAATGCACTCATCAGGGGGAGATTGCGAACACATGGTTGATTTAGGTCGCATGTGTTTAGTTTTGTGATGTAGTGATTGTCAACAGTCCAACATTCTTATTTCTATTTTCTTTTATCTCTTATGCTTGGCTATGTTCACCGCACACGTGGAGTGTGTCGAAGACGTATCTCTTGGTTCGTGTTGTGCGGGTGTGGAGCTCGGAGATGGTAGCCGACGGCGAGGTGAAGGGGCCAAGGAGGACGTGCGGGCCGACGGACCGCGGAGGTGAAGGACGGACGTTAGGCTTGGACCGAGGGACCGGAGCGCCGGGCGGCTAGCCATGGTGGTCGACACTGGGACATCGACGAGTGCAAGAGGACGTGGCGGGACCGTGTCGATCGGGTCAAGACGGTGAGCGTGCAAGCGAGCGGGGGAGCTCGGACGACTTGGCGACTCGGGCGGTCAAGACGGCGATGACACGTGTCGAGGAGGTTTGGTGGTTTGCCCTCAAAAACCATCGGCGCTGGTTTGGTGGTTTGGGCCTCAAAACCATCGGCGGGGGGTTTCGCGGGTTTGGGCCTCAAAACCGGGCGGACGTTCCGGTGGACGGAAGGACGGCACGCGGGCGGCATCGGGGGAGGTTGCGTGGATGCAAGGCTACCGTGAGGAGGCGGTGGCCATCGGATCGAAAAATACCCGAGTCGACCAAAATAGCCCTAGGGTTAGTTGTTTGGCTCTTATGTATCGAAGGGCAAAATGGGGATGCAAAATAAGGACTATAAATAGAGAGTGGACAGCCATCCTCCCCTTTGCCTCTTCCAATTTCGTTTTTATTTTCCCAAATTTTAGGTTCTTGTTTAGAGGTCCAAGAACAAATTTGTGAAGATTTTGTGGTGATTTTCGTTGGGGAAGGGAGCCCCAATCCTCCCTGTCGTCTCCGACGATTTGGATCAATCTTCTTCTTCTTTGATGTGATTTTTGTTGGAGATTTTAGATCCTTGGTTGTGGTTTTCTGCGCTTGTTTTGTCTTCTGTTCTTTTGTGCAGGCCGGTGTTCTCTGATCTTCAAAGCAGGGCAGCAGCAGCTAGCAAGCAGGAGGCAGCAAGCCAGCGATTTTCAAGTACTCGGCAGCAGCTGCTGCTCTTCCTGCTGGGCGAGCGGCTCCCAGGCTCCAGGCACCAGCGACGCGCGACAGGGCAGCGCCCATTTCCAAGCCCGGTGCCCCGGATCTCCTTCCAGGCGCGCTGCTCCGAGCTGCTGCACAACGCCACGGTCGGCATCAGCAGCTGCTCCCAGGCCACGGGCAGCAGCATCAAGGGGCCAAGGGCCGGTGTCAGGATCCGGTTCGGCAACAGCACAGCAACGAGGATCTTCAGCAAGTTTGGGGAGCTGTGCACGGCAGCCACTGCTCCAAACCACGCCAGGCTCCTGTCTTCCTTGGAGTACGAGCACCACTGCAGCAGCTGCTTCAAGCCGACGGCATTCACCTCATCTTCAAGCACGGTTCTTTGCTTCAACAAATGAAAGGTCGAATTTTCTCTTGATCTGTGAATTGGCCATCGAGTCAATTGTTTTCCTCTTGTGCAGGTGCTAGATTGAGGTTTACTAGTGTGAAATTCCTAGCTTTAATTCTCTCATCTAGTTTGTGTTTTTCCTGCGCCCCGTAGGTGTTCGATGAAATGTCTAAGTAGCTATTTCTTCTAGTTTCTTCCCGGATACTTGCTAGAATTGTTTTAGGCTCTAATCTAGTTTTTAACTTTGTTTCTAGAGCTTGTTTAGTTGTATATTTTTAGCTTCTTGAAATAGCTTTATTTTCTTGTCTTAGTTTTTATTTCTTGCTAAATAGAAAATCCCAAAAATACTTTTGTTCTTGACCTTTGCATTCCTATTGCATTGCTTCGAGAATTTTTGTCTAGTTACTCTCGTCACAAGTTGGCGTTGGTGATCTAGTTTGGGAACCCGCTTCTTTTCGATAGATGTTGGGAATCTCGTTTCTTTGCTCCGATAAGGTTGGGGGTTGAGCCGATGATCCATATTTGAAAAAGAAAATCGAGGCTCCCATTCACCCCCCCTCTGGTCGCCGTTTCGGTCCTTCATCAAGTTCCGGAAGGTAACGAGGTGTGATTGAGGCTCTCAAAACAGAAGCTAGCAGCTATATCATATATGTAAATTAGATGCTATGTGCGGAATTATAGATTATTCATTCAGCCACCTACCTAGTACATTTCATATTGTAATGCTTCACGGCCATGACCCAATGCCTTCCTGAGTATATATGGGTGTGCCTGCCTTCAGCTTTATAATTATGTGTTTGTTGCATTCAACCACCATTGATGTTTTATCAAGGTTAACTTCAGGTCAGTAGAAGTCCTTATATTATATTTCAGCTTTGACAGCAATTCAAAATTAGTAAAGTAATATATCGATCTATACATCTAATTACTCAAAAGCAGCATGAAAAATAATCCCACTTTCTTTAACTTTAAATACAATAAGGGTGGTCAAGGGGCTCACGGCGCAATGGCAAAGACCATTGGTTGGGGGGGCTCCCACCCAGGGTTCAAATTCTGAGTGCGACAAATTATCCTGGAATTATATCAGGATTTTCCGGCGCTATGCATTAAGTGGTAGGCGACGTCCCCGTCGAGAGCGAGGCGTCTGTGGTAACTTCATGAACTTCAAGATTTGCGGTGCGCAGTCCTTCGAAAGTACTCATAGGGGCAAGGTTTGTGTACGTCTGTTCATAGGAGTGAGTGTGCATGTGTGTTGAGCGTTTGCGTTGTACTGTGTAATCTCAAAAAAAAATACAACAAGGGAGGCCTCCACTGTAGAAATTTTATTAAAAGAAGCAAAAGAACTGTACAAACCTATCTGGCAAGAAGCCAAACAGCAGCCCAAAAAAAAAACAGCAGACTAAAATTAATCCTGAAAAGGCTAGAAGAAAAACAAAACTGAACTAAAAAAAATAAGTTGTACACAAAGAAAAAAGTAGATCATTTGGCCTCATCAAGAAACCTATGTGATTGAAGTTTAGCCTCCTCAAAAACAGAGCCTTCTATGAAATTAGAGAATCCCTTCTTCTATTAAATATTATGTCCTTTCTTTGCTTCCAGATTTGCCAAGAGGCGATGGTGAAGATTCCATGAAGAAGGGGCACTGGAATTGCTGCCAACATCTTTGGCTGAAGGCTAGCTGCATCTGAAAAACAAATGAAAGGTAGTATCTTGAGCATTGCCATCTCAGCGAACACAGTTGTAGTTGTTGCCATCCAATCTATGTCTTCTCCATTTTAGGATATTTTATTGTATTTAACCTATCCATTAGGAGGAGCCAAGTGAAAACTATGAGTTTATTGCATTTTCATAGGGTTCCAAATCCAAAGAAAAGGGGCTAGGGGTTGGAAGTTTCTATACGAAGTGTTGTAATTTAGAAGTGGAGAATTTTTTGTGTTTTCATGGACTTGAATTGTTTGTATGTAATCTTTTTTTTTTTGAAAAATCTGGAGGGGCCGTGGCCCCTACAGTAAAAATATTATTAAATAACATATAAAAAGAGTTTAGACAGAAGCGAAAAAGAAAAAGAGTACAGAGCAGCACCAGGGGTGCTCAAGAAACGAAGAACGAAATAAAAAAGAGAAAAACTAATCTTCTATCTGCGCAATATTGTGGCTCCATTGGATAAACTGTGGAAGTTTGCTAGCTTTGACCCTGTGTTTAAGCAGAGACAGTTCCTTCTTGAAGATATGTTGGCATTCAGAATGGAGGGCTAAATCCCATTGAAGATTAGCCCGTTCCTGACCATCCAAATGGACCAATAGAGAAGAATGATAGCATCCATAAAAAAAGGGGAGCGAAGCTGGGTTTTGAGTAGAGAATTCAGATCAGGGAACATGACACCGGTGAGAGCTGCAAGTTGATCCAGTCCCAACACATAGCTGAAAACCGATATTCAGAGAAGAGAGGTAGACAGTTTCTTCAGTCAAGCTATTACAAAAGACACAACTGTAATCATCCGGCTGCATTCCCTTCCTTTTTCAGAATGTTTCTTGTGCTGAGCCTGTCTTTCATGAGCAGCCGGAAAAATAACTTATGTTTAGGGCCGACAGTTGGACCTCGAGCCATCTGAATGAGGGATGAACATGCAGATTGCCAATCAAGCTTTTGTAAACCTTTGAAGAGGAGAATTTCTTAGATCCCCAAATGTAGGTCCAAACATCCTTAACATCAGAAGGATGCTGAGCACTAATCAAGTTACTGAAGCTCTTGAAGCGGAAGGAAGGCTGCTCAGGAGAGGGGATTTGGAAGAGATCGGCAGCATCGTTGGGTCAGCACCTTCGAACAGTGGCAAGTTTATGGGCAGCAAAAGAGAAAAGTTCAGGGTATGAGTCAATTAGTGGGGGTTAACCCAAGCATCATGCCAAAATAAAGTAGTGTCACCACGGTGAGCTTGGGGTCTTGCAATACTTTTGAATTCGAGGGAGAAGCTTCAAGATATCTCTCCACTAGAAGGAGCCTTTTCTGATATGACTAGGCAACTTTCCATTTTTGTAATGCTTTTCCCAAACTAGATGAACCCAAGGAATGTCCTCTTTATTGAAAAATTTATGCAGATTCTTCATAAGCAGGGCTTTGTTTTGCTTCTCAATGTCAATAATCCCTAATCCTCCTTCAATTTTTGGGACACAAGTCATTGGCCAAGCTGCCTTGGGAGGTGTATTAGCATTACTCTGCACCCCTCCAAAAACAATATTTTCTATTCTTATCAACATGTTTAATGATACTTTTTGGCAAGGCAAGAGTGCACATGAAGAAGGTAGGAAGGGCAGAAAAAACAGCATTAGTCAGTTCTAACCTCCCAGCAAGGTTTAAGAAAGTGGAGATCCCACCAAGTCTCCTTTCACATTTACTGACCAAGGGCATGAAATCCAGAGCTCTTGGCCTGTCAATGGACAAAGGCAGGCCCAGGTAAGTGAAGGGAAGGGATCCTTTTGAACAACCAAATGTGGCAGCAAGCAAATTGAGTCTATTCTCTGAAACATTAATTGGAACCATCATAGACTTTTGAAAGTTTACTTTGAGACCAGTGGCCATAGAGAAGCTATTAAGCAAAGCTTTGAGAAAGAAGAGCTGATTAGTATCTCCTTCAGCAATAATCGGAGTGTCATCAGCATATTGCACCACTGGATAATCTGTAGAACTTTGCAAGGGAATTGGTAGGTTCAAAAGGCCCATATCCTTGGCTTTGTTGATCATGGATTGAAGGAAATCAGCTGCCAGCACAAATAAAAGGGGAGAAAGAGGATCACCCTGTCTAACACCCCTTTTGTAGTGGATGGTTTTGCTAGGTACACCATTAAGTAGGACTGAAGAAGTTCCAGAGTTAAAGATGGCTTTCATCCACTCAATCCATCTCGGACAGAAGCCCTTGGCCTGCATAATGGTGATCATAGCCTCATGCTCTATTTTATCAAATGCCTTCTCAAAGTCCAGTTTAATGATAACAATCTCCTTTTTCGAATGATGGCAGAGGTGAAGATATTCAAAAGCCCAAGCAAGACAATCCTGAATGGTCCTGTTCTTGATGAATCCATATTGGTTCTTATGAATCAAGGAGGTCACACATGGCTGAAGCCTATTAGCCAAAATTTTAGTGATGAGCTTCACTGAAGAATTGAGCAGTGAAATTGGTCTAAAGTCATTCACCCTCCTGGCATTCTCAACCTTTGGGATCAGAGTAATATAAGATGAATTGATGCTCAGGCATGGTTTGATAACTGATAGATGCCCACACCATGAGGATTCATTAGTGGCACATATTTCTCAAACAATCATTATTCTATTATTATTGAACCCTCTTCCGATAACTAACTAATTGACTTATCATGCAGAATAATATGTTCTAGCTTTACATGAAAATATTCTATGATCCATGTAAAATATTCTATGAAAATATTCTACGGTTCAGGAAAGGCTTCGACTCCTTAGTGCTCCTTGTGTCTTGGATGATCTGGGAGGAAAGGAATCGGACCTTGGTGTAGTCGAGTATTTTCCTATTGTTGCATTTCAGACGAGACAATATAATGTCTTGGTTGAACTCCAAGTTAGAAATTTCTTTGGCCATATCAACTCCACATTTTTTTGTGGCCTGGGCACATGTGCGAATTAAATAAGCAGCACCAACACATCTATAAAGAGGCAAGAGGTGCAAGGCGCTATTGAATTGCATCACTGTCTTCAATTTTTATTTCCCTGAAAACTGAACTTTGACACAAAGAAAATGTGCATCACTTCTGGTGATGCCACTCTAGTTTGCGAACTATTTTATTGGTAGATATAGATGTTGAAACCTTCAGATGTGCCATCCCCTCACCTAATGAGTCCTTTCATCACATGAACAAAGATAAGGTTGTCTGTATGTCATGTGGACCACCAAGACCATCATATGGGAAATGAGATAGTAGAAAAACGAGCTCCTCAGAATGTAGGAGCAGAGAGACCCCCAAGTATCAGCAGAAAGCTTGCGGGTGCAAATAGTGAGCTAGGAAGCGGCATAGAACAAACCGCAAACGACCCTCGAGATTTAAGTTCCACCTCGTTCAGGAGATACATGAAGCAAATGAGACTTGTGTTGCAAAAAGAGGACCTAGAATGGACAAAAGAAACCTAAAGATAGATATATTTCCATGAACTCTTTGAAACCGCCACCACCAAAGGTATGATTTTTAGAGGTTCTTACCTAAGTCACCCACCTCTAAAAGTGGTAATGTTAGGCCTCCTTGTGAGGATGTGTGAAAAACTGTTAGTCACATGCATAGTTGAAAATTTTGGTCTACGCACAGTTTTTTTTGTTCCATTTCCATGTGTATGGGACCCACAAGCTCCTGAGTCTCTTCCTATCCATTGCATCCTTATCGACCACAACACACGTGGCTTTGGCAAGACCAAAGGCAAAACACAAGGCCGTGGCTTGTATGAAGGCACCACGGTGACACCTCGACTATGGTGACAACTCCAACCGTGGTCTGGCCCGAGCAGGGCTGCACGGTTGGCTGCCTAGTGTGGCCTGTGCAGTGTTGCAGAGCAGATGTGCTGGCATTGGTACAGGGACAAGTGAAGGTACATGGCAGCAGTGTTGGCAAGCTTTTGTTTATGCCCAAAATCCAATTTTGTATGCACTAATATATATGGCCAAGTGAGGTGTACATGCAATAAATTCTGCGGTATTGTTTTATCACTAGATTTGATCCACTAAGCTGTAAATGTAGTCCAGCAGGTTATTAGATTGATATTCATTTGTTCCTTTCAGAATGTTGTTTAGGTTTTAGGTTTTCCTTCACTAGTCCTTTGATTATACGTGGATAACGCGCAACACAAACATATTGTCATAGTATTTTAAACATTTTTTAGAGTGCAAGGGCACAATGCCCGGACCTTCTATTATTAGCAAAAAAGGCTATACTAATCATCCAGTTTACAACACAGAGTTTTAACCCAACGCACTCAGCTCGCGCTAGCGCTGAGGCAAAGAGATAGTATAAAGCTTTTTTTTAATAATGGAATTAACATTCCGGCCTCTGCGGTAACGCACACAGCCTAAGGCCTCTGTGTGACCACACACAGCCAAACATGTTACAAAAACTAAGAATAAAAAAACTTTAGTACATGATCTACTACATCCAAAGAAGAATTGAGCTTACTACTCAGACAGTGCTAAAGATATCGATGTCGCTTCATGATTGTCTTCGAATCAGCCACCACGCCTTGAACAACGTGGACCAAAATGATCTTGAAAGAAACTCATTGGATGTATACAGCCCCCACTGCAGCTGGTAAATCGGCCCACGCTTGAAATCGTGTGCACTCACCATTGCCCCTCCACCTTGATGTACCGGCAGCGTTCGGGATAGCCACCATCGATATTTTGTATGGGAGGAAGACCCCGAACTGTCTTCAATCTACTGTCTAGGGCACTGCCTCCTCCGTAGATCTGGAGGAGTAGCGCGCCAGCGTGGACCGGGAGTCAGCTCCGCACGTACAACGGGGTCCCACGCAACCATCTCCTTGGGCGCCATCCTCTGTAGAATGGAGGACGCGCACCGACGCTCCAGCCATGGGAAAGGTGGATTTGGAGAGGGCGGGGTGGGCATTGGTGGCGGACGTCTTGAGCTCGAGGTGGAGGCCAAGTGAGGCAGTGATGTGGAATTGCTCGCTAGCCAGATCAATGCTCAAGACGTCGGGACCGCGATGGGAGGGACGGCGAGTTCGTCAGGGCGCCGCACCAGGCGACGTCCGTGGCGAGGCGCTGGCGGCGGCAACCGGAGGCCATGCATCCAACCTCTAGGCCGCCAGATCCGGTGAGAGGTAGAGAAGGGCCGCCGGCCAAAGAGCGTACCAGCGCCGGCGAATAGGATCGGAGCGTCACGAGCACTCCGTGAGGAAAGCCCAGCCGTCGCCATCACAGCCGTCTGCTGGGTTGTGCCGGCGTTGGGCTCCGGCGATGACCGGGGAGGCGAGGAGCGGCTGGCGGCTGGTGGCGCTCCGTGGATCCTTCGATCCGTGTTTTCCGGATGAAAGCAAACAACTGGTATTAACCTACTAGTTGGGAGATAGTATAAAGCTAACATGCATCAGAAGAAGATAGTTGTACAAATGACAGGGTGGGCGAAGCTTCCTGCATTTTGTGCACCAAAGATCTTGGTTTGCCTTGTAATTTCTCCAACCCAAACAGCTCTCTGGCTTTCATCCACTGGGATGTCGACAGCCGTACAGACTCTGTGGCTCCTTCCAACAAGATGAGTTTCATGATTTTTTGATCAAGCTGCAGGCTGGCAGTCTTTTGCTTAGTGTCGACTTCATCCTATATATGTGATATTGTTTGGTGAACTTAAAACAGTGGCGTGACACATCTCTTTCCACGATCCACCCATTCACATAAGAGACAGATGTTGTTGCAGCCGTGGCCATATAGAGTCATCCATGGGCAAGGAGGACCAAAGCACTTATGCTTCAACATATAGAGTCAGCGTTCTGGTGGTCATGTGCAGGTGCAAAAGTAAAGGATTGTCCATATGGGCCGTGGGTCCGAACCACTTGGAATTTTGGCCAAGGACTCTGCTGGGCAAGTCACCTAGGGATATATTCTTTTTATGCAGAATTTCTTATAGAAATTCCATAAAAATATGAGGAGTCTTGTTAAACGATGACATATCTGATGTATAGGATATTCCTAGGACTCTAGCTGATATATTGTATTATTGTTGTAATCTCCTAGCTTGTAGGTCAAGTTAGGAATAGGTGCTAGATCCTAATCTGTTGTAACCGAATATCCTCTTGTACATGCCATCGTGGGGGCTTTGCCCACCTATATAACATGTAACCGAGTCCCTCAACAGGGCAACTCGTTCACCCAATTTTACATGGTATACAGAGCCGGAAATCCCAGCGGAGATCCATGGCTTTCGCTTCCTCTTCTTCCACTGCAAACCCCATCTCCTCTATCGGTGTCTTCCTTTTGCCGCCAAGCGAGAAGCTGACCAGAAGCAATCATGTCGTATGGAAGATTCAAATCCTTTCAGCGCTCAAGGGAGCGCAGCTCGCCTCATTCATCGAGGCGTCGGCAGCCCCACCAGATCGGTTCCTTCCTCTCAAGGACCCGAACGACAAGACGGAGGCGCCTGTGGTGAACCCGGAGCATGCAACATGGCATGCAAAGGACCAGACGGTCCTCAGCTACCTCCTGTCTAATCTTGGACGGGAGATCATCGGCCAGGTGTCGACGAAGGCCGTTACTGCCGCAACTGCCTGGGCGGCTATTGAGGAGATGTTCGCCTCTCAATCGAGGGCACGTCTCATTGCCACAAGGATGGCGCTTGCTACTGCCTCCAAGGGCATTGTTGGTATTTATTAAGTGCTAAAAGAATATGAAGGATTCCGCAAGCGCACAGAACACCTACCATTGTAGCTTTTCCCTAGGATGAGTATTCTAGAGTATCGTATCCACAGAGAAGCGTTGGCTAAAGAATCTAATAACTCACAATCATGTATCTACTAACTTAGCAAACCACTAAACTAAAGTGAGGGGGTAAATGGTAAATGATAGGAGTTATGAATAATATCAATCACACAAGAGAATTCCTAATGATAAATGTGTAGTAGCAAGTTGAGAGGACAGCGGGAGAGATCTAGGTTCCTATGTACTTCTCTATTACTTAGGTTCTATGATAGTAATTACACTAATGCACTTTGGAGCAGCAGATCCGTCCCAACTCTCAAGAAAGACTGGGAAGAAGGTAGTTGGGAGGGAGAAAGGCTGGGAAGAAGGTAGTTGGGAGAAGGCTGCCAAAAGCTCTCTGAAACACCAACCCGAACGTGGTGGACTACATCGGCCTATCGGGGATGTCACCCCTAGGGCTACCACAACTATCCGTGGGATTGGGCGCAACCTCAGGTAACCTGTAGCCTAGACACTATGTCTATACTATCGATTACTACTCTAGCTACCATGAATAACCAGAGCCCTCAATACGAGCGGAGATCCCATGCAATAGCATAACAACTATACTTAACCAAATATATGAAAGTCATGGAAGTAAATAGAGAAGATAAATATATGAATCATAAGTCTTACAAAGAAAGGATACAAGACATACCAAACTCGTGAGACATCTCCGAACCGGAGCAGCCCCCTCTCCCCTAACTCTCTAGTTGCTAATCTACTACATTGGAGAGTCTAGCCCTAATTCTCTAGTGGAGAGGTTGTCCTCACATTGGGACACCTCCAAGACCAACAGTCAAGAGATAATGAATGGAATGAATTAGAATGAATTAGGGTTACACCACAGAGGCGGGGGTCTCCTTATATAGCCCTAGGCTTATGCACGACAGCCCTTGGATCAAACCGAGGCCTTGAGCAGCGGTGTAGATATCTTCTTAATGGTGGTTGTGAACCGACCTTCGAAACAGAGGCTGACAATGGGCCCCATGGCCACCGCCCTTTTGCTACTAGGGCGCCGCCCGCACTGCTTGCAGTGGGCCCCGGCTTGTGGCTCGTGCCTTCCGGTGTCTTACGGAATGTTCTTACGTGGGTTTCAAGTTGGATTGCTTCCGCGAATATGTCTTTATGTCGTAGGGCTTGCAAACTCTTGGGCGTTTTTTCTGTTTAATCCCGAAAATATATAAATCACCAAAACTCGTGGAATTATGTCGGTAAAGCCCCTATACTATGTTGATATTTATTTTAAGCCCTTATTTCAGTTTTGAAAAGCCTATATATTTATGCTATAATAGGTGTCAACAAGCTCCCCCAAGCTTACCCTTTGCTAGTCCCTAGCAAAGCCAAACTCAGCAATGGATCAGGAGTTGCTACAACGCTTTCATGCCTCAACAAGTACACATGCTTTCAAACAAAATTTCTCCTCAGGATAAGAATAAACTTGTTCAACCTTCAACTTACTCATATTACCTTTAACCATGGAGCTTATAGCCTTTTCTTAGGATCTTGGGCAATTGAAAGATAGAACAATCAAGTCAAGCACCATGTCTCAAACTCTTTGTTCAACTATCATTAGGAGTTTTTGCTAATTTTCAAAATAAAACTCAAAGTTCCTTTAGTATGACCCTTTCAAACCTCTCATTTGTGGTATTTGTGGATCCTCTTTCGGGCAATAGTGATGTGTTGCCTTTTTCTCTTAATATGTGATATTTTTTGGCATAAGGCGGTAGGACACTATGCCTTCTTCTCCCTCACCCTATATCTAAGGCTTATATGTGGAGTTCATAGGTGGGAGAAAACTAAATCTACTTACTAAGCATATATTGTAAAGTCAAGCAATGGATCCAAAGTCACAAGTCATCTTTGCATGTGCATGTGCATGGTGTAGTGAATATGATGGTAGGTGTATGAGGCGAATGAAGTGAAAGCCTAATTCTACTTTTTTGCTCCTGTAAGAAACATATCTTTCTCTTTAGGACTTTGAAAGTATTTGGGAGAACCCTCGAAATGTATACTCTTCCTATATTTTTTTTCTCATTTTTTTTTCTTTTTTCTCATTTTTTTTTTTCATGGAGAGGCGGGCATCTAAGTACCCATTGTTTTCATAGCGGACACTTGTCCAATTTTTTTTTTACTCTCCTTTATTCTTTTTTTTAGGGAGGTAGGCTCTACTATCGCCCGTAGGACATTTGTCCATTTTCATCTCCCCTTTCTTTTCTCTCTTTTTTTTTTATACAACCCAAGCCTCTTTTTGCAATAAACTTGTAGAGAGATAGAAACAAGGATAAAGGAGCTTTATGAGATGTTGGCTAAGTAAATATGTGTGAGGAATATTTTTGGTTGCTCTCTCCTAGGGTAGGAGTAGAACATTTTTAGTGGATTTATGGTGGATGTTTGGTGGATGCGTACTTCTAGGGTAGAAGTAGCATAAGTGCAAGTGATTATAGTGGAGTGGAGTGTGTAGAGTGTGTGCATGAGTAGCGGTATGACAGGTTTCTAAGGGTCAACAAAGATTGACCAAACTCAATACAAAGTAAGAAGCCTATATATGTCAAAAAGAGTTTTTCCTATCTAAAGAGCGGTGTATATATGGTCGTGGTAGGAATCAACACTCTGTCATCTACAGGAACTCATCATGTGCTCTTTTAATTTTCAAAGGATAAATCTCCGAGTTCTAGCATCACTAAAAGTAAGATAAATAGCAGCTGGACTCTCATATATCATACCCGTCAATCACCTAGACTTTAGAGCAAGCATTTGCAACCCACGGGTTTCAGGTTGAGCAAAATCTCAAGTCAAAGCGGTTGCATTAAAAGCTCGAGAGAAATTAAGCTTGGAAGGTAGGTACTTGAAAGGAATTATGACGGAGCAACTATTCATCATCTCCATGACTAGAGATTATCTTCTTCCAAAGCAAAGTGTGCAACATTCTAGCTTACATGATTAGGACTATGAGATCAAGAGAGTGGTGATAGGAACAATTAAAGAAACAAAACAAGTTGAGCTAATAAAGCTAGATCAAGCAAGGTTGTTACTCTAACAAGTTTGATTCTTTATTTATGAACAAGCCATAATTAAGGTAAAGCTTAATTAATGACAACTTACCTCAAGATGTTACCTTACTATTGGAGTGTGATGGCGTAACACCTTGTGGTGGTATTTTTCTTCTTGCTTTCGAAGCTTTTCTTCTTTTGGCCTATTGTGTATCTTGCTCCTCACTTATCTCCTTTATTGCATTGTCCATTCTTTCTTTTAAATTGTGCTTGGACCTTTTTGCTCCTCTCATGATTTTATTCCTGCAGTATTAGTTGACAACATATACCCGAAGGAATATCCAAGTAATTTTAACAAGGGTAGAATTGTCATGAAGCTAAAAGGTATCTTCTATGCTACAAAAAAGTTTTTGGTTTTAATTAGCATATGCTCACTATTACGTTTTCTCTAATGGATTTTTTTTATATATATCTTAAGTTTGATTTTGATGTATGACATTTATTAACCAATCAAACTTAGAGAAACAAAGTAATAGTGAGTAGAGGGATTGCAAACCAAAGCATGTCGAAAGTGACGGGAGCTCGAGAAGAGGAAGAGTAATGTCGATGATCTTTAGAGGAGTCGACCTTCCTCCCCAATGCTCGAGCCTTTTACGTCACTCGACACTTTAAGTGTGAATGTTGAAACATCCCTCATCATGTGTTGCAATCAACATGTCCTTAGATGTTGTTCATCCTTTGTTCCCTGCAAGGTTAGTGACCGAGAATACCCGAAGGGAACTTGTCCTAGAAACATGTTGTTGTTTTCTTTTTAGCATGAGCCTTCATGTGCTTTCTTTTTTATTTTTAGAACATAAGACAAATATGTGATTTATATTCACTTACCTGTCCATGATGTTCTTGTGGCCCATTGCTTTTGTCAATCCACTTACGTTGAGTGATTACTTTTCGTGATCGTGTTATATGGCACTCTTCTTCATCGAATAGACATAGCATAGACTCTTTTTACGCAAACTATTATTAGTGGACACATACCCGAAGGAATACAACAAGGTTTAAATAGGGGTTGTGTCCAAAGTTTATATGATTTCTTTTTTATGCTAATGAGAAGATGGTTCTTTTGATATTCTTAGCATAGATTGTATTCATCATGTCTTATACCGATTTTGTTTTATGGCTGCACTCTAGTATATGGATCAAGGCAAAAGGTTACTTGTGGCAAAAGACAAGGTGAATGATATTTGATACTTACAATTCTTCCATCAATGATGAATGAGCCGTGTCTTATTGCACAAGGTTGGAGTTCATCATATGCCTTGCTTCATCTCTCGATATGAGTTCATCTCTTGACTTACCCCAATTGATCTTGAGAATTTTTCGCAAGGGTTAGTCCAACAAAATATCCAATGTCTACATAAGCTATTCTTAGTTCAATAACCAAACTAGACTCCATGTCTAATTCAATTAAGGAAGGCTATTTAACCTAAGCACCACGCTTAATTTAAAAGCCAATGGAAGTATGTCGAAGTACTTCCAAACCAATGCATACCATAGCGAGACAAAGATAGCATTAAAGCACTAAAAAGTTTTATCGGATAGAGATGAAAGAGCATGATCATGGTGAGTTTTTTTTATAGAGATGCAAACTATATGGATATATGCAAGGAAATAAACATGGAATGGATCTATTATGAGAAAACATAAGCTAGATGGAATGAATGCATGGATCAAAGTAAACATGCAATGCAATGCGGGGAATTAAATGATAACTACTCAATCAATTTATAGTCCATGAGCAAGACTTTCTCACCTTTTTAATCATACTTACCATGATGTGCGGCTTCTATGTACGTCACTTGAGATGTGTGAATTGAATTCTTGTGACGGCGACTTCTCTTTTTTTTTCAATCTACATATGGTTAGAATAATATATATGTGAATACATACCTTTTGAGATGGCGAGGGTTCCAATGTTGATGAATCTTGAATGATCAGGCACACCGGGTTCCTCAATGTTTTTCTTTTTCTTGTGGAATCTTGTCGAAATGTGTCGGAAACGACTTCTTTTTTGTCTGTCTATTCCACAACTCAATAGAACAAGGGTAATCCTACTAAAGCTAGTGATGCACTAAATTAGCGAGACATCAAGATCGTTATTAAAATCTTACCGCCAAATGCTTCCCGCAACGGCGCCAAAAAGCTTGTTGGTATTTATTAAGTGCTAAAAAGAATATGAAGGATTCCGCTTAGTTTACGTAACACCTACCATTGTAGCTTTTCCCTAGGATGAGTATTCTAGAGTATCGTGATCCACGAGAAAGCGTTGGCTAAAGAATCTAATAACTCACAATCATGTATTTACTAACTTAGCAAAACCACTAAACTAAAGTGAGGGGGGTAAATGGTAAATGATAGGAGTTATGAATAATATCAATCACACAAGAGAATTCCTAATGATAAATGTGTAGTAGCAAGTTGAGAGGACAGCGGGGAGAGATCTAGGTTCCTATGTACTTCTCTATTACTTAGGTTCTATGATAGTAATTACACTAATGCACTTTGGAGCAGCAGATCCGTCCCAACTCTCGAGAAAGACTGGGAAGAAGGTAGTTGGGAGAAGGCTGCCAAAAGCTCTACGAAACACCAACCCGAACGTGGTGGACTACATCGCCTATCGTGGCTGTCACCCCCCGGGCTACCACAACTATCCGTGGGATTGGGCGCAACCTCAGGTAACCTATAGCCTAGACACCATGTCTATACTATCGATTACTACTCTAGCTACCATGAATAACCAGAGCCCTCAATATGAGCGGAGATCCCATGCAATAGCATAACAACTATACTTAACCAAATATATGAAAGTCATGGAAGTAAATAGAGAAGATAAATATATGAATCATAAGTCTTACAAAGAAAGGATACAAGACATACCAAACTCTGTAGACATCTCCAGAACCGGAGCGCAGCCCCGCTCTCCCTAACTCTCTAGTTGCTAATCTACTACATTGGAGAGTCTAGCCCCAATTCTCTAGTGGAGAGGTTGTCCTCACATTGGGACACCTCCAAGACCAACAGGTCAAGAGATAATGAATGGAATGAATTATGGTTACACCCTGGGGGCAGGGGGTCTCCTTATATAGCCCTAGGCGATGCACGACAGCCCTTGGATCAAACCGACCTTGAGCAACGGTGTAGATCTCTTCTTAATGGCGGTTGTGAACCGACCTTCGAAACAGAGGCTGACAATGGGCCCCACGGCCGCGGCCGCCGCCGCTACTAGGGCGGTCGCCCCGGCACACCGCGTGGGCCCCGGCTTGTGGCTCGTGCCTTACGGTGTCTTCTCGGAATGTTCTTACGCGTGGGTTTCAAGTTGGATTGCTTCACCTAATACGTCTTTATGTCGTAGGGCTTGCAAACTCTTGGGCGTTTTTCCTGTTTAATCCTCGAAAAATATATACATCACCAAAACTCATGGAATTATGTCAGTAAAGCCCCTATACTATGTTGATATTCATTTTAAGCCCTTATTTCAGTTTTGAAAAGCCTATATATTTATGCTATAATAGGTGTCAACAGGCATGTCCACCATCTCTGAGTTCTTTACCAAGATGAAAGGACTTGTGGACGACATGGCGTCTGCTGGAAGGAGGCTTGAAGATGAAGAGCTTGTGTCCTACATCCTCACTGGATTGGATCAAGATTTCGATCCGGTGGTGTCCGCAGTTGCCGCCAGGGTTGAACCCATGTCGGTTGGGGAACTTTACACCCAGCTGGTAAGCTTCGAGCAGCGTTGGGAGATCAAGAACGGCGGAGGTCAGAATTCCTCCGTCAATTCTGTCGCCAAAGGTGGTCGTGGTGGCAACAACTCGCGTGGTGGCGGTCGCAATGGAGGTGGTCGCGGTGCTTTTGGCCGTGGCAAGGGCGGTCATGATGGCGCTCGCCCCCCAAGGTGGTGGCTTCCAACCCGGCCTGATCTGTCCGGTGTGCGGGAAGGAGGGTCACCCTGCCTATCGCTGCTTCAAAAGGTTTGATCGCCGTTTCGGTCCTCCTCGTAAACCGTGTCCTCGGCCTCGCTCGGGGTTCCTATGGCGTGACACAAACCGGTACATGGACACGGAGCCACCGATCACATCAGGAGAACTTGAGAAGTTGACTACTCGGGAGAAGTACCATGGCGGCGACGTTGTGCACGCCGCAAATGGATCTGGTATGGAAATTGCTCACATTGGTCATACCACTTTATGTTCCCCATCTCGCAATATCTATCTTAACAATATCTTGATGTCTTTACTACTGCTGCAGTATGTTAAGCTGAAATCTGATAATTTTCCCCACACTTATTATCTTGATGTCTTTACTACTGCTGCAGTATTATCTTGATGTATTTGTAGTATTGGTAGACTAGTCGGAACAAAGGTAGCCAAAAAATGCAGATAAATTTTGATATGAATTCTTCCTTATTTCTTTTTCGATAAAAATAATGTAGCTACATCTGTTCCTAGATAGTGCACTCATCATATCTACCTAGCACTATCATATCTACCTTGCTGGAAAATGTTATCTCTGAATTTTTTCTCCAAATGGTTAAAAACTGTGTCCTCTATGATTTGAACAAATTTGAGTAGGTTCGTTTCTTTGGCCATTTATTTTTGGATCTCGTGAGAAACTTACTGAAATTCGTTTTTTTACCTCGAATCCTTGATCAGTACTCGATTCTCGAGTAGAGATTCCCTGATTTTGTTGCCTCCCCATTCAATGATTCTTATCAATACCGGTGATTTTGATCATGTCCCGAAGCAACTTATATAGTAATGTGCTCAATCAAGATCGAATTTGCCATACTTCAAGAGAGCATATTCAGACTGAGCATCTTGTTATCTCTCGAATGGCGATGCCTAGATAACCATTTACATACTCTGAATGGCGATGTCTAGATAGCCATAAGTTTTTTTTTTAAAAAAAATTATAACAGATAGCCATAAGTTGAATCTTTGTTCGGATCATGTGAACATGTAGTGCCCATGCAGTTTTGAACTGTTTTTCTAAATGTTTAGTCAAAAGTGTGAACTCCCCTGTTTGTTCAGATTGTGTGAATATGCATGATAGTGTGGCAACACAATGGTATATAAAAAGTCGCCTCTCTAGTTGATGAGTCCTTCGAGACGCACCAGTTGGAGCGAGACCAAGAAGTGTTCTTCTCGTATTTACGCCGAGAGAACCGACATGTGCACTTTATGTGCTGCTGGTAGTACAAGTAACTAATGAAAGAACTCTAATTGGTTTTTGGCGGGTGCTCTAACAAATGAGTCACGCAAGTATTTAGACATGCTAGTAGCTAGGATTCCAGAAAATAATCCTTCACAAAAATGCAAACCTGCTAGTTGCTGCTCACACACGAGACACACAAAAACACACGTTTTAACATAAGCATGTTGTTGATCAACTAAGAATGCCATTCAATAAAAAATGTGAATACTTAAACGAAAAATCATCATCGGCTTCGTCATTTGTCACAACGGCAGGTGCGACACCTCCATCATCAATATATGCATCTACCTCATCTTCAACCTCATCACTAAAATCTTCTTCATTTGGTTCTGGTACAGATTGAGCAATTGCTTTCTCAATAACAAAAGTATCAATTGCTTCCCCTTCCATGTCCGTTAAATTCGCCAACTCATCAAGTCCCCCTTATCGCTTCTAACAGTCATGTCCTCCACCCCAACAAGCAATGAGTCAACATCAATTTTCGCTTCTGTTCAACACTAGCCGATTCGGCATGGAGAAAAGGTTTCTTGGTTTGATTCAACAACACTACACCAATTTGATTTCTTTGCATGCTTGACATAAAACACCGCTTCCGCTTGTGTTGCGAGGAATATAGGGCTCATCTGAATATCGGAGAAGAGTAGTATCGATATCTATAATTCCATATTGACCTTTGTTGTACCCTTTACCTTTGTTCTTTGTTGAGCGGGGACATTGAACCAATCACTTTGAAACAACATCACTTCCTTTCCACCAGTGAATTGTAGAGAGATAATTTTCTTAATAACTCCGTACCAGCCCATATTACCCGTACTTTCATCACCCTTGACAAAGACACCACTGTTTTGAGTGACCGAGCTCATCTCTGCCGCACACCGTCCGAAATAGGAAGCCATTGATGAAACATCTATTGAATACACGAGCAATATCATCCGGTCCTTGAGAAAGGTTGTACATCTCCTCACTAGCTTTTTTCCTTGGTCATATTCTTGTTTGGTCTGCCAGACTTCCATTTAACAAAAATTAATAAGATGCTTCAATTACGTGCATAATAAAATGAACAAAAAAATTCTAGTGACTCACTTTGTCCTCAAACCAACCAACAAATTGCTGCTTGTGCCTTCTCTCAACATTATGCGGATTATATTTCTCTAGTAAAGCCTTATGTACACTGCGTGGGGCAGACCAAACAAGAATGCAAACAATTAGTAATATATCATGTGAACAAAAAAAATAGCATGCTGAAATGTTAAATTTAACTCACTCGGGCAAAGTAGCACACTGCGCGTATTTGTGAGTATGTAGTGCCTCATTCTCAGCATCTCGGATTCGCCCAAGACCTCGAAACTATATCCTTTCCTACTGTAGTCAAGGTCAGCAAAAACGCTCAAACCGGATGGCGGTTCACCGCGCGGGCGCTTTCATGACGCCTCGGGCGAAGTTGGCATGTCTTGAAGAACACGTAACAAAATGTCATGCACTCTTCGTGATATATCCCTCCGCTATTGATCCTTCGGGATGTGCTTTGTTCCTCACATAACCTTTTACCGCACGTAGATATCTCTCCACGGGATACATCCATCTATAGCATACAGGTCCACCAAGTAAAAGCCTCTTGCCTAGATGAACCGCAAATGTACCATGATGTCAAAAAAGTAGGTGGGAATATCATCTCAAGCCGACATAGAGTCTCCTTAATCAAGCACTCATGTTAGCAAGCTCCGTTTCATCTAGCTCCTTTGAACAAAGTTTAACCGAAGAACCTACTCAAGTCAATCAATGGGACAACAACTTCTTGAGGCGAATGTTGCGTAGTACTAATGGTAAAAGTTTCGGAATATAATATGATAATCGTGAGTTTTCGGACTGCATACCGACACCGATTTTCATCCACACATCTTCTGGATATTGGACGATACCCATCAGGCAACTTAACTTCATGTAGAAATTTGCATAAAAGTTTCTTGTCATCTTTCTTTAATTTGTACAAAGCAGGTGGCAAGGTGAACTTACCATTCTCACACTCACGGATGCCGATCCATCCTTATCCCGAGATGCCGCATGTCAAGCCGAGCTTCCTCATTATCCTTAGTTTTACCTTCTATGTCTAGCAAAGTGGCCAATATGCTCTCACATATATTTTTCTCGATATGCATCACATCCAAGTTGTGCCTAATAAGCAACTTTTTCCAAGACGGAAAGCCGGAAGAAAATACTCTTCTTCCTCCGGTTGTGCCATCTCTTTTCTTCATCAACTGCGCTTCCTTTTTCTTGATTCGGGGCCAAATGTGACTTGGTCAAAACTATCATAGTGTTGCAACACCGTTCTCCCGTCGGTGGTTGTGGAGCCTCCCTATATTCTGCCTTGTTGTTGAAACCCGACCTTGTTTCTACGCCACTTGTGGTCCATAGGCAAAAAGCGACGATGCCCCATGTAGCGTAAACTTGTGCCCATGCTTCAACCATAAGTAGTCTGTTTCCGTATGGCAAGTATGGACATGCAAACTTGCCTTTCGTACTCCATCCGTAAAGCATCGCGATGTTGGAAAGTCATTGATTGTCCACGGTAGAATTGCATGCAAATCAAAAGGCTTCCTCTCCTTTGCATCCCGGGCTTTGACACCCTCTTCCCAGAGAACTTTGAGCTCATCAATTAGAGGTCGCAAGTACACATCAATGCTAACACCGGCGATGTCGCTCCCGGTATCATCATCGACAACATCCAATACGATTTGTTTCAAACACAACCATGGTGGAAGATTGTAAGGAATTAAAATCACAGGCCAACAATCGTATGACACATTCAACTTACCAAACGGATTGAATCCATCGGATGCCGGACCAAGCCCCGACATTCACGAGGGTCCTCTCGCAAACCATTCATAAGTTGCATCCACATGTTTCCATGCTTTGGAGTCTGCAGGATGTCGCATTTTTCCATCAACCACCAATTCTTCCTTATGCCAACGCATATCGATGCTCTAGTCTCGACATATATATCCTTTGGAGCCGTGGAATTAGTGGGAAGTACCGTAGGATTTTACGTGGAACACGCTTTTTTGAGCCACAACTCACGCCAACATCTTCTACCTCTTTTAGACTGCTTCCACCTTGTCTCACCACATTTTGGGCAATTATCCGGGCCCTTATATTCTTCCCCTCTAAATAACACACAATCATTATAGCATGCATCTATCTTTTCATAATTTAGACCAAGATCTCTAACAACCTTTTTTATCTTCTCCATACTATCCGGGAGGCGGTGTCCTTTTGGAAGAATAAGCAAGAATAGCCCGAGTAGGTACTCCATGCAAGCATTACTACAACCAAACATGCACTTCATCTCAAACATTTTGACAATGAAAGAAACACGGGTAGCTTCCGTGCAGCCTGGAAATAACTCCTTTTGGCCTCTTGTAGCAATTTAAAGAACTTCTTTGCCATCTCATTTGGCTGTTCCTCATCGATTTCTCCATGTATTTCACCCCTAATCATAGAATGTAACAATTCTGTGGTACGAGCCCTATCATCAACATGATCATCATCATCAATTGCTGAACTTTCACATATACTTTCCTGCTCTCGGATGAAGCTTTCATCAAAACCTTTCCGAAGCAAATGATTCTGAACATCCGACTGCTTTCTAAATGACATGGAACGACATGCTGAACATGGACATGGTGCCGTTCCTCCTTTGGAGCTGCCTCCAAAGGTGCTACCAAGATAATCTGTTAATCCTTGTTGCCACTCTGCAGAGGCCTTATCCAGCCACATCCAACTTCTACCTTGGTGTGACATTGTTTTGAACACCTGACAAACACACACAAAGATAAATACGAATATGCTACGTATAGGAAACAAAGACAAAGTAAATAGCAATTGTGTAACAAAAAGATGCAAAATCAGTATGGATATTAATGTTGTCTAAAGAAAAAATCCTTCGCAATGCCCTATGTAGCTATGCCATTCAATCGTTCTCTCACTTTGTCACTCTAAAATTAGGTCCTCGGTTTGTCACTCTAAAATTAGGTCCTCACTTTGGCACTGAGAAAAGGAGATATGAGGCTTGAATAGATGTAACAGAGCATTGGCCCGTGTCATGGATTTTTCCAACGGCAGATTTATGATACTTGGTTGAAAACTTGAGAGTTATTGGTACATGCAGTTCAATTGTCGATTCTTGTTCATTGACAGTAGAGCGTATTGTGCTTAGTGACGATGTTACATTCTGTATAGTTGTTTTAAGGTGGACATGAAACTTGAACTCTTATGATTATTTTACTGTGTAGCTCTCCTCGGTAATTTATTGAGCGTAAACTGTAATGTAAACTATTTAGTAAAGCTCATCAGTTTCATTCCACACTAACATTCGGAGCTTTGGTCTGATGTTTGTTGTTCTCATTTGTAGTGGTAGTGGTGGTTTGCAGAATCAGTGTTGGTGACAGCAAAATTGTGTGATGGTAGTGTCAAGGCGATCGTGGACAGCTGAGGAAGTGGCACTGGTCGGCTTTGAGGACGCACCTCCTCCGTCGGTGATGGCAGTGGTGGAGGATGAGGCCGCGACACCGCAAAGGTGCCGCCAAGGTGAGTTCCACCTCTTGACTCCTCCTAATTGTTTTGTGGTGCTTTATACATGGTTGTTTTTCATGTGCAACGTACGGACACTATACTATTGCTGACAATGTAAGTTCTTGTGTATTTGTTGTGCTTTTTTCTACTATTTGCTAATAGAGGTATACATGCCATTAGTTCTTGTGTATTTGCGATGCCTTTCTACTATTTGCTAATAGGGTGTTAACTTGTTTGCCCCAGTTGTGTTGGTTGGCCCAGGAATTTGAATGTTGAAAACTCAGGTTGATATCTTGTCTGATTTTTACAACAGATTTTGGGGCCAAACTTTCGGGTATGGTATGCAGATGTAGGTTTTGTGGTGCCAGGCAACATGTTTCTAATTTAGAAAGTGTTCAAATCATGTCTTAACCCCTATGTACTGTTAGCCTATGATCACTGAAATATTGTTTTAGCTGTCCCTGTTAGCAACTCGATGACGATCGTGCATTTTCCTTGCCAACTACTCACCAACCATTTTCTTTAACTGAATGGAAGAGTTCATTATAGTAGAGATATATATCTTGTCATTGTGCTGAGATTCTTAAATTCTGAAAATTTGCAGAAAAAATATTACTCTTTGATTACGATTTTCGCTTAGTTTAATAGTTTAATACATTTCTTAACTCTTTGTGCAGTTTGCAGCATGTCGCTTATTGACGCCAGTTTTCATTTTCAGGACAATTCCAGAGGACAATATCACTATCAACTCCCCCATTCCCGTAGCCTGAATCCAAATGCAAATATCCATCACATAGAAGACCAACACATGGCTGAAACATCTGTTAGCCAAATGCCCCTATCAGTAAGCCTGTTTTGCTAGCTGACTTTGAGTAACTGCAGGTGTTTCAGTCCAGGACTGAGTTCTGGTGTCTAGGATTCTGTGAATTGGATTGGATTAGTTTATGATTCTGTGATTTGGATTGTCAGGACTTGCTCGATCAGAAGGCATAGGTTAAGTCTGGGCTACACGACGACAACTTGCTCAACATTGTTAGTCCAAGTGAGTCTCACCAACATCACCGGTTCGTTAGTTTTCAGTGTCCATATAATAGCTGGAATTTTCAGTGATGATTTCGATAAAAGGAGACATCTCAGAATTCTTTAGAAATTATATTACTTTTGATCCTATTGCAATCTTATCTAAATTAGAGTGGTCCAAATTTTTCTAAATGCTAGTTGTTATCTAAATTTTCGTTAATGTTATCTGCGGATAGCTAGATTGTTTGTTCTAATTTTTAAAGTTTATTTGTCTGTATCAAAGATGGTAGCTTATGACAATAAGGTGTGTTTATGCCTTTGTTTTTTAATGGCAGGGAGCCGATGGAATAAAGATTGAGATCCAACAAACTGGGTTCATGTAGAAGAACACAGTGAAGTTCATGAAAGAGATCTGGAGCCTCTTCAGTGCACAACAGAATACCAGTGGGGTGACAACAGTTTCAGAATGAAAACGAGGCTGAGATATATATATTTTGCAAATTATTAGGTTTTGTATTAGATATATCTTTATCACAAGCAATATTCTGTGCCCTGTTTTCTGCCATGCAAACGAATGTTTTGAAAGCTTACTTGAAGATCTCAAAGGCATGTTTAAGAACTTAGGCACAATGTAAATTAGATTGTTAATGTGATGTGACAAATAACTTTATTATGCCTTACGCAAAAAGTATTTTCCCGGATTGTATAAATGCTCAACTATAATTGGGTAAGAGTTGAACTATGGACAAAACAATTGTCATTTGTACTAGTTATATATAGATAGACAATATGGAGGTTGGACATGAACTGATTCAAAGGTTCACAAAAGGGTAAAAGGCAATAGCACGTACCAAGATCAAGATCAAGATCAGATGCAGATGCTGTCGACCATCGATCGTCGTCCTCGTGGTCTCAACTCGTGGAGCCCTGCCTCAACGTCTGGTGCTGGATTGCTAGTCACCGCCGGCGCCGTCCTCTGGATCGAGTAGGTTGCGATCGTGAAGAAGCTGGCGTCGGGCACAGGCGCTGGCGGCTGGACCGATCGAGCCCTTGTCTCTAGAAACAAATGACGTACAATGCGTGATGGGCCACGATCAACTCCTTGCCTCATTGATGGGCCATGTAATTACCTAAAGGGTATACGACATGTCCTAATGGGCTGGGTTAGCTTATGCAAGCAGTCAAAAACATGATTAGATAATAGTCTAAAAGTAAAAATATACTAGTCCATGCAACAATCTATTACTAGTGTAGTGGTTTGTCCACAACTTGGATAGCCCTAAGGGCACATGTTCGACTCCTCTACTTGACCTAATTACTTTTTAATATTTTTCCTTAAAATTAACAATTGTGGAGTTTTTTTTTTTTTAATAAATAACTAACAATTTACTTATTAGACGTCCATGTTTTTAAAAACTAAAAATTCACTTATTAGATACCCACAGGGTGTTTTCGTTAGTCAATTTTCTTTCAAAAATACTAGTTGCATCAAACACAAATCTGTTGCAATAGTACTTCATTATTGCATCCATATTCTAAATTGGTGCAATATCACCTACATATTGCATCAAAAATTCAATACTAACCCAACCAAATGTGTGTCGATGCAATAATTCGTACCTATTGCATCCCTTGTTCCAAATGATGCGATAGATCACACCTATTGCATCGACAAGAAATACTATCGCATCCAACTCTTTTTTGATGCAATAATGACCACATATTGCATCACATTCTAAAAAACTAATGCAATAGCAACCACGTATTGCATCAGATTCTAGTTTGATGCAAGGGGGGACGTGATGCAATAGGGTCAAAATTTAGTAGTGTAGTGGGAAATTTTATTATCTTAAATTTGATTTTGATGTATGACATTTATTAACCATTCAAACTTAGAGAGACAAAGTAAAAGTGAGTAGAGAGATTGCAAACCAGCATGTCAGAGTGACAGGAGCTTGAGTAGAGGAAGAGTAATGTTGGATGATCTTTAGAGGAGTCGACCTTCCTCCCCATGCTTGAGCCTTCCTTTCACTCGGCACTTCAAGTGTGAATCTTTGGACCGTCTCTAATCGTGTGTTGTAATCACCATGTCCTTAGATGTTGTTCATCCTTTGTTCCTGCAAGTTTAGTGACCAAGAATACCCGAAGGGAACTTGTCCTAGGAACATGTTTCTTTTAGCATGACCCTTCATGTGCTCGGATATATATTATTATATTATTATTATTATTATTTTTAGAGGAAACATAAGACAAAGGTTGTATATGTGATTTATATTCACTTACCTGTCTTTGATGTTCTTTTGGTCTGTTGCTTTGTCCATCCACTTCTTTCAAGTGTTAGCTTTTCTAGATCGTGTTGTATGACACTCTTCTTCATTGAATAGACAAAGCATATTTTTTTTTTTCAAAATATTAGTGGACACATACCCGAAGGAATAAACAAGTTTGAAGGAGGGGTTGTTGTCCAAAGTTCATATCATCTCATAATTCTTCCATGAATGAGCCATATCTTTTGCACAAGGTTGGAGTTCATCATATGCCTTGCTTCATCTCTCGAGCTAAGTTCATCTCTTGACTTAACCGAATTGGATTTGAGAGTTTTTTGCGGGGGTTAGTCCAACACAATAACCAATGTCTACGCAAGCAATTTTTAGTTCAATAACCAAACTAGACTCCATGTCTAATTCAATTAAGGAAGACTATTTAACCTAAGCACCACGCTTAATTTAAAAGCCTTTGGAAGCGCCCAATGGTAGAACTTCCAAACCAAAACTCACTAGAGCAAACAAAGGTAGCATGAAAACACTAAAGAGATTTACTCCAACTAGAGATGAAATAGCATGATCATGGTGAGGATTTTTTTCTTTTTAGATGCAAATGGCATGAATGTATGCAATGGACTAAACATGCAATGGATCTACTATAATAAAACATAAACTAAGCAGAGTGAATGCATGAGTTGATCAATTAAACATGCAATGCAATGCAAGAAATTAAATGATAACTACTCAATCAATTCATAGTCCATGAGCACGACTTTCTCACCTTTTAATCATACTTACCATGATGTGCAACTTCTATGTACGTAACTTGAGATGTGTTCATTGAATTCTTGTGACGGCGACTTCTTCTTTAATCTATACATGGTTAGAATAATATATATTTAAATACATACCTTTGAGATGACAGGGGTTCCAATGTGTGATGAATCTTGAATGATCAGGCACCCCGGTTCTTCAATCTTTTATTTTCTCGTGGAATCTTGTCGGAGAAGATCGCGAACGACATCTTTTGTCTGTCTATTCCACAATTCAACAGAACAAAGGATAATCCTACTAAAGCTAGTGATACACTAAATTAGCGGACATCATGATCATCATTAGAATCTTTAGGCCAATTGCTTCCCGCAAGCGGCGGCCAAAAAGCTTGTTGGCATTTGTTAAGTGCTAAAAGAATATGAAGGATTCTCGCAAGGCGCATAGAACACCTACCATTGTAGCTTTTCCCTAGGATGAGTATTCTAGAGTATCGTATCCACAGGGAAGCTTTGGTTAAAGAATTCTAATAAGTCACAATCATGTATCCACTTACTTAGCAAACCACTAGACTATAGTGAGGGGGTAATTGTTAAAGGATAAGTTAAGCATAAAATAATAACCTACCTAAGATATCAGAGAATAATTAAACTAATCAAGAGGTCAAAGGGAGAGATCAAGGTTCCTGGATACTTCTCTATTACTTAGGTTCTATGATAGCAATTATACTAATGCACTTTGGAGCAGCAGGTCCGTTCCAACTCTCGAAGAAGACTGGGAAGAAGGTAGTTGGGAGAAGGCTGCCAAAAGCTCTACGAAATACCAATCCGAACGTGGTGGACTACAAAGGCCTTACAGAGCTGTCACCCCTGGGGCTACCACAACTATCCGTGGGATTGGGCGCAACCTCAGGTAACCAATAGCCTAGACACCAAGTCTACACTATCGATTACTACTCTAGCTACCTAGCATAACTAGAGCCCTCAATACGAGCGGAGATCCCATGCAATAGCATAACAACTATACTAACTATATATGAAATACATGGAAGTAAATAGAGAAGATAAATATATGAATCTTAAGTCTTGTAGAGAAGATACAAAGACATACCATACTCTGAAGACATCTCCAGAACAGGAGCATAGCTCCTCTCTCCTTTACTCTTGATTAGATCTAATCTAGATCTAATTACATGGCTAATCTATCTCTAATTACATGACTAATCTTCTTCTAATCTACTTCTAATTCACTAATCCTAGAGAGAGGTTATCCTTACATTGGGACACCTCTACAACTGAGAGATAATGAATAGAATGAGATAGAATGAATTAGGGTTTAACCCTGGGGTCAGGGGGTCTTCTTATATAGGCCTTGGCGATGAACGATGACCATTGGATCAAACCGACCTTAGCAACGGTGTAGATACAACCTCAAGGTCGGTTACAAACCGACCTAGAAAGATGAAGCTGATTGGTCACTGTAGCCTGGTGGCCGGCCCAAATGCCACTAGCGGCCGCCAGGCCAGAGTTTCCTCTCGGCCTCTCGTCTCTTCTGGTGTCTTCTGGTATCTTCTAGAGTGTTTTAGTCCACTTTTCGGATTGAGTTACTTCACGATCAACTCTTGTCATCGTATGTGATGTATATTCTGGAACTTTCTCCATTCTTCTCTGCATTTATCTGTTAAGTCCCTGAAAAGATATAAATCACCAAAGCTCATGGAATTATGTTAGTTAGACCCCTAGTCTGTGTTGATATTCATTTTACGCCCTTATTTCATGTTTAGTTGACTATTAATATTATGCTATAACAGGTGTCAACAGCGGCCTAAAAATTTTACTGATGGTACTGTTCGATGGGGAATGCAGTCCACTCTTTTTGATGCAGAACCTACCACTCTTGATGCAGCTCTCAGGGATTCACGTTGGGTTGATGCGATGGATTCTGAATATCATGCGCTACTCCGGAATGGGACTTGGCGTCTGGTTCCTCGTCCCCATGGCAAGAATATCATTGGCTCTAAATGGGTCTATAAGGTCAAACGCAAGGCAGATGGGTCAGTTGACAGATATAAAGCCCGTTTGGTAGCTCAAGGTTTTAAACAACGGTATGGTATTGACTACGAGGACACGTTTAGTCCTGTAGTCAAGGCGGCCACTATCAGATTAATTTTAGCCATTGCGGTTTCTAGAGGATGGACATTGCGTCAACTTGATGTACAGAATGCATTCTTGCATGGAATTCTAGAAGAAGAAGTTTATATGTCACAACCTCTCGGATATCAAGATAAGTCAAGACCAAGTTTTGTCTGTAAACTTGATAAGGCAATCTATGGTTTGAAGCAAGCTCGCGGGCATGGTATGCTCGGTTGTGTGGTAAATTAACTGCATTGGGTTTCATTCCTTCGAAGGCAGATACTTCATTGTTCTATTATAACAAAGGTGGATATTGTATTTACATCTTGGTGTACGTTGATGATATCATTGTAGCCAGCTCCTCTCAACAGGCTGTTGATGCTCTTTTGAAAGATTTGCAGCAAGATTTTGCTTTAAAGGACTTGGGAGATCTTCACTTCTTTCTGGGTATTGAGGTGAAGCGCAAGGCAGGGGGATTGATCCTATCACAAGAACGATATGGTTCATATGTTTTGGCCAGGTCCGGGATGAATAAGAGCAAAGCTGTTGATACACCTTTGCCGAGCAATGAGAAGCTCAACATCGAAGGAGGAACAAAGTTGGGGTCAGAAGATGTAACCTAGTACAGGAGTATTGTGGGTGCTCTTCAGTACTTGACATTGACAAGGCCGGATATTGCCTTTGCCGTTAATAAGGTTTGTCAATTTCTTCACAGCCCGACCACTTTGCATTGGAGTGCAGTTAAACGAATTCTTCGGTATGTGAATGGGACAAGAAGTTTTGGTCTATACATTCGACCATCACGGTCCATGATGATCAGTGCATTTTCGGATGCGGATTGGGCTGGAGATGTAGATGACAGGCGATCTACCGGTGGGTTTGCAGTTTTCCTTGGAGGGAATTTAGTGTCCTGGACTGCGAAGAAACAACCTACCGTATCAAGGTCAAGCACAGAGGCTGAGTACAAAGCATTAGCTAATGCTACTGCTGAGATGATGTGGGTACAAAAGCTTTTGCTCAAGTTGAAGATCAGACATCCTGCTATGGCTCGGTTGTGGTGTGATAACTTGGGAGCTAAGTACCTTTCGGCTAATCCTATCTTCCACGTCAGGACGAAACATATCGAGATAGACTTCCACTTTGTTCGGGAAAGAGTTGCACAAGGTTTACTTGACATCCGGTTTATTAACACAGGAGATCAGGTAGCAGATGGTTTTACAAAGGCTCTTCCTAGTGTGAAGTTAAAACAGTTCAGAAACAATCTCAACCTTGTTAGTGGCTGAGATTGAGAAGGGGTGTTAAACGATGACATATCTGATGTATAGGATATTCCTAGGACTCTAGCTGATATATTGTATTATTGTTGTAATCTCCTAGCTTGTAGGTCAAGTTAGGAATAGGTGCTAGATCCTAATCTGTTGTAACCGAATATCCTCTTGTACATGCCATCGTGGGGGCTTTGCCCACCTATATAACATGTAACCGAGTCCCTCAACAGGGCAACTCGTTCACCCAATTTTACAAGTCTAGTGAGAAGACATAACGGGACACCAATAATACAACTAATATCTCATTACACGCACAAATAGTGCTACTATTGATGGGTTTCATTTTCGACAGGACACTAAGCTACTAGGCATGCTAATGACTTCTTTAGTTAAGATAGCACATTAAGAATACAAATGCAAATACTAGTTTGTGGCAGTGTGCTTGATGAAAAGTAGAAGCAGGAAGTGTCTCACCCACCCTATCGTGTCTCACCCAACCCAATCCCCCGCACCAGTACGGGATTGTTTCGCAGTATAAAACTTTCTTCCCTACCTGGTCTGGTGGTGGCCTGTGGTACCAGCGACGGTCATCTAGTGTTTCAGACCTTGTATTTTAAGTGTTTTATGTGAATGTTGCAAAAGTTGCTCTGGCTGTTGCATACATTGCAACGACAATTTACGCATGTTGCAAGCCTAAGTTTCAGGTCTTTCATATGTTTGTTTCAATGTTCAATTTGGATGTCTCAAAAGTTGGTCTGGTGTTGCACATTTTCAAAATGGCTATACATGTCGTATAGTTCTGAATAGAAAATGTGTGGCCAACCATATAAGCATAAAATAAGTATGATAATATATCTGAACAGATGCACATTTGTGTTGTGGTTTGACGGGAGAAAGCAATATACAGAAAGCACAGAAAAGTTTTACCATGTCACTTGTATTGGAACTATTTTTTGTATTATTAGGATAACATATATGAGATAGCATTCCCTAACTGTGCTGTTAGCTTCAAACAGTTGTTTTGTTTCAATTTTTATTATTTATAACAAAGTTGCAATGTAGTTTGCTACAACATGGATCACGCAGTTCTCTTTTCTTGGTAGGTGCCACCAATTTACATGGGACGACCCTATGGTGGAAGGATGTTTTGGAATCATGAGCAGAGCATGTAAAGTGGAGATATACAAGCCAATGGTAGAGGCCTTGTCGTCTCCAGTTTATAATACATAGATGGCAGCTCCTGGAAGAGGATAGTGCGCTCATTTTTATGCTTCTCAGGTTCAGAATAACTGTTGCAACCATTTACTCCTTTCTACGTACGCACAGGCGCATGGCTATTGTCAATTTACAGTGCTTTGGTGCCATGCACTAGTACAGAAACACAATACTATATGCTCAGTCAGATTTGGTGTAGAAGATGTGGGTTTTTGCTTCGATCTCGGCAGAACACAATAATTATGTAGAGACAAATGAAAGGCGTGTAGGGAGCTGTGGTCAGAACACAGGTTTCAAATGCCAAGAGTTGAAACTGGGTAGAGACAGATCCCTGTTGGAGTTCCATTTATATATGCTCAGTCAGACTTGTTTTATAGTAGTATATATAGTCACAGGATGACCGTACCAACACCTGGGCCATACCTGCCAGCACATTGGTTAGAAATTTTGTGAAAAATAATACCTGCCAAAACACTTAAATTTGTTAATAACTCAAATGAATTATTAGTAGAGAATTAAATACATATAGGCGGACAATATATGTAGAAAATTGTCAAGTTGCAGTCTGCCACCCTTCGGGATGCCGGGTAGGGGACCGGAGGACGACACTACAAATATAAATTATTGCAATACAAATGCATGTAAAGCTAGTTGGTAAGAAACAATCTTACACAAAATTTTACACCTTGTGATAAATAATACTCAAAACTGAAACCTGCTAGACTAATGAAAATCATTGGTCAACAAAGACACTAAAAAATGATCGGTGTAACAATGCAAGCTAGGGTGTACATAGACAAAGAAGATAGTATAGATCCAAGAGGGTGGCCAATTTATGTTCTCAACTGGTACATAAACACTAAAACCTGAAACCAGCTAGACAAATTTGTCGGGCACTCGGCAAATCACACTTTGCTGATTGCCGTGCCTCCTACACATGCGGCAATACAGGCCTTTGCCGAGTGCAAAATGGATTGCTTCCGGCAATGCTTTAGCACTCGGCAAACATGGTTCAAGGCTATATGACTTCCTTCGGTGCCACCCATTCACAAGAGCCTACCAAGTAGGTGTTCCGGGCTGACAGCCAGTACGTGACATCATCAATGGTGGATGGGAATGGGATGAGATAGAGGAGACAAACACACACAGCCGTTGAGTGGCTTTGGGGATGAACCCAGGTTGGGAGAGGATGATAAGGGCTCTCTGTTTTATATATGCTCCTCGGGCACCCCCTCAAATGAAAGGTGTGAGAAGAGGATGGACTGCATGATCTGACTCATACCGGCTGACAGTCCACGAACGAATAACAGACTCAAACGCACATTGTTAAATTAATTGGATCAGATGACTGAATAAAATATGTCATTAATATGTCATAATAACCCACAATGTACTGTGGCACAACAGGAGCAGATAATGTATAGAAAGCGAAGTACTAGCTAGGGACGATTTGTTCTTGCTGTTAGGTCCTGCTCCTAATATTGCCATGACAAGACAGTGGTTTCCTATCTTTCCTTGTTGGACTCCAGTCCTTAAAGCTACCATCTAAATGCTACCTGCCTGCTCGCCACCATAAGAATGGTCAGCAGCGGTCGCATGCACGCAAGTGCCTTCAAGAACACTACCTGCCTAGGCCGCCGTCATTTGTTCGCCAGACAACATCATAAGATCTCCGGTCAGCAAAGAGCTTGAGGTGCACACAACTCTTTCATTTGTCAGCGCCTCGGTGAGTGTTGCTCACACACACGAATGATATATGATTTTTTTTCAATAGTTGGGGAAAAATTTGATGGCTCACATCGATCGAGAGTGGCTGATCCGACGGCAACAAAGGTAGGAGGCAACAGGAGGCAATCGGACATAGGCAACGGGAGGCAATTTTTAACGCTCATACGGTGGGCCATATGAGAAAAAGTTGTCTTCCAATGCCTACGCAAATGTGGGGATTAGAATTGAGCGTTAATTGCATTCTGGTAGTTTTATTTTTTGATGAAGGGTAAAAGGGTAACTCCATAAATAAAAAAATAATAATATTTTGAGTAGTATAGTTACGATGTATGATCTATGTACTCTAGTTAGATGAGTATCTTCTTCTTATTTTTATTTTTTTGATTGAAGAAAAGAGCTCTATAGTGCTCTAGGGTTCATCCGTCCAAGTTGCGGCCGATGACGAGGGCGAGGGCGCGGCGGCAGCAGCGGCTTTGGCCAAGGGAGAGAGGCGAGAGTGAGAGCAAGACGTCGGGGTTGGGAGTGGATCGGGGAGGGGAGCGCGGTGGTGGGCCGAGCAGGCATAGACAACTGAAATGACCAAGATACCCTTTATGATTATAATTAATCAATTGTGGAGGCAATATTGAGAGGCAGTATAAGGCAATTTCAAATACTGTAAAAGGGCTCATGATATATTACTGTAGGGAGCCGCCCTCTGCCCAGGGAAAGAGTGATGCAAGTGCCTGAATACGCTGAAATTCCATGGGAGGCCTCTTTCTTAGGTGCCAATACACCCATTTACATGAAACAGAACCAAGGTCATGGGGCAGACAGCATGCGGCGAACTCATCAGTAGTGTGGGGATACAGGCAATATAATGAACTCGGTTTTTGAAATCCAGAGAGTGCCCACTAGGAGAGGCGAGAATGGGCTCCGATTTATACTCCTCAGGTTTTGGAAAGTAAAAGGCACGAGGATACCGGGCATGGAGATCAAAGCCATACAGTAGAATCAAGAACAACAATGTTAATACAGTAAACCAGTTTATCTAACAACTTAATTAGTTGAAATGTTTGGACTATAGAATATTGTTAAAATCTTTATATAAAAAATGTTGAATAAATAAATAAATTTAAATTTATGTATTGAGAAATTTTACGGTTCTTATATGAAGAACCTACTAAGAGGAACATAAACTACGGGCCGGAACCAAAATTCAGCGGCCCTGGAGCCAGCTCTAATTAAATTGTAGAGGGTAAACTGACACTTTCTTATAGCAAGAATATTATGCTCATCCAACTCCATCCATTACTTCCCAACTACAGACTGCAGTTGAATTCGCTGGCCATGAATCAGAGCTTATGCACGGACTCAAAGTTACCCAATCTGGAGACTATTATATCCTACAGAGCTTAGCACGTCCATTAGTAGTTATCCACCTCAATACCTCATCAATGAACCAAGCTGAGGGTTGTTCAAGCAGATTCCTGAGAGAATCCTGGATTCCCTGCTCTATGAACACGATTCTGACGTCATGCAACATTGCAGGTATAGGCCTGTCCCATGATGCCTGTCCCATTAATATTAGTTGTAGAGGCTGATGACGCTACGAAGCTGATGCCAGACGAGCTACAGGAGTGATGCCGTCCAAGATAGTTGTCGCATCGCGTTTAAGTTTACGTATTCGTGTGTTTACGTTTTCGTGTTACCATGTGGGACCTGTTGTCAGCGTCAAGTCGGAGTCTGTACTTAAACCGGCAATCGTCATCGAGTCTGTATCGAACATCTGAATTCTGAAATAGAATTGCGAAGCCAAGGCAAGGGGGTTAACCCTGCCCGCTTCGTCGTCGTTTCCATCTACTCGTGCGTGCTCATGTCGACGGCAATCGCCGGCGGCCACAGGGCAAAACAAGTGGTATCGGATTCGGCGTTCCTCGGCGGCGCTTGTGGAGTCATCTCACTCGACGGCGTCGTCAGTTATCCGGCTGCAACAACTCTGACGAATCAGGTGACCTACCTTCCATTTCCCACCCCGTCCTCGCTGTCGCGACACCGGGTTTGCATTCGCCTTCACCTCGGTGTTCATCCGGAGGTGCGCGGTACACGGAGGTCTCGGTAGTGCGGGTGCCCGTTAGGGTGTTCGACGCGTTTTGCTTTGGGTCCGGTGATCTCGATTTTCCAGTGATTTCGCCTCAATCGGTGTTTCCAAACGGCTCTGGTAGGGTTCACTTGAGCAGGACGAGCGGTCTGAGTAATCCACGTTCGTCTAGCTTAGGATACCGTAAATCCGACCACCGGAACCCGATTGGTAGACTTTTCGTTGATTCCACACTGGCGGCGGTTCTTCCTTGCATCACTAGTCGATCTCTGACAAGGGTTGTGGGACGAGTACCCACATGAAATTCCGGAGTCGTGTTGTGATCCTAGTGTTGCAATTTCTAAGGTTCGTGGTGATCTCACGGCAAGGGTTGGAGAATTCATTCTCGTGTAATTCCGGAGCCGTAGCGTGATCCCAAGTTTTCTGGTTCCAAACTAACCAGTGCTTGTCACAAGTCAGTGTTCTAGACAGTCGGGCTGGCTCCTCCAACGCGTCCATCAAAGCAGACAGAGTTTGTCCTGGACGCCATGTCTAGGAGTGCAGAGGCTGAACAGGCGTTTATGGACAAGGTGCTTGATCAGTTTGACATGCTGTTTGCAAGGGTCAATGACATTGGCGTCACTCAAAACCAGATGAAGTCGCAGATGGATCTAAGCTCTGCAGCCATGGATGATTTCACGGTGGAACAACAACGTATTGCTCAGCAAGTCAGGGCCAATGGAGCAGCAGTGGCCCAGTTGACTCTCAGACAATTTGATATTGAAAATGGTTTTCCAGAGGGTGCTGAGGATAGCTCTGTTTCTGAAGCTGAAGCTCAAGCTGGGATTGAAAATGTTTTTGCCAAGCAGAAAGGGCCATTTAGAGAACACAGAGCTAGGGACAGACAATCTCATACCAACCATCATTTCAGAAGGGCACAGGAAGGAGACAATTTGCCTCATCAGGCCATGCCTAAAATGCTGTTTCCTAAGTTTGATGGGACTGATCCAAAAATATGGAAGGATAATTGTGAGGGTTACTTTGATCTATACAAAATACCTGAGGGCATGAAGATCACTGCAGCTAGAATTCATTTTGAGGGACATGCAGCTCAGTGGTATCAAGCATACAAGCAGAATCACACATTTCGTAATTGGAATCACTTCTGCTCAGTGGTGGAGGAATTCGGTTCTGATGATTTTAGGCATGCCTTAAATTCCTTACTGGAACTTAAACAGGATGGTTCAGTAGAGGAGTACACAGAAGCTTTCACAAGTTTACAATACAAGGTGAACATGCATAATTCTCAATATGATGATTTGTTCTTTGTCACACATTATATGAGGGGATTGAAGGTTGAATTGAGGGGTGTAGTGGAAGCTCAGATGCCACCAACAGTTCTCAAAGCCTCAATTATTGCCAAGATTCAGCAAGGAGTAGTGGACAGAGCTAGATCCAAAGTCCACAAGCATACACTAATGCCCAAACCACAGGTTGGCTATAAACCAGACAGTAAACTGCCTTATCAAGCCAATATGTCCTGGAATGGAAAGACAGGCAGTTGAGAGATTACAGAAAACTGAATGGCTTGTGCTTCAGCTGTGGAGAAAAATACAGTCCTGGTCACATGGATGTGTGTCCCAAGAGAGTGAAACCACAAGTCAATGCTTTAGCAGTCAATGACTTGGACAGGGAAACTGGATGATGAGGTGTTGAATGAGTTGGCTAAGGAAGATGCTTTTCAAGACGATTTTGGCAAGCTTTCCATTAATGCTTTATCTGGGGCTGATCAGTTCCAGTGCCTTAAGCTGAAAACAAGAGTCAGGGATAAGACTATGCTCATTCTTATTGATAGTGGCAGTTCCCACAGCTTTATTAGCTCCCAATTTGTTCAGTTAGCTAGATTACCTACAGTCTCAATCCCTCATAAGCAAGTGCAGTTGGCTAGTGGAGAGCATATTAATACCACAGAAATGGTTGAGAATTTACAGTGGTTTTGCCAGGGCCATACCATATCTACCACTTTTATAGTTCTGGATATGCACCCTTATGATGCTATTCTTGGCTATGGCTGGTTAACTACCCATAGTCCTATGAACAATGACTGGGAACATAGAACCTTGAGTTTTATGGAGAATGGCAGACAAATACAACTCCAAGGGCTTCTGCCTTCAACTCCTTCTTTGGCTGCCATTTCTACACAGAAAATATATAAATCAGCTAAAGGAAATGATGTGTGGGCTTATGCTTTAGTGGACTACAGACCCAAGGTTTCTAAGACGCTACCTGATTCTGAGGACTCACAGGAACAAGTAAATTTGCTGTTAGCCCAATACAGTGATGTCTTCTCTGATCCCAAAACTCTGCCTCCCTCCAGGGTTTATGATCATACCATACCACTCTTGCCAAATGCAGTGCCAGTTAACTCTAAGCCATACCATTATTCTCCACTTCATAAAACTGAAATTGAGAGACAGGAGCAGGAATTACTTGAAGCAGGGTTGATTGATCATAGCCAGAGCCCATTTGCCTCACCTGTGCTGCTGGTCAAGAAAAAAGATGGCTCTTGGAGGTTCTGTATAGATTACAGGAAACTTAATGACATCACCATTAAGAATAGATTTCCCATGCCAATCCTGGAAGAGATTTAGGATGAACTGGCAGGCTCAAAGTTTTTCACAAAGTTGGATTTGAGAGCTAGATATCACCAGGTTAGAATGCATGTTGACCATGAGTACAAGACAGCCTTCAAAACACATCAAGGCCATTATCAGTTTAAAGTCATGCCTTTTGGCCTCACCAATGCTCTAGCAAGATTCCAGTGTGTCATGAACTTCATTCTGAAGCCATTTCTCAGAAAGTTTGTTTTGGTCTTCCTAGATGACATTTTGATTTATAGCCCAACTATCACAGACCATATGACTCATTTGGAGCAGGTGTTGATCCAGCTCAAAAAGCATCAATTCTTTTTGAAGGAGAGTAAATGTTCCTTTGCTCAGACAAGTTTAGAATACCTTGGCCATATCATTTCTTCTAATGGGGTGTCTACTGATGCATCCAAGATTGCAGCCATGGTGAACTGGCCTGTACCAACAACAGTAACTGAGCTAAGAGGTTTTCTGGGACTTACTGGGTACTACAGAAGATTTGTCAAAGGTTATGGGCTCCTCACCAAACCTCTGACTAATTTATTAAGGAAGAAACAATTCCAGTGGAATCCTGAAGCCCAGCAAGCTTTCCAGCATGTCAAAGAAGCTATGACCTAAACCCCTGTGTTGGCTCTGCTAAATTTTCAGGAAACATTTACTATTGAGACAGATGCATGTCAGAATGGAGTGGGGGCAGTCCTCATGCAGCATGGTCAACCCATAGCTTATTTGAGTAAGGCTCTTGGGGACAAGCACAAACATCTGTCCATCTATGAGAAGGAATTCCTAGCTCTTATCATGGCAGTAGAAAGAGGCATTATTTGCAAAGGGATCAGTTCATCATTCTGACTGATCACAAGAGTCTGGCTTATTTAACTGAACAGAATCTACAGTCTAAAATGTAGAGGAAAGCAATGACAAGGTTAATGGGCTTGGACTTCAAAATTGTCTACAGGAGAGGCAAAGACAACATAGCAGCTGATGCTTTATCTAGGGTGGCTCATCTTTTGGCACTACAAGTTATTTCCTCTGTACAACCAGCTTGGGCCCAAGAAGTCTTGAATACCTATGCCACTGATTCTGAGGCTCAGGAGAAGTTGCAGAGACTGACCATCAAGTCACCTGATGAAGCTGGCTATCATCTACATAAAGGTATCATCTGGTACAAGGATAAGGTATGGATAGCAAACAACTCAGCTTTGCAAACTAAGTTGATCTCAGTCTGTCACAGTAGTGCCATTGGAGGGCATTCTGGTATTACTGCCACTTATTACAGGGTAAAGAAAAATTTTCAATGGAAAGGAACGAAGAGGGATGTGGAAGCTTTTGTCAAACAATGCAGTGTTTGTCAGCACTCCAAGCATCTTAACACTCATCCACCAGGTTTGCTACAACCCTTACCTATCCCTTCAGGCATTTGGCAGGATCTCTCCATGGACTTTATTATTGGCCTGCCCAAATCAGATGGTTTTGAAGTTATGGTGGTTGTTGATAGATTTACAAAATCTGCCCATTTCATACCTCTGAAACATCCATATACAGCTGAATCAGTTGCTCTGATCTTCTTGGACAATGTTGTCAAGTTGCATGGCCTCCCAAAGACTATTGTGACAGATAGGGATCCAGTGTTTGTTAGTACATTTTGGACAGAGCTCTTTCGGTTGTACAAGGTGGATTTGCTGTTTTCTACTGCTTATCACCCAGAGACGGATGGCCAAACCGAGAGGGTAAATCAGTGCTTGGAAATGTATTTGAGATGTGCAGTCCATGATTCACCAAAATCTTGGACATCTTGGTTATCCCTAGCTGAATTCTGGTATAATTCATCATTCCATTCTGCATTGGGCTGCTCTCCTTTTAAGGCACTTTATGGGTATGAACCTGATGTGGGTGGCCTTGCTCCAATCCCATTCCACACTGCAGCAGAATTTGTTATCGACATCGCGGATCGATGTGAGAATTGCATCTGGAATCATTGAAGCAACATTTGGCCAGAGCCCATAATCGTATGAAACTAAAGGCTGATCGTCAGAGAGCTGATGTACACTATGAGGTTGGGGAGCAGGTACTTCTTAAGCTGCAACCTTACACTCAATCCTCAGTGGCTAGTCGACCTTATCCAAAGCTCGCATACAAGTATTATGGTCCTTACAAGGTGTTGGAGAAGATCGGCAGCGTGGCCTACCGACTGGAGCTGCCTGATGATGCGTTGATTCACCCGGTGTTCCATGTGTCCCAACTTAAACCATATATTGCTGATTACTCACCAGTTTTTGATGTCTTGCCAAAGCTCACTGATCTGGACGTCGTCGACACGTTGCCGGCTAAGGTGATCGATCGTCGTTTGGTCAAGAAAGGTAACAGAGCAATGCCTCAGGTGCAGGTGACTTGGACTTCTTTTCCACCAACTGTGAAGACCTGGGAGAACTACCATGTGCTGAAGCGGCGTTTCCCTGAAGCACCAGCTTGGGGACAAGCTGACTCTCAAGGGGGGGAAGATGTAGCGGCTGATGACGCTACGAAGCTGATGCCGGACGAGCTACAGGAGTGAAGCCGTCCAAGACAGTTGTCGCATCGCGTTTAAGTTTACGTATTCGTGTGTTTACGTTTTCGTGTTACCATATGGCACCTGTTGGTCAGCGTCAAGTCGGAGTCTGTACTTAAACCGGCAATCGTCATCACGTCTGTATCGAACATCTGAATTCTGAAATAGAATTGCGAAGCCAAGGCAAGGGGGTTAACCCTGCCCGCTTCGTCGTCGTTTCCATCTACTCGTGTGTGCTCACGTGGACGGCGATCGCCGGCGGCCACGGGGCGTTACATTAGTTGTCGTGTATGAGGCCTTGAGTAATTTTATTCATCCCTTGAGTACGTTAGCAATTATTATATATATTCATCCCTGAGTATGTCACCTGCTTCTACGTACACCAAGTTAATTTCTTGCTTCTCTGTGCATGCCAAGACACTTAATATATATACAGCTGGCCGGATAGAACATGGTTTCGTGGCATTGGCAAATACCGTCTACAGAAGTTGATGTTAGCTAGGAATGGGAAGTACTCATCAGCAAAACATACATAAAATTAGTTGAATCAGATGAATAAATGAGTTTAGTTAATTGGAAACAAAGTGCTCATCAGCTATAACAATGTAAAAAATTGAGCACCATCTGAATGCAGCTGGCAAACATGGCCAGCACCGTCCTTGTTCTAGCCACATGTACAACTCTCAAGATCGCTGGTCAGCGTGGGCTTGAGCACCACTCAACTCTTTCAACTGTTGGTGTCCATTCCTTGCACTATGTAAAAACTTCGCATTACAGACGTGTGTTCACTGTTCAGCGCATCGAGTCTGTAGGGGACGGTGATGGACATTACAGTTCTTTACATAGTGTTGGCGGGTGCTGCTCAGGCAAGAATTGTATGCACAGCCAGTCCCACTCTTGCTAGTCAACTGAGTACGACGTCCATATGTTTGTTGATTAATTTTCTGATCAGCTTGTTTCCTACACGGGCAATTCGAGCATCTCTCCATTTGCATATTGTTCAGTAATGTCGTCCCCCCTTTTCTCATTTTCTATAAAAACTATTTCCGTGGGGCATACACATATGCATATGAATTAAGATCCACTTATTTCGGTATTGGCCTCCTCAATTTTCGAATGGCCCCAATCTGTTTTGTAGTTCTAAGTCGCTTTACACTGATACCTTGCATTTTTGCCCTGTTCAATTTCTCCTGATGGATTATTCATATTTTTTCTAACTATTATAAATTTTACAATGAAAAAAAATTGTTACTATAAAATCTGTACTTCAATAAAATGTACAACGAAAAAAGGCGTCTAGAATACATTATGAATGATGTAAAAGTATTTTTAGTAGATAAAACACAGTACTAAACTAAAGAGAGATGAGATGGCTCTTATAGTGCACGAGGCAAGACTCACTACCACTGCCCAAGCGATGGGTATTACAATAGCATGGACTACTGTATATTAGGCATGCATATGACTTGTGTAACTAGCACATTGCGAATATAAATTATCACATTGCAAATGCTTGAAAAGCAAATCGTTAAGAAACAATCTTACACCAAATTTTACACCTTATGATAAATAATACTCGAAACTGAAACCATCTAGACTCATGAAAAATCATTGATCCACAAAAACACTAAAAAATGGTTGGCCTAAGAATGCAAGCTAGGGTGTACAGATCTGTGAGGGTGGCCAATTTACATTCACCCAAGGTGCTACTACTGAGGTTGCCGGACAGAACATGGAAACAGTGCATGGACAAGAACACGATTCTAGATGTCTTCCTTCGGTGCCACCCATTCACAAAAGCTGACGAAGTAGGTGTTCAGGGCAGACTGCCAGTACGTGACGTCATCAATGGCAGATGGGAATGGGATGAGATAGATGGGACAGAGACAAAAGGCCGTTGAGTGGATCTGGGGATGAACCTAAGCTGGGAGAGGATGACAAGGGCTCTCTGTTTTATATAAGCTCCTCAGGCACCCCCCCCCCTCAAATGAAAGGTGTGAGAACAGGATGGGTCTGCAGCCCTGCAGGATGTGACTCCTACCGGCTGACGGTGCAAGAATGAATAACAGACTCAGTCCAAACGTACATTGTTAAATTAATATCCTGATCGATAGATGTATTGTGGCTCAACAGAAGCAGATAATGTATTGAAAGCAAAGTACTATCTCGAATAATTTTAATTTTTAGCTGTTCACTTAATCTGTCAACAAAATAAAAAAAGGCACTTTAACTAACGTTAGCTTATGTTAAGAGCTAATAGAAATGGTCTAGTAAAAAAAAAAATCTATTCCTAGTAGTTGTTGCTTAGAAATCCGATTCAAAATGCTAGTCAACTTTCTGAAGGCAACCTGTTCAAACTGATGAAGTCCCGGTAAATGCCGTTTCATTCATATGCACCACAATGAGATGTTGGGCAAATTCATGGTTAATTACCTGACAGGCGCTGCCCAAATTAGCCACTATCTCAATGTCTCCAGCATTTTCCTTCCTATGACATATGATCTCTTCGTGCTTGTCCCATTAATATTAGTTGTCCTGTATGACACCTTGGCCCAGCCTGCCAACTGTGGAGTCTGCCAGGGGACCAGATCATAAAAACGGCAAGCGTTGGCTAGACACAGCTGCTTCTATGTACACCAAGTTAATTTCTTGCCTCTCTGTGCGTGCCTTTAGACAGTCAATATATACCTGGCCCCGATAGAACTTGGTTTCATGGCATGCAAGAAGGGCATTGGTAAATACCATCTATAGAAGTTGATGTTAGCTAGGAATGGGAGGTACCAGGAGCTCTTGGATAACATGTAACATGGCGGGTAGTTCCAGCAGCTCATACAATCCCAGCAGCCCATACATTCATGGTAGTCTTTGCCTTTCTGTCCAATGTACGAATCCTTGAAGAAATACTATTTAATACAATCCCAGCACGCTGCTTCTATTTACTCATCTAGAAGAAATACTATTTTTCTACAGCAATCACACAAGGGGCTGATATTAACTGGATTGGTTACACTATCTCTGGAAAATTACTGCGTCTTGGTCCAACATAAATTTGGCGATCTCTGCAAAATTACCATGCCTTGGTCCAAGCCAATTTTGCATCACCAAAAATCAGGTCTGGCTACTTTTGGGTGTCAACAATAATCAATTGTTGTGAACCGTTTCCTGCTAGCTCTATTAGCATCCCAACCATATCTCAACACCGGTGCTCTATTCACTCAACCGTATAATCGAAGCAGAGACATGCACAGAGCATTCACGGAGGCAGCTCCCATTAGACATTGCACTACGAGAAGTGTTGCTGACCATAAGGAATTCTGAGTTTGGATAGTTTTATATTGTATAAGTTTGAGCTAAAAATGATCCCATCAAAACATAGTCGATATGTGATGTTAACGGATGCTTTCATCTAAGGGCGGCTGTCATCTGCTTGGAAGGAAGTGTCTGAGGCAAATGCTGACAGTGTGAAGATCCCAGAGTGAATATAACTGTGTTGGGATCTGTGTCTGTGGTGGGATATGTGTTGTGTATGGCATGGGTTGTATGGTACTTTAAATTTTCGAAGCATGCAAACCGTTCAAGTTGATTGTTGAACATCAAATCATTTCTACAAAAAATATGCATGGGTAGAAAACTGATAGAACTTATCTGAATTATATTACAATATATTTGGAAATGTTAAAACACGAATACAGATATTGCTAAACATATCCTCTTTTTAGTTTGCAACGAATCATCACTGCCACACAAATAATTTTGAACACAGCCTTATTTCAAACATAGGCTGAGGATAGAAGAAACTATGTGTAATGGCAAAGAGCACTGTAGCTTAGAAACTGCCCCTAGAAATACAATTATCAGAGGTTTATTCTGTTAAATAAGCTACCACTAAAAATAATCCATTGTATCATATATGTGTGACTCTGTATCAACTCGTGAAACCGGCAACTCGTAGGTGAAACCAGCAGTGATGAGCTCTCTGTAGTAGTCTACACAATATCATGTACTCCATTTCCGTTAGCAAAATTAATGTGGTGGTGGTATTCGGCTACGTGGCTATGCCATCTGGTTCACTAGCTGTTGTGTATCTTAGACAAATGAATCAGAATCATCTCCAGCCTACCAAATGACTCAGTTATTGTTTATTGCAGTACATACCAGTCATATTGATGACTCTATGAGGAAAACATTAGTGGCAAGGAAGCTTACTGCTGTTAGGAATTATATTGGTACTCATGTGACTAACAACCTAAAGGCACGGAAACAAGTTCATTAGACACAAGGTATGTCAAGTACGTGTCTACATTCACATTCTGTGGAGCATTAAGATATATAGTAGTAGGCACCAGGATACAATTAAATACAAATTGTAAACCTTATTAACTCTTTTTTGGTCTGTATATAAGAGAGAACATAGTAGCATATATATGCATAATGTTTGTTCCTTTCGGTCCGTGTGAGAGGTGACTGTTTGTGGTGGGCATACACAGTGTGGCTTGTTACCAGAGACAGACTTGCGAGGCAGACTCGAGTCTTCCTTTTAAAATGGATAAAAAGTGTCTACTTGTGCGACATAGTAATCAGGAGCCTGAGTGACTGGAGCACGACTAGGATGTTATAGAGAGAATGAGAGTGGTTGCCTTTGCAGTTGTGGAGGCCTCTGTTTTAGGCAAAGTAGTGAATAGAATGAGAGTGGTTCACTTGGCAGTTGTGGAGGCCTCTGTTTTAGGCAAAGCAATGAGGATGACACGGGTTGATAGACCTTGCTGATCTCTAAACTGCATAGACGCCTTACGTTTTCTTTGGTCAATTTTACTGCAGATGCCCGACATATATATATCATTCTAGTTAATTTGGCAATAAACCTCATTGTAGCAGATTTGTTTACTTTCTATTCTATCTTGCCATGTACAACGAGTAACATTAATTTAGCGTTGATATGGTATGTCTTAACATGTGCATGGGATTCGTTTCCATATGTATCTCATTTGTATTTGTGTACATATAAATCTTGGCATTGCGTCCATATACACGACTAGTTAAATGCCCGTGCGTTGCTACAGGATAACTTAAAGTGGAAAGCAATCATATCAGGCTATGTGGATTGTACCTTTGAGCGCGCAAGCAAGTAAACATAATCTCGACGATTTCTAAGCTGCAATATGGTTGCAATTATAAGAGAAAATGTCATTGTGGCTCACACAACTCAACACAATCATTGTTCAAGATTCAACACAATGACTTACAGATGATTCAATTGACTCAAGCCTGATTTCAATCCTTGATCGGCGCAGCGGAAGCCGACGTCAAGGAACGGGCAGTCCCTGGAGTTGTAGATCAGTTCATAGTCCTGTAGTGCATTGCAGTTGACGTTCTTCCATTCTGCGAAACTGCTCAAAGCCCAGAACAAACTCCAAATAAAATAGAATGGTCACATGGAGATGCATCGTTCTACCATTCTAAAAGGTTACTCCATCAAAGTTAGCTATTATCTCAGACTTTCATATTTGTTATCAGATCCCATCCCATGTTGCTAATATTTGGATATTCCCAAGCTTCTGTATCTATGGATTTTGCATACGATGGCTACCAAACAAAAACTTTAAACTGTGATTCAGATAAGGATATCAGAATTTATGATTTTTTGAAGGTGTAATTAATTAGATCAGATTAGTTCACACTCCAGAAAGGGAACATAAGGTGCAGACTGCTGCTGTCCTCGCTAAGTTAGTGATCAGTCGAAGTAGGCTGGGTAACAATTAGATTTGACAAAACTGTAGACCTTCAAACAACATCGATTAGGCATATATATACTGTAGGGATAGTTACGTTCACTCCAAGCTATACAGAATGCCAAAAGCTCATATAGGATCTAGAAAAGTAGGCATTAAAAAGCATAGGACATCAGCAGCATCAATTTCTAAATAAATATCTTTAGGCATGCCAACAAGTAACCCACACTCATATGTAATAGCTGATATTGTTATAATTTTTTCATGCTAAACACAATCTGATCAAACCATATGCCTATTTCCATCTCGAGCACTGTAGCTCGACCAAAATGATATATTAGCCTGTGAGCACTATGTCTTTGTGTAGCTGTGGCACCATAAATGTGTGTTTGTTGACTCTTTAAATGTTGCTTGATATTTAGGTTTCATTTGAGCCATTCAGCTGTAGTCAACCGACCTGCTATGCATTCCACTATGCCGCCCTAAATGTTTAAACTTTAGTTACAATACCCATAGAAGAATCCGAAAGCCGAAAAATGTTCATTTACAATAGCATGAGGAAATATTGTCAGTATTTGTACTGATTCATGTGGCCACGTGGGTTCTGTATACAATACGATAAGCAGGATATATATGGACAGCAACAGGGGTGGTTTGATGTGTGTAATAAAAAGGCAAGGAAACAAGGGGAGAGTATATATACTATATAAGACTGTATACATATGGACAGCAACAGGGGTATTTTGCATTTGGGATGGACAAGGCAACGACAGCTGTTAGAAATGGGAGGCACATGAATTAAAGGATGCAAGTGCGAGATTCACCCTGCCCCATTGACACAGCATAATAGCAACTACCAGGGGTCCAGACAGGAGGGGAGACTCCAGCTGTGTGGAACGAATTCCTTCGTCTGCTTCCCTTGCATATAGTTCTGCACAGCACTATTCCTGACTGCATAGTTGTACAGGCCTTCCCCACACAGATTTAGCTAAACCGCCCCCCCCATGTTCACGACGAACTCCATACCTGGGACCAGAAGGTGTTGAAGGGTCCGGTGGATAAGATAAAGAAGATGCACACTGAGTTCCTCTAACAGCTGATAATACAGCAGCTCACAAGGAAATCCTTGTTCTTCTGGAACTATTTATGGAGCAAGAAGAATTGGTATTGAACTATGGATCCAAAGGGCTCGCAGTTAATGGTTAAAGCACGGCTCGAACACTATCTCTTATTCCATTCTTATACTTCCAGAGCCAAGTGATCAGAGCCAAAGAACGAGTCTAAGCTCTTCTCGATCGGGGCCTGTGGCTCGGCGGGCGGGCCTTGGGGGCCTGAGCACAGGTTGTGGGTGTGCTCGGGCCAAGGTGTGCGCAAGCGCATCAAACGGGTGTAGCCCACAAGTGATCTAGGAAGAATTAGTCGTGGAGCCTATTGGTCAGGAGCCCTTAACCTCAAGGCTTAATGTACCCATATATCATGTGGATAGTCACCCACCATTGAGGATTTAATGAAATAAAAAGGTTGAATAATCAGTAAGAGTATCGCCAACAGTTTGGCAAAACAACAAGGCATCTCATTTGCCATCTTTTGCTAAATATCTAAATAATAAAATAGATCTCCAAATAGATGCTCTTTTGTCATGCATCTTCCTGTGACAGTGGACTGCGTGTGGTGCCACCCAGCCTGACGCCTGATGCCAGCCCCGTCCCATGGCCCATGCTTGCATGCTCATGGAGCCCGGAGATGACGTGTCAAATCGACTATTCTTCTCCGTCAAAATTTGCGTCAAGTTCAGAAGATTGATGCGCGTGGCCATCTGATAAGTGGTCCATTTCGCGCCACAGCTTTTGCTGATGGTGACTGCCGGTCAAAGTTGCTCTATGGCCACCATTGACTAGGTGTGCTATATACAAAATATGTATTGGAAAGTGCAAATTATAAATAATTTAGGATAATCGTAAATATTAGAATTTTTTTATTATGGTACGAAGGAAAGTAAGTTCTTTTGAGAATGAAGGAAAGTAAGTTTTATTTTAGATATCAAGGGAACTGATAGATGGTGTAGTGAAATTGGTTTCATGGCCATTTTCAGTTTCCTCCCAGAAAAGATGGTGTAGTAGAGTAGGGCACAGTGTAGTGAACTGGTTGGAATTGCCCTTCGCCATGTCCCACAAAAATAGTCAACTAAGCATTTTGTAACCATCGTCTTCCAGCGGTGTTGCCTTTGGCTTTCGCATTGCACAATTACTCCATGGACGTAGTTGTAATGGCGTGCATCTGATGCGATCGCAACTAGCTACTTGATGCCTTTTTGTTGCTGCAGAGCACTCTCAGTTCAGCCGGAGATTAACTATGATTCGATCAATGTCATGACCCAATAGGCATATACACAACTAATCACTGGAATCTTTGCTGACAATAACATGCTTTACCAGGCAAGAATATCTCACATCAGAGTTACAAAAGTTGTTGTCTCAACATGTTTTTTCCTAACCCCTTTTATCTCTACTCATCTAACTCTGAATAACAGTACATAATACTACACAAGTTGTTAATTTAGATAATTGGTGTTGTCAACTAAGTTTGTACAGGAACATCATCTAGACAGAAGCTTCCCCAAATTTCTAATACAAGTATATATGGGACACATAGGAGACTTTCTACCGAACTTGCACACTGAAATTTATATAGGCACGAAGCTTCATTTTACTAGAACAGGCAGAGATGCTGACATCCAGCTCATTCCTATTACGTTTATGACATTTTACTAACACAGGATTTGTGCTAGATATATTTGTCATAACCCAATGCTTTTCAAATGTTAGTAGGATAGAAAGGATCAATGCAGGATTCGACAGATGCTCAAAGTATTCTTTGTAGTTGTTGGAGTCCATATAGATGAGCCTGACAGTGAAGTGTTTTCCAGGTATCAAAGTTTATGGCACTCCCTTGACTACATTTCTTGCTCTCTGGCTAGACGGAGCTGTGGGGCAGGTTTCTGATTTTCGTGTCGTGGCCATGGACTGCATGGACTAGCAGTTATACTTGCATATCAGTTATACTTGCCAGACCAACAACCAAGCTCCGCCACTAGCAGCGTGACACCGTGGGCATGCACCGAGGGATCCAACCGGGCCATGGATCTACTGCCCGAGAGATGCAGTCAGACGACATATCTACAATGAACGAATGCAGGTGCTCCTGATGCTTCTTACTCCTACACATGTACATAATTTGGCAGCAACGTCACTCAAATATATTCACAGCTAGCAACACTGGCATCTGCTTCCTTTACAAACTGTTTTATAGATATGTTTGAGAGGCCGCAAGCTCGAGAATTGATGGGGACACACAATCTGATTCCATGGACATATAATCATCGCATATATGAGTAACTTTATCGCCTGCTTCATGGAACACCTTCAATATTTACCTATCCTATTGAACAAAGGACAAAATTTAACTTCCACTACTTTATAATCTTTAAAAGATACTAGAACATCAGGCACCTTTTGGGCGCCCTACAATGACTCGAAGAACAAATACTTTGCACTCTATATATATGGCTCTATACTTCGACGGTAACGTTATGATCTAAGAAAAAGTTGATTTATAAACTATGTTGTATCCGTTTTCGAAAGCACATTGAAATCCTTTTTTCATATATGTAACAATATTTTTCAAACCAAAATACTTCGAGCGACGTATTAAAGATAAGTACACCTACAACAACTTCATTAACTATGCTAAAAATTAACTAATCACCCCGTGTTTGTACAAAAAGATTGTCAAGGAAGACACCATACTCTACATATTTCTACAGCATTTTGGGTTTCCTATTAATAGCTTATTCCAAGAGCTGCATAAAGAGAAACAAAATTTAAACATTAGATATCATTTTTTCTGCAATCAACATTGAAAATCAAACGTCTTAACCAATCAATGGTTGGACCAAGAAAAATGGACATTCACTGCACCTATAAACATAATAGATGGATGCTATTTAAATCCTGAAAGATAAAATGCAGTCTAACCTATGGAACCATTGGCACATCACAGCATAAGAAGCATCGCAGAAGCATCACGGATTACAACAGTATGATTCCAAACTAGACTACCTATGAACTGAACTAAGCAGAAAATGCAGTGTAACAATTGCGTTGTGGTAACCAGAATGAAATCTGATATACGATCTGAACTGACATCTACTCATCTATGCCACAAGCCTAGTTACAATCATTTTTTTAGACATGTCATTTATCTTCTCCTTTTAGTTATGTCATACACATAAAGCATTTTAGCTTCAGATTTCAATACACACCTACTCTGCTGTAAATGGAATGGTAGGTGTTATACCTCCTTGTGCCTCCCATTTCTGTTCAGCGGGAAACAAATAATTTATGCCGACTGGTCTGTTTAATTTTGTGATTTTTAGAGCGCGCAGAACACACAAACACAAGCATATTTCCCTATTCTCCTTTCAGATTATTGAACTCCACCACAGCGATAGAACCAATAACTGAAGCCTGCCCGTGCCTGCCCGATGCCATACAACAGCGATAGAAACAATAACAGCATGTAGCAAGCCAGAACTCACAAAGTTGTAGCTATCCAGATGAAATTTCGTCTTCTCTGCCCTGTACAAGTCCCAAACAACCATGAAATCGACATACGGGCATGCCCACGGACACCACAAGTGTGCTTATTGCCTCTGTTTGTAACAATGCTTGAGTTAATGATCTGAATGTCATCGTTGTTCTAGTCAAACGATAACGATGATTTGTATCAGCTGGGATGCAGCATCACGGGTTGTGTGGAGACATGGTGCTCTCCTACCCTTCCATTGCCTTCTGTTGAAGCTGAGACAACATGTTGGATGCCGCTGAGTCTCGTGCCTCATGAGGGGTGACCTTCATATCACCATCTTCAATCAAGTTGAAATCTGGGCTAGTAAGGTGGACACTGGCCCGGTACATATCTGCCAATAGGAATACAAACTGTAAAAGTTTGAACATGTAAGAATTAAAAGCTATGAGAAAGGTTGCCCAAGCAGCCGAGTTGGAACAAAAAGAGATTTTGATTGTATATACCAGCAGACATTTGATTAGTTCAAATTGTGACTAGGATTCATATGTTCTAATATCATGTATATACTAAGGTATAGGAACAACTTGTGTATACTGCTACCAGTGTCTGAGTTTAAAGGTAGTTTTATATGCTAAGCGTCGCCCGCTATATGTGTGTCAGTTTTACAGTGCAAAGAAGAGAAGACGGTGAAACCTAAATCTGACTGCATTATTCTGATGCCTATATGGTTCATGGACTCCATGCTACGGCATGCACGAACTTGAAAAATTAGTTATCATCAACAACATACCACCAGTAACTGAAGGAAGTACTCTATATCTAGGAAGAATCCAGTTGCTCTCACGGCATATGGCCTCCGGTTCCTGCAATGACTACTGTCGGGGCGAGAGGATTCGGAGGCCTTCATGATAACAATTTACATCAGATGATGTTTCTTGCCTCACATTTGTTGCGTATAATTATAGCTTCTTTCAGTTTCTTCCTCTTTATGTTCATGGTTTGGCATCCTTCACCAGAGCTAATTGGATTGGCAGCTTCCATCATCTTCCAACCATTCTCATATTTTTAAGGATTGATGTAACTTTAGGTGTCATATCTGTTTCTGCACATCCTTCAAAAATGATACACAGTTGATATAACTTCAAGATAAAAGACTACGGTTGAATAGGAACAATTACACACTTGAAAAGATATGTAGACTTATATATATATATAAGTCTACATTTATTCTATGACAATTCAAGTTATCTTCCTAGTTGTCACTGGGAGGCTAAATATTGTTCTTGCACTTGTATCCTGCAGCCTTTTTTGGACGGGATGGTGACACCCAACTCATCATTCGGGACTAAGGTTCACATATATACAGTTCAAAGCCTAGCTTAGCGTACAAGACCCTCGTTCTATGTGGAATGTAAAGGCAAGTTATTTGCCACAAGATCATTTGATTTCCTAGTCTTGTCCATTTTTTCATGATTTAGTTGTGAAAAGATGAATACCTGTTAAAATTGTTTGAATATCCATTTCATACTCAGCACTTCGATCTCCAAGCAAAATATGCTCACGGAGCTGAAACATAGACAGACTAAGATGAGTACACATTAGGTCATCAAGGAAACATTGAATTTAGATCAACAAGCATCACTGTAACTTCAAAAATGAATTGCAATATGTGACATACTGTATCATCTCGCATCTTCTGAAGTAATTTCAGTGTCCCATACCTCTGAACATTCATGTTACCTGTCATGCCACCTGAAATGCATTTTAAAGTATACATACTAAAATTTGGGAGCATCAAAATGGAAGTAATCAATAATAGGAAAAAGAAATTAATTTTTTATTAGATAGGATTGTCCATACCAGTCTTTTCAGTGACTTTCTCCTTTTGGCTTTCGAAGCCGACTTTCTCCTTTTGGCTTTCGAAGCCATGGTCGCTAATTATAGGATCAACATTTGGTATCTGAAAGATAATTTATTCTTTAAGTTGAAATTTAACACACAAATCTTCATATATTAATTATATTGAACTAGAAACATGACGGATGATTTCAATGCATGTGTTCTCAAGCTCATACAGAGTTCTTTACCGGAACAATATCTTTAGAGAAGTTTCCACTTTCATAGTTATTCTCTACTCTGTCCTCATCTATGGATTAGTTAAATCTAAGTAGTGAAGTACTATAAAATTGATAGACTCACTAGCTTGTAAGTCTTGTGTGGTGCTCTCGCCACCCCCAGCTCTGCATAGGTAGAAAGTTTAGGCTTGAAGGCTTCAGGTGTTCTTTTGTTACTGTCTTTTTTATTTTTTGCTGATTCTGCAGTTGTTAGTGCCACTATCACCAACTGCGTTTCTTCAAACTTTCACCCTTATTTTTATTTGGTGTTGAAACGTCAGTGGTTATGTTTTTAAGCTAGACATGTTATTGATATTAGCTTCTTGTTTCTTCAAACTTTCATCTTTCATCTGTGAAGAACCCAGGGACCAGTTCCTGCAACATGTAAAGAAGAATCTTTGTCCATTAACCTAAAAGTGTTTTAAGAAGACACATTTTGATATCGATAGTTTCATGCATAATGAGCTGAAATAATTCGTTATGTCTACCTATTCATGAAATTCAACAGGACCTCCTTATATGGCAGTAAATGATAGGAATCAACAACAGATGTTGTCATTTGGTACGGACCACTTTCAAATAAACCACCACTCATCCTGTTACAGGAAAAAAAATACAATCGGTATGATTGAAAATTGTGTATTAACACCAAGCAAAGCAACATTATATCATATACACATAAAAAAAGCTGGAAAGAGATTTAGCAAAGTAACCGTTGCTGACATTTGTTCTAGTGGCTGTTATGGTTACGAGAGAGAGAGGGGTCCGGCCGTGTCCATGGTCTAGCAATAGAGAAGGCTTTTTCCTTGTATTTTTTGACCGATTAGAAGGACACATCTCCACTCATTATAGATAAGTCAAATTGAACACTAAGCATGCAATTGTTATCAATAAGCTCATGACAGCCTAATCACCCCTTAATTCTCTCTCCTTCACTCCTACGAAGTTTCTATATTAGCATCAAGGACTCCCCTCAATTGGGTGCCAATCATTCCACTTTCCTAATTTTCTACCCCTAACCCTCTCCTGGACAAGAAGCTTGTCCTCGAGCAATATAAGCTAACTTCCTAACTCCAGAACATAAGGTGGACATCATACACAAGCCAGAGCTGCACATCTATTGGATCCCATGGCATATTCTTGAGTTGTCGCAATAGTGACCAACAAATAAGGCGCCCTCACAACAGTTGGTGGCAGATGTTGCGGGGCTATATCGTGCATGCCTACTAGTAACACCACGCCTTCTCCTTGCCAGATCAATGCTGGTCCATGACGCACAGGGAAGAGAGGAAGGCTTTCCGCTAGCTAGAGACTGGTGAGAAGTTGTGTGTGTCCCCAAACCCCATCACCATAGACTCTTAGTTTGCAGCCCTAAATGAACATAAAATACCCAAAACCCACAGAGGGAACCACATGTCCATGTTCCATGATGCAATTGATGGGATCGAGATCCACCATCCAGCAATGTGCAACTTGAAGGAACTACTAGGCTGTTTAGGCATAGATCGTGCATCTCCCACACCCGTCTTTGCACTAGGAGGCTAACACCTGAGGGTTATGCTGCTAAATCTCTGGCAACATCTGTCCTTTGATGTGGACATGCTTTTCGCCGGTTATGTTTGTTAGTTGTGGTGGTCGCTGGTTGTCGATATTTCAAGGCATGCAGACGCGCCCAAAGAGTGACCACCTATTGGGGGTGCGGGGGGGGGGTCGATCAACACCCTGATGATAGGATGTGGCGACAGATCATCATAATCTAGCATCTCTCATATAAGATGTATGATGGCTATTATTGCTGTGAGGCAGACAGGGAGCCATCTGGACGCCTGGCCCATGAAAAAGCAAGAGAGAAGGCATTTTCCTTCTAATTGTAGATTGATGAGATTGACACATATGCTCTATCCTTACATATAGAGAGCCTTATTAATTACTTGACCCCTAAGAAAGCGATCCTAAACGATAGGCTGAAGAGAAACAGATGCGCCCTTGTGGTGATCGGTGGTAGAATGTCGTTGTGCTACACGCTGCCAGCCTAACTGTGGTCCCATGCCTTCTCCTGGTCAAATCGCTGTCGGTGGTCCACGCCGAACAGGGAAATGGGGAGGGCTTCTAATGGAGAACGATGATGAGGGGTGCCCCACCCAATCCTCATCGGTGTCGCACACTCTCGGTTTGTTGTCCACGGGGAAATAACATTCCTGCGTCTTGGGGGGGGGGGGAGGGGGGGACCACATGCCCCACGATGCGACAGATAGAATTGAGTTGGGTCCTCTATCCGTCTATGGACAACTTCAAGCTGCTGTGAAAGGTGTGGGGCTGAAGCAACTGCATATCGTGCATCTACCACACCCACTGATGCGATAGGAGGCTGCGCGCAACAGCTAGTAGGGGAACCACTGCTAACACATAACGACTAAGCATCTTCCCTGCCAGGTATGTCATGATGTCCATTGGTTGTTTGATTTACAACAACATCTCCCCTTGGCTTGGATAAGTTGCTCATTGGTTATTGGTGGTCCATTTTGGTGGTCACTAGTTGTTGGGATTTCAGGTCCTCTAGACGCGCCGAGACATCACCTTTTGGGCAAGGCCAATCAATGCCTTGGCGATACGATGTAGCGGTGGCTTATTGATATCTGGCATCTCCGATACAACATGTTATGCTAGCTGTTATGATTGCGAGGCAGAGAGTGGGCCAGCTGGAGGCCTTGCCCATGGATGACCAAGAGAGAAGGTGTTATCCTTCTAATTCTTGTGCGATTAGATTGATCCATCTAATCTCATTATATAGAGAGGCCCATGACACAAAGGAAGCAATCCTTATCGATAGGCCGATGACACAACCCGATCAACTCTTACTTCTCTCCCAATCACTCTTCATTGGCTTCTATAGTACCTATAAGGGTGCGCCGAGGGTTCCCCTAAATTAAGCGCTAATCCAGCCACTTTCCTAATAAACTATACTTATTTGACAATGCATGCAATGTGCAATCGTACAAAATACGCATAGTTGTAGAGCAAACCTTTCGATCAGGACATATAAAGGCATTTCCTTAACCTTGCTATCATCGACAGTCTGATCACCATAGTCCAGAACATACAACATGGTAGCTGTCCCTTTCTTACTCAATGAGTACACCCGATGTTCTTCGACAAAACACAAATTTGTACGCTTCATACCTATTAAAATAAATGTGTGTGAGACATTCCGATACATACAAAACATAAGTGGACAAGCATATAGCATTTGCAGAATAAATAAAATCAAGAACACAATTCCGCTTCCTAAGCAACGTACTTGTGTATCAATAAATCTATACCAGCTAGCCTAACACAACAAAGTGACCATATTTATGCCCGTGTGCAAATTAAGGCATACACAAGGCTCGATCCTGTTGCATGCTCTAGTTATTAATAAGAAAATGGAATAAGGCATAGCACAAACCTGTTTTTGACTCCACCTCTGAATATGCAATCTGCTGAAGCATGTACGGTTCAGAAGGAAGTGACATGGATTTGTTAGTCGACCCCAGCACCAGCATGTCACTACTGCTGAGCGAACTACCAAGCACCAGCACGTCACTGCCGAACGAATCACCTAATGTCATCTCGATATCTTTCCCAAACGTGGACCAGACACCCTTTGTTTGAGATCCATTCTGGAGCAAGCACATTTTCTTTTTCCTATTTACAAGCAGAATGGCGACCTTCGAGATAGGCCACATGAACATCTCTGGCGAGTCCTTGGTGGCGTCCAGCGCCTCAGCAATGTCGCAGGCATCGATGATAGCCTTGTCAGTAACCGATGGTCCTGCCTCTACTCCATTGTCAGGGAGGTCCTGCTGCCCCTGGCTTAGGTACATGAGCATATTTCTGTTGCTGATGGTGTGGGAGGCGGACTTGCAGAACCGGTCAAGGTTGGCGAACTCAAGCTCCCGGAACTGCTTCCGGTGGTAGTAGTTGTAGAGGAGAACCGTTCCGTGAACCTGAAAGAACATCCATGGCAGCATAGTGAGGTTAAGTCGTGCACGTGTTATTGGAAAAACAAAAGCAAATCCAGAAAGTGAGTAGCACACAACAAAATAAGCCGCAGCTCGATCGACGATTACCGAAAAAAACCCACATTTTTATACTTGATTATTAAAGAGATAAAGCAATGAACTACACGGAGTAAGAAACAAGCACTTCACGCTTAACAAGTGTGAATGAATAGACAACGAGAAGAAAAGTTGCACAGACATATGTACCATCGCGTGCTCACTACAAAAAATCATTTTGCAAGACACGGTCCAACACTTTTTTTTTGCTTGCCACGGTTAATGCCCGATTAACGATGGCAGGGGCGTTTTTATTTTGCATGGCGAAACTTTTGCCAGCCACGGAAAATCGATTTACCGTGGCAGGCAATATAAAAACGCAGCCACGATTAATAGATTCTTCATGGCGAGCAATGTTAAAGCTCGCCACAGAAAATAGTGGCCCAGCAGGCATCACATCTCAGCCCGATAGCATCTCCACATATAAATACCGTACTTAAGGTTTGGGAGTCACTCCACCCATCTCTCTCAAACACAAACACTCTCTAGAAGCCCATCTCTCCCCTCATGCGCAGACGCGCTCCTTCCCCTCCCTCTCTCCCCTCAACCTCCCCAATCTCGCCGCCCCTCTACCCATCCACTGCACCCCTCTTCCCCTCCGGCGCGCTACCCTTCTCTCCCCTTTGCCTCACCAATCTCGCCGCCCCTCTCCTTGCTGTGCCCCCTCCTCTTCTCCTTCGGTGCGCGTCAGGTAGATGGCGGCGGCACATTCGGATGGAGAGCGTGGCGGAGTGCGTCACAGCGGGCATCCTCCACCGAGCAGCAGCGATGGCCACCGAGTACCCCGACACGTGCGGATCCTGCGTCGATGGCCTCCACCATGGCGGATCCGCTGGTGCATATGTGGATCTGAAGGTAGTGACATCCAACACGATAGATCCGGCTCTATAGCGTGTGGATCTGGCGGCAATGGCGTCCACCATGGTGGAACTGGTTCTAGAACTTGTGGATCTGGCGGCGGCGGCCTCCCCCATGGCTGTACCTGCGGCGGCGGGATCCAAGTCCGTGTGGCCCAATCCAAGCTCATGTGTGCATTTTTCTTTTCCTTTTTTTTTTTTTTTTTTGTCTTTTTCGAAGGATCTACCGCGATAGGCTTTCTTATGTGCCCGCCATGGTTAATGGATTAGCCGTAGCGGGTAAATGGGCCGGCCACAGAAGCCAGGTCGGTTTATCGTGACCTTGCTTCCGAGGCGGGCCCCTTTGGCCACCACAGTTAATCAAAACCGCCCGCCCTGGAAAAGTTTTTCTAACAGTGGAGGCTGTCTGTTGTTCAAATTTACATATCATCTGCTGCACAAATTCAACGCTGCTACTGATCTTACCCTACCCCATGTAAGAAGCCGCAGGCGTATATGCGTATAATGGAAGCCGGCAATTCCGAATGCTCGGAGCCCGGGACAAGCGCAGTAGCACGCGCGTGCTACCGAAAATCCAGCTGCTCACGTTCCTAAAAAACCGAGATCTACCATCCAAGAAACACAGGATTGGAGGAGCAAGCGCCACGCTCGATCCGTGCGTTTCTCAACCCCAGATCCACGATCCAAGAGAAACCCCGACCACAAGCTTCCTCACGAGTCACGTACGTACCTGACGCGCGACGGCCTCCTGGGTCTCAGGCTTCATGGCCTCCTCCCGGTCGACGACCTTGCCGAGCGGCAGCACCGGCACGACAAGGTGCTCCACCAGCAGCGCCACCGCTTCTTCCAGCTGCACCACGCGGCTCTCTTCCTCCATCACCGGATCAGAATCGGACCAAAGCAAAGTCTGCTCGAGCCGCCGGCCTCTAGGGTTTTGCGGTTTTCTTGGTAAGGGCAGGCAGGGTGCTAGGTGCGGCCGCTAGCTGTTCCGTCGAGAGCTGGGTCTGGGACTGGGATGGCAGGGGGTGGAACAAGGCGATGCCGGCCAAAAATTGAAGGAAAACGCTGGACGTGTATCCGCCGTTCCGTCCAACACGGGAGGACTTGCTGGATCGGGGCTGTCACTGTCAGCTGTCGGCAGCCGACGTCACTTGGAGTTACCATTGCGACTGAGAACAGACTGTTTGAATTGCCGCTCCAGGTTCCATGAATCATTGTTGCACATTGCACACTGTACGACTGAGAACAGGCTTTTCTGAGCTGCATATGGTGTTAAATAGCGAGCAAAACTCTTTGGTTTTTCTCTGAATAGCTAATGGTTTTAAATATGAGGCTATAACGGCTAAATCTTACGTGAACACAAACAGCGGCACTTTGCCTCAAAAGGCTATACCAAGCTATACCGGCAACCATATCTATTTAACATGCACAGGCTCAACTAGACATATATTCGTCTGAACCCGCATCTGGGCCTGCTGGGCCGGTCGGTCCTGCCGCCCGATGGTGCCGCCCGCCGCTGGTCTGACCGCAGATCCGCCGCCCGTGCCTGCAGATCCGCATGGCCCGCCCCGCCCGGGGACGCTTCGCCCCTGTCGACGACGCCCGGCGTAGGATCCGGCTGCCCCGTCGTCGCCCGCTGCCGCTAGATCCCGCCCGCGATGGGGCCAGATCGGGCTGGCCCGAGGTTGCATCCGGCGTCCCGTGCCACCTCCACCGGATCTTCGAGGTGCTCCACCGAATCCATCGGGGGCGTTGAAATGTCCTAAATGGCTAGAGGGAGGTGAATAGCCTAATAAAAATTCTACAAAAACACTAGAGCAACTTGTTGGATAATAACAAAGCGTAAGTGTGTTTGCTCTAGCCCTACTTGTCGGCAGGCCACCTAATGTCACTTCTAGTTGTTTGAGTCTCTAATGCACACAAGAGGCTAAGTCTCTACTCTACCAATTAGGTGAACAAACTAATTACTCTAACAAACTAATCAACTAGCACTACACAAGCACAAGATAGATAACAAAGTAAAAACAAGGTAGTGAGGAGGTGTTATACCGACACGTCGTGGCAAGACAACCAATCACCGGAAGGTGATGAACAATGATAATACGATGTGGCCAATCTCTGGGAGACAATCAATCTCAAGATGTAGACACTTGATTTTTCACCCGAAGTTCATTTGAGCACCCTCAAGCTACTCTCCGTTGTGTCGACCATCTCACGGGTGGTTCAAGGTGGCGCTCTCGCCTTGCCTACTCTAGGCAACTTGACACCACACAAATGAGGGGTAACTCAATGACACGTGCAATATATTAGAGTATCAATTTGGCACACCACCAGGGAAGATCACAAACCCCTCACAATCACTGGGAGGTGGGCAAGAACAATCACCTTTTCTTCCCAATACCTCCAACAATCACCGAGCTGGTCTAGGAGTGGTGCTCTCCAACAACAACAAGAAAACCACTGGCCATGATGACCCTTAGGTGCCTCTAAATGCAACTCTCAAAGCAATGCACTTGAATCTCCACAAATCTCTCAAGAATGTGCTCACAAGCAATGGGAGAGAGTGGGATAGGGTTGGCTGAGCTCAATGTATGTTAGGATCAATCAAAATGTCCAAGAGAGGGAGCACAAGCCAGCCAACGAGGATTTTATGCGCCGGATGCACCAACGGGGGCGATTGGCGCGCCAGTCGCGTTCAACCCAGCGTGGCTGAAACTAGCCGTTGGCGCCCGCGACGCCGCGGCGCCCGGACGACCACGCACGCGGCCCGCCCTAGACTGCGTCGCACGCGCCCGATGCGCCTAAGCGCAGCGGCGCCGGGCGTCAGCGCCCACGCACGCTGCCCACCCGACCATCTCTAGCATGGCACGGCACGCTGGGGCTCTCTCGAGCCAGCGTGCGCCGCGAGAACTCCTAACACTGCACGCCTGCGGTAGTTGCGTTCAACGATGCAAGATGTCGTCGTTCTTCGTCGCCTTTGCTTCGATCCAACTTCCGCCACTTGCAACCAAGCGGCGTGTGTTAGCGTTTCAAAAACATTTTCCCCATGGGCGAAGTTAGCTCTCTAGGTTACAATGCATGCACATGATTTTGAACCTAGAGGCACATGAGGATCACCAGTTCCGACGTTTTCAACTCTTGATAGTCCGGCTATTGATCTTGAGTGCAAAATCAAAATGGCCCTATTGTTATACCTTTGCCTTGAGCCCATTTAGATCCCTCAAATCCACTCCAAGAGAGCACTTGATCATCTTTTGGATCACCTCAATCCATCTACCATGACCACCATGCTCCACATTTGGCTTGACCAATCTCCAACTAATCAAACACTTAGCATAGAGAGATTAGTCCTAGGATGTCATCAATGCCAAAATTAACCAAACTAGAGATCTTCGGATGTGCTCTGCCGCCGTGGTCTTCGCGCGCACTGCAGAGGGAGCAGAGGGGCCGGGCATCGCTGTAGAGGGAGGGATATGAAACTGGTTCTTTAGGGAGGGAGGGGCCGCCACTGCAGAGGGAGCGGAGGGCTGGGCCGCCGTCTTCGCGAGAGTGAGAGAGAGAGAGAGAGAGAGAGAGGTGTGGAGGAGGGAGAGCTGTGTCTGAGTGACAAAATGAGAGGGTGGTGACAGAAACCCTAAATTCTATATATATATGGCCCGATAGGAAAAACTTGGTTATGGCTTGGCTGTGGGCCTTGGGGTATTTTGCGTGACAGTCCTTTTTAACCTGCCCGCCTCCGGAAATGGCCACATTTTCCATGGCGGGCCATTATAAAAAGGCCAGACACGGTTAATCTATTTTGCGCGACAGGCAAATGTGCCGTCATAGTAAATAAAAAAATGCCCGCGACGGTTAATCGGGCCACTAACCGTGACAGGCATACTCAATTCCCTCCCCTAAAAACATTTGACAGTGTCTTGTAAAATCATGTCATTAGTAGTGCCTGCGGCCCAGCGCGTCCTGCATTGGTGTGGCGCCCACCAACTTTTCCTACTTTAGTTGTGGCCTTGGCTTCCGTGATAACATGTAAAGAGCCTAGGTGGTGATGGAAAAGCAAGCTTTCTCTATGGCCTGGCCTATGTTGCATTAAATCCGTATGTGGACACTGAGGCTGGGCCAAGCAAATAAAGAAATCTAGCTAAGAGCGCATCAGGACAGTTGTATGACTTTACCACGTCACGTACAACAAACTAACAGTCTACACATATAGTGTTTTGGCTAAGGCACATGCTAAATCGTTAATATAGAGTTGCTAGGAAACTAGGAACCTATGCATCTGTAATAAACAGATTTTAAATAAAAAATAACTAAAATAAAATAGAAAAAAAATAAAATAATATTTGTGATGCCCAGGCAGACTGAATATATGATAAAAAATTGATATTGCATCATAAATCGTATGGAAAGTCAGAGACCATGGCTGCGTGGTCGTGGTCGAGACAAAGCTAATCAGTACTCACTTGTTTTGTTTGGATGTCATATGAATTTTAGCAGAGCTGTTAAAGTTGGGCCGTCGGATGTAGCTAGATATCTATATTTCTAAATTTAGAAAAAAAAAAGGTAGGAGACCGACTCCTACAGTGCTAATATTACTGGCAAAAACACTACAACCAAAATGTTCATTAGATTTTATCTCTACTACAGTGCTAATCAAATATGGGGAATATATCTGTTTTAAAAAATGGGGAATATATCGAACTGTTCAGAAACATGACTTGCCAGAATTGGTAATGATCAGTACAGTCACTACATTGCAAAGCATGCTTCCGTTACCAGGATTGAATCCATTTCAACACTGCGCTGATTTGTTGTGAAAGGAGAGAATCCCTACAAAAAATATGTTTCTTGACAAGGCTAAAGGGCATCCTTTCAAACACATCTAGGTCTGCTCGTTTTAGGGTCTGTGTACCAGACGCTTAATCCAATCCAAGTAACTGGAGTGGTGCTTCCAGTGGCACCTGGCTTTTTGTGATGCCCATGCAACTTATTTGGTTTCAATCTCCTATGTGTGTAGCTTTCAAAAAAAAAATCTCCTATGTGTGGAACTCCCTCCACACATCCTACCAGACCTAGCTGGTAGAGTCTGACTAAAAGGACATGGAGTGGAATTAGTTTTGTTTCAATTCCTATGCCTCCTATTTCTATTTCTGTAGCCATATCCAAGTCCTTACGAAAATGTTACAATAGCTTCGTTCCTGAAGAGAGGACCACTCTATTCCATTGTGCCTTTCCAACATATCACTCAAGCTCCAGCCTTAAGCACACCTTTCAGACATGGCGCTAAATATATAGCCATCCTTTTATATGCCGGCCTTCACCAGACTAGTTCAGGCTGAGGTCCAGTTTATATATAGCTACCACTCAGCGACACGTAACCCCTATTCTTCAAAGTTATACATTAGCAAACAGTTAAGCTAGCAGAGCATTAATGTTCCATGGCATTCAAACACTCAGAGTGTGCAGTGCGATGTCGTGACTGTTTGTCATGAATTTGCATATATAAATTTTTGCAGTACTTTTGGACGACCAGAGTTGCAGTTAAACATCTTCTAGCCATTTCAGATTAGTATGCATCTTACAATTTGAAATAGGTTGCACTGTCCGCCAATGGAATATGTGCTTCCTTTTTTAGGACGTAATATGTGGCTTACATATCATTTGGCACGTTCTCTCCTACGATCAAATTGCAATAACTTATAGAACCAGGGCTCTCTGTTAGGTTTTTTAGTGCTTGGGAGTAACTCGTTCTTCCCGCGTGGGTTTTTTTGGCTGTTTGAGATAAGTGAAGAATAAATTAGAGACAATTAAAAGCCATTAAGGGTAATTCGGTTCTTTCTTCTCCCTCTCTTGGATAAAATAAAAGCTGCACAGATCTGGGGAAGGGCCTAACCGCCACCGCCTAAGCATGCATGTGGGCTCCCGGTTCGGGAACCCGCCTGTTAAGGATCACCACCGGCTCTCTCGGACGAAATGTGATGATAGAATAAAAGATAATGTCGGATTTTATAGCCAGTGGCGCTATTCAGGCACAAAGCTCAAAGCAACACTTGCCACATTCTTCATTCATATATATCAACAGCAGGTAGCCATAGTAGAGGCCGTAGATAGGCCTCCCAGACACTGGAGGCCTCATGCATGAGCACCCGAGCCAGAGCCGGTGCACACAGAGTGCTCCTGCCAGGGGTCACTGCGACAGGCCGGGGAGCGCCAGAGCCCACACATGGCACCGTGCACTGCAAGGGGGCTGTCATGTTGCAGGCAGGTCGAGAGGGAGAGAGCTAAGGGAGAGTATAGGAATGAAAGAAGTGGAACATATTGTGGGAGGAACTAAGTAGATCCTGACCTACAACTATTGTTATACCCTTCAAATTTTAATGGCAACTTGTTTCTGGCCCACGTATTTTTGGTTCCCATGGACCACTAGATTGATGGTTCCTTTATCTAAGCACTCTCAAATTTCTTCTGTTTAAAAAAATATATAGCTATAAATTCAAAAAATATTTTATGATTTTGAGAAGGTTCACAAGATTTTAGTCTAGCTCAAGACTTCTCAGTGCTGTGCTGTTATATTATCACATCATGAATAATATCTTTACAGCACTACCAGTCTACCATAAGCAGGTACAAAACCTGACACGTACAAAAAATGCAGAACTATACAAAGGGCTTCAGTAATTGATGCTCTCATCAGATCAATGCCACATCTTTATTCCTCCTGTCTGAGACGATAATTCTGCAAATCTGGACGCTGCTTCTGGTTGCTAGAATCCTTGAAGCCACAGAATTAAAAGTTATCGCAACTTATTATTTGCAAGGGTCGAATGCCGAAGCCGAGTAAAGGTTTGACTAGAACTGAGGCCGAACAGATAGGGTCAAGAACCCCAGTTCGATCTCGCCGGTGGATTGGGTAGGCTAGCAGCCTAGCACCACGTGCTGAAGTTATTCCTGGCAAGGCTCCGTGTGTGTTCAACCACTATTGAAGTTATTCCTGGGAAGGCTCGAAGAAATCCTGCCTACACATCTGAATGAGGCAGACCTTGCATAAGGTTTACCTGATGCCTACCAATCCTACGTGCACTGTTATGCACACTGATCTTACGTGAAACACTAGGCACTTGCAGTTCCATGTTCATCTCCACATCGTATTAGGCTGTTTCCTTCCCGTTCCTATTGTTTGATCCTATGTGAAACACTAGGCACTTGGACTTCCATGTTCATCTCCACATCGAGTGGAAGTCTGGAAGAAAGACGGTGGGTGCGGCGCCTGAGTTGAGGGAGTGAGAGTGTTAGGGTTAGGGTTGAGGAAGTGAGTGTTCCTTTTATACGCTCGAGGTTATGGTGGGCTGATATGGCGATTATTGTGCTGTGAATATGATACATGAGGGCTGCCCCCAGCCAGTTAACAAGACTGGTGTAGCCATTTAGCCATATAAAAGGGAAGGTGTGCAGCAATGTGCTGCAATCCACTCCACACATTTTATTTTGTCACGCAGTTGTACATTATTTACCATGAATTTCTTTCTTGTTTCTCCTGTATCCTTGTAGATCCAAGTCTTAGCTTGCTACTAGTACTAGGCATGAGAAGCAACAGGACATCTTGCACTACAACAATAGCAGGTTGGACTGGCACTGAATGTTTGGATAGCCTCTGTCCGTCAACATCAGCTACTGGTCAAACTGATAGCACAACAAGCCTGGTGAGTTGTAGGCTTGTAGCCCGTCTGTCTTATTCAGTTTTCGTTTTCTGGTAGCCGGTAGCTGTGCGGTAACAAATGTGTCCTCAGCTACATCGGCAACTAAACCTGATACCAGAGATGGTCTACAATGTTGTCTTGATTCAAAGATTAGCCACAGTGTAGCGAGGTTTCAAACATGACTTCACTGTAGCTGGGTTTTCACTACAGCTTATAAGTTTAAACTTCCTTTGTGGAACCTAGTATGAGCTGGTCAATGAAAAAGAATATCGTCATATATGTTGCTTGACACATACTAGTATACGCTTTTCTGACCTACCCACAAGCAAGCTTTATTGACATCAATGATCGCATAGAAGCATCTTTCTAGTGTTTCTTGATCAAAAGCGTAAAAATACATATTAAATCACAAATGGTTGTTGAATCAGACCTGGTAGCTAATCTGGTGTTGTTCCTCGAGCAGATACGGCTGGTGTGGATCCACACTGGCCAAAAGAACATGAATCATCATGTCCTTCATTGTGGAGGCTCAGATATCTACTCTTCCCAAAGCATCCCATTTCTACCAGTACCAAGCAGCTACTGATCCAACAGATATACTCGCACTTGGGAGACCTCCATCAATGTCCGTATGTGCCGCGCGCTCTATGCAAGGGCAGTAGCGGCAGCTCATCACGTACGATAGTAGCGTGAATCTACAGCAACTGAGGCCAGGATGCAGGCCTGCATGGTGCTGTAGGAGTACATCAGCAACAACAGTATCATCGGCCCTTTTCTGACTGCTCTCGCCTTAATGTGAACTTACACATTTCTTGTTTGGTTCCCATCAACATTTCTGATGCTAGAACTTTGCACCTTGCCAGCACCTTTGGCTGTTCTGTGGGTTCCCTGCCATTCACCAACCTTGGGATCCCTCTTGGCACTACTAGGCCTAAGGTGGAAAATTATCTTCCTCTTATCACTAAATATAAGAGAAGGCTCATTGCCACTTCTAGTTTGCTCTTTCAAGCTGGAAAGTTAGAAATTTCAAATGTTGTCCTCTCAGCCTTGCCAACTTTTCACCTATGTACCTTAGCTCTTCCCAAGGGGGGTCTTAAAAAATTGACAAATTCAGGAAGCATTGCCTCTGGAGGGGCTTTGATATTAATTCAAAAAAGATGCCCAAGGCAGCTTGGGACATGGTTTGTACCACTAAGGAGGAAGGTGGTCTGGAAATTATCGATCTCAAAAAGCATAATGATGCCCTTTTGATGAAGAATCTGGATAAATTCTTTAACAAACGAAATATCCCTTGGGTCTCTTTGGTATCGGAAAAACACTACTCTAACAGAAAGTTGCCTTCTAGTTCAAAAAAATGATCCTTCTGGTGGAGAGCATACTTAAGTTGCTTGTCTGTTATAAAGATTTTGCAAGAATCTTGGTCCTCAATGGTACTACTTGTCTTCTTTGGCATGATAAGTGGAGACATCCCACACTTCAGACAGAACTTCCAGAGCTATTCTCTTTTGCTAAAAACAGCAGACTGACAGTCTACCAGTGATTCTCTCAGTAGTCTTCAATAGAGTTGTTCAGTCTTCCTCTTTCAGTTGAAGCTCAGCTCAAACTGCCATCTCCAATGAAAATGATGTCTGGTCAGCCCAGAATGGCTACTTCACGACCTCAAGAGCTTATAAATTTATTATTGGGCACAATCAGATTCCTCAGGCTTTCAAATGGCTTTGGGACAATTGCTGTCAACCTAAGCATAATGTTTTCTTTTGGCTTTTGTTAAAGGACAGGCTAGGCACCAGAGATATTTTGAGAAGAAAAAACATGCAACTGCAATCTTATAGTTGTGTTCTCTGTCATGGCTATGTGGGAGAGATGGTGGAGCATCTCTTCATCCACTGTCATTTTGCAAAGCTCTGCTGGAATTCAATTGGGATCACTCTTCCTAACCAGCCTGGTATCCTTACTGCAGTTCAACTAATCAAATCGCAGACAAACTCAAGATTCTTCATGGTGGTGGCAATTTTAATGTTTTGGGCCATCTGGTCTGCTAGGAATAACCTCATCTTGAAAAACATCCTAGAAAATGTGGCAGATGTGAGAGACTCCTTTGAGAAAGAAATCAGAATCCTCTCCTTAAGGGTGAAGGCAAAGTTTAAAGCTTCCTTTGGTTTATGGATCCAATTTTTTTTTTTTTTTTGAGATTACACAGTACAACGCTGATGCTCAATACGCACGCACACTCACCCATGAACACACGTACGCAAACCCTACCCCTATGAACACCTTTGAAGGACTGAGCCGGCAATCTTGAAGTTCACGAAGTCACCACAGGCGCCTCGCTATCGACGGGGACGTCGCCTACCACTTAATGCGTAGCGCTGGAAAATCCTGGAATAAATCTAGGATAATGTGTCGCCCCCAGAATTTGAATCTTGGGTGGGAGCCCCCCAACCAATGGCCTTTGCCATTGCGCTGTGAACCCCTTGACTATGGATCCAAAATTTGTTGTAATCCGTTCTACCTTCTTTATTTTCTTTGTATCTTTTTTTTTGTTTCCTAAGCCTCTCCTTGTAAGACTTTTTTTAACTACTTAATAATTTCTGTAGGGGCAGCCATGCCCCTCGGTTTCATAAAAAAAACAGTATCATCGGCCGTAGTCACCGGTTCGTGTTGTGCTCCATCCGGGACCCCATCTACTGCGCTGGTTTCAACGAGCGCATGGAGAGTGAGTGTAGCTTGTCGGGTACGACCACCTAGCTAAGGCGGATGCCTGTGAAGCTCACAAACTGAGGATAAGTAGATCCACCACTCGGGCGTCAGGCTTGGCCATCGTGGCTAGATGTCGAGCTCGAGCACCTCATATTTCTGCGGCGTGCCCTTCCCCTCCGAGCTATAGGCTGCCCGGCTTGAGAAGCTTCCATGGATGGCGCCAACGCATGTCCCGTCAGGTAGTAGGGCCAGGAGTCTTTGGCGGGTGGAAGTTGCAGCAGGAGATTGTTGTTGGGTTAAGCGGTGGGTCACGGACACCAGTGTTGAGCTGGGGGTTCTCAACACGGGGAGACACCTCCGCCCAGGCGGTGCCCTGAGGGAGAATGATCGAGGGGTAAAAGCTATGGGTAGGTTAGATCATAATAGCTCTCCATAAATGGAATTCACCAACCTCTCCCATCGGGGGAGGACTCCTCCCTATTTATAGTTTCGTATTGCTAGGAGATACAAGGTTACAATTTTGCCCTCCTGTATTCTCGGTATATTCCCCTACTCTTAAAACACAACGCGGGTTCTTCACGGATTTACACATTCTGCACCGCCTCTCCCTTGCCGGACCCATCCTGGCAATCCTAGGCCGTCAAGTCAGGAGACCTCCGCGATCCTTTCTCCTTGATTCTTTGGAACCCGGCACCGCCTCGATTCCTTGGGTCGCCTCCGCATCCGCGAGGGAAGGGCGGCGGGCGAGGCGTCGATCTCCGTGAGCACCGAACGGTTGGGAAGGCCGGACCCGCAAAGGGACACCTAGCGGAGCCAGACACCTCCGCTTGCTATGGTGGCGGAAGCTTGCATCTTTCCCTTTCCTGAAAAGAGACACAATCATCATAAACTTAACTCATTAGCCCGGACCTCCGCGCGTTCCACGCTATCGCGATCACCTCCGCTTGTACCGCTAGGGGTCATTTCCCAACAGTTCCCCCTTGAGGGCGGAAGGTCGTAAGCGGAGGCGTGCCTTCGTTCTCAACAGTTTGTGGTACTAGTGGAGGTTGTTGAGGGTCCCTTCCCCCTCCCTGGGACGATTTCGCGAGGGACCTTCGCGGTGTGGAATTCTAAGCGTCGGGATCGCAACGGACAGAAAGGCGCGCTACTCGAGGCTGAAGTGACCGTTTTCTGCCCGTAGGTCGCGACTATGCGTCTTGGGATGCGAAGGGTCGCGTGGAGTACTATAAAAGGGGGTTCCCCCCCCCTCGGCGGAGTGTTACCCCTGCTATCACTTTCACTGTTCCCTGACTTTGCCTTCCTACGCGTCCTTGCTTTCTCGCTCCTTTTTCCTTTTGCCTGCCTCCGCGAGCCCTTGCCATTTGCTTAGGTGTATGCGTGCAAGTGCTAAGTCGTTTAGCGTAAGGGGCCGCTTCCCCCGTCGAGAGCTCTACGGGCCGTACGCGGAGCTCCTTCCATATCGTTCTAGCCAGTACTTTCGTCTCTTCGAGGATTGCATGCTTGACGCGGCTCGTGCTCAAGAGTTAGAAGACACTCTTTCTGACGTGGAGGCCTCCGTTGGCGATCTCATGGCTCGCGAAGACGTTGATATCACCTACGAGTTGGGTTCATCGAAGATGACTCAAGGTATGCTTGAAGAGCTTCGTGATAAGGGTTTTATCGGGGCCAACTGCGAGGTGAAGCTTCCTCAGGGCGAGACGGTGCCCGAGCTCCCGGAGCCACAGGAGCAGTGGGGGGTTGTGTTCAAGGATTTTTTTACCTGCGGCCTCCGCCTGCCCTACTGCTCGTTTGCTCGCACGGTGGTGGAATCTTTTGATGTGCAGATTCACCAGCTCACCCCCCACGCGTTTCTTGCGTTGTCGAAGTTCGTGTGGGCTGTCGAGTCCTATGGTGGAGAGGCGGACACGAACACCTTCGTTCGCTTTTATGAATTGCACAAGCAACCGAAGACCCGGAAGATGGCGGACGGGAGTGAGAAGAAGTTGCAGTTTGGGTGCTGCACATTCAGTCCCCGTCGCTATCAGGGCGAGGAGAAGGCGGAGATCTCCTACGCCCAGAAGAACAAGTGGGAGCCTGGCTGGATGGATTATTGGTTCTACGCCAAGTCTGCGCGAACAGGGAAGACTGTCGACGGGGTGGAGATATCCCGTTATCCTTTTGCGTCAAAGTTGGTTCCTGTGGACATCGTCTCCCGGCCTGATCCAAATGAAGACCAGACGGAGAGGCGTGAGAAGTGTCGCGAAGCTTTTCTTCTTGCGTGCCGTTATTCTGGAGGCCGCGACCTGGTCGAGGAGATGTGCGCAGCAAAGTATTCACCCCTGCGGCGTCACAAGGACCCAATTGTGATAGAGTAGGTAAATCTCCCCGTGTTTGGGGACGCGGAGATGGTTCCTTTTCCGCGCCTTGGTGTGCGTCTTCCAGAAGGTACAAGCGCCGACGCTTTTTTGATGACCGTGGAGATGGAGGCCCAAGAAGTTCTGGGTCCTATTTCAATGAAGAAATTTTTGGCGCGGAAGTCTCAGGCGGGCACTATGCCTCGTCTGAACCGTGTTTTGGAGGAAATGGGGGTCGTGTACGGCAACCATAAAGTCCCTGGCAAGGTGCGGGCGGACATTGAGAGGCGCGGCCGAGGAAGCCGCCAAGTTAGCGAAGGTGGTGGTGGTGGTCCGCCTCCCCTCAAACGCGGCAGGCTCCCCCGTGACCCGAGAAGTCAAAAAAAGATCAAGACCGAGATGGGGGCCTCCGCCCGTGCCCTCGCTGCTTCTTTATTCTTTGCCACGGCTAAGGAGGAGGCCAAAAAGAAGAAGAAATTGGCCCCAGCGCAGGTCAAGCAGCCGAGTCTTGGAGGTCTGCGGTCCCGGGCCGCTTCGCGAGGGGCCGGTGAAGACGAGTGTTCGCCGCCGGATCGTCGGGCGCGGCGGTGGCTTTGGTTGGTGGCGGGGGGGCTAGTTCGGTCATGAAAACTTGTCCGGTCTCCCCCGCCACCGTTGATGCCTGCCGACTAGCCCTGGAGGGCAAGGCGTCTTCGGAGGTGTCGAAGGCCATGGCGGACCCCATGGCCGGCCTGCCGTGCTCCAGCGACAGTTCCGCGAGTTCACGCAGTCGGGAACATCCAGGGAGCCGGGCTGTGCAGGAGTCGCCTGCGAAGTTGGTGGAGGCGGAGGTACCAATTGACACTGCGTCTGAGGATTCGTTTGTGCCTCCGCTTGGTACGAACATTACTTACACTCAGATGCAGGAGCTTCGCGCCGTGCACAAGGCGTCTGTGGTGAAAGATGCCGAAGCCGAGAGCTCTGGCGTGAAGGCTCTGAAGGCTGCGGAGATGCTAGAAGTGCTGCGCACTGGGGTCGCCACCGATGGAGGTTTGTTTGCTAACTTTCCTTTCTATTAATTTTGGGTTTGGTCCTATTGCTTTGTTACCTATATGGTTTATTTTTCCTTGTTTCAGAAGGCGGTGGAGCTGCTGCGGGGCTTGGTGTGAGCTCCCCTCAGGTCACTGCTGAGGGTGATTTGAGTAAGTACTCTTGTTTTGGTTGCTTCGCTTTGTTTTGTTTTGGTGTTATTGCGAGCGTACTTAGACTTCTGATTAGATACTATTTGTAAATATTTTTCAGAGGGGGATGTCTACGAGGTCTTCAACAAGGCTATAGACCAGAGTCTTTCGGTGCGGAGATAATTTATTTGAGTTTTGTTTACTTTCTTGATTGTATAGCGGAGGTCTAATATTTATTTTTGTAGATGACCACTAGTCTGGAGTGTGTCCGCGCCAAGGTTCACCAGGAGTTTGTTGCGCGTGACAAGATTCTGGTGGACTTGAAGGCGAAGGTATCTGCTTGGGCTGAAGAGAAATCATCGCTGGAGAAGGCGGTGGCCAAGGAGCAGGAGCTCCCGCCGGAGCGAAGGTGCTGCGGCGAAGGTGGCCCAGAAGCGCTGGCCGCCCGCGGCTGAGACGGCCGAAAAGGCTCTCCGCAACGTTGAGGCGAGGCTTGAGGAGGCCAACGCTAGTCTTCTCTCGTCACGCGCTCAGTCCTCTGAGCGACAGAGGCAATTGGACAGCATTTATGCGTCCTGCACCTCTGTTGCTCACGCGTATGCGGAGGCCGTCACCTCTGTTGGCGCAGTGGTGACGCCGTTCCCTGCGGAGGGCGGGAGCACCAGCGTTTTGTCCTGGATGGCAAGGAACGTCGCCAAACTTCTAGGCGTGCTGCAGGGCGTGTCCGATTTCGGAGCCCGGGCCGCGGCGACGAACATTGTCCGCATCCTCTCGAGCGAGGGGTGTGGCGATGTTGCCCATATCCATGTGAAGGAGTCGCACCATCCCTCGCGCCTCGTCAAGCTTGGAGGCGGAGCCCTCAAGTTTGTGGGATCGTTTATGAAGAAATTCTGGGCGGTCCATGGTCGGGGGGAGGCATCTTCCCTTGCTCGCTCTCTTTTCCAGGTGAGTTTGTCATTCTCTAGTTGTGCTTTTATTTTATCAACTTTCTTTTGACGCTGGTTCTAACTATGTTCGTTGTGCAGGGTGGTGCTCCAGCTGAGACTCCTGCTGAACCTGTTGAGGCTGTGGAGGATGCGGCGAGGGATGCGCCTCCGCCACCGGTTCCCGATGCGCAGAACGCGCCGCGCGCTGATAATGAAGACGCGGAGGTGTAGAGAATTAGGAGTTTAATTTTTTCGTCTTTTGGGCCTGTTGCGCGGATATACGCTTCCGCTTGTAAAGACTGTTGGAATGATTATGAATGAAAGTCTAATGTTTCATTTGGATCAATGGTTTCCTGCGCAGGTTCCTGATGAGGTGCCTGCGCAGGATTTCGACCCGTTGTGTTTTTATCGTAACGGTGTTTATGTTGACGGAGGCCTATGGCTGTTTTGGAAGGACACCTTCGCCAACCCTAGTGTAGATGAAATGTATGAAGACGCGTTTTATTTGACTTGGGTGACGTGCGGATGGCGTTTACAAAATTCGTAGCTTGGGAGGGGCCTCCTTTGAATCTTTGTAGATTTTTACTTTTGTAAATCCGAGTTTTGTAATCAAGCGATCTCCATTAATAAAGCGGAGCTTCTTATATTGTATTTGAATCATCGTCTTGTTTACATTATTTTTCTTCATTTTCCGTCGAGTTTTGCTTGTACCCTCCACTTGTGGATTTGACGGCGGAGGGTAGTCATTTATTTGCGGCGCCAATTCATCCCCTTCCGCTGCGAGGTGCTCGTATGGAGGATTGTTTTTCCTTGTATTGGACCTCCGCTACACGTGTGGGAAGCGCTTTTTGTTGCTCCGCTTCACGGGTCTTCGGGAAGGATCTCGCATTTGGTTGCTTTGCATCGCTTTTAAACTCCGGGGGGATGTTATGAATTCTTACGCGGTCTCCCCTAGAGTTGTCCAAGTGCCGGGATCATTACGATTTCTTACACGGTTTCTCTTTTTTTCGTGGCTAGGTCGGGCGGAGGTTGACATCCGCGCTCATGCCGTATTCGGCATTCCTTAGGCGATTCTTTGCTTTGGGATAATGGGATGTTGTGTGGGTGGTGGTGGGGGGGACGGGGTTTTGTTTTATAGTGTCTAAGTCATTAAGGGGGCTTATTGATGTTGTCCTTTGGTAGGTGTGTTAGGTGGAATGGGTTAGTATATAACCTATCCATTTCCTCCCCCCCTTGCTAACTCTCGGTACTATGGGCCGTCTAGTATTGGTTTAGTAGACATGATGTTGGTACCGTGTAAGGGTTCGTAAGCAGTGGTCCGGGATGCATATCCAGCTGTCCTCCTATTCAGTGGCTGGAAGCTGAGTCTAGAACAGTCACGGAGCTATTAATTCTTGCCAATGAGCTTTGGTTGCTCAGATGGTTTGCCCTTTGGGCCAAGCCTCCGCTAGAGCGTCTTTAGGTCTATTTTGCTTCCAGCTAGCGGAGGTTTGCCGAGATGGACAAGTCCTGTGGCGGTCTGCAGTCTGTACGAGAGGACGCGTCGACGCTGACGAAGACTTCATTGTGGGCGCGGCGTGAAGTTTGTTGCCCCTACACGGTGGTGTTGATCACCTCCTCTGTCTTCTTTGCCGTGGTGCGTGCTACCCTTGTACCATCTTACGCATAGATGTTTGTATCTTCGACAGCACAATGTCAAGCACTTGTATAATTTCTGAACGTAATAAAAAGGCAAGAGTTTATCTTAATGTGTAGAAAAGATTTTTTTTTGTAAGTGGCCTCCTTGATGCCTTTGCTGGCGGAGGTTATGCTGATGCCTGAAATGGACAGGTCTTTTTGCAGCTGTTTTTGTTTTTGACACAATGCCGTTGTGCCACCTCGATGCCTACGCTTTGGGTAGGACTTTTTTCAAGGGTTTTGCAGACCGTTTTGTTGGTCTTTAGAGGTCGTTTTTAGGATGGAACCTCCGCGTTCTATCCGTAAAAATGTCCTCTCAGGCGTTTTTGTTACCTTTGTCGAATTACGTGACTGCGTTGCTAGTCACTTTCGACACGACTTTCTTTGTATTTTGGGTAAATTTCCTCTTTATATTTGAGGAGGATTTTACATTAGCCTTGCCTCATTAAAAACCTCACCTCCGCTAGGAGTTCCCCTATGAGGAAAAGAGTGCAAGACTTGGGATTGCTGTAAAAAATCTAAAGCTACTTGCGAGAAAGTAAAGTAGTGGCTGACCTCCGCTTATATTTTGCGGGGTACGGCCTTACACGTAGTACTTGCGTAGGTTATCCACATTCCAAGTGTGATCGGAGGTGTTGCCTTCCTCATCCATCAGACGGAAGGCTCCTTGCCTTGTCGTTGCTCTTGCGATGAATGGACCATCCCATTTTGCTTGAAACTTTCCTACAGTTGTAGCATTTGGTTTTCTCTTGAGTACGAGGTCTCCATCTTGAATGTACTTCTTGCGGACCTTGCTGTCTCTCCATTTTTTGGTCTCCGCTTGGTACTTTTGTATGTTTTCCACAGCTTCTAGCCTTGTTTGTTCTAGTGTTTCTTTTGCGTATTCCTCATCTTCTGCCATCTTGTGTTTCATGACGCGGAGGCTTTCGTGTCTTAGTTCCTCTGGGAGCATTGCTTCTTCTCCATACATGAGCTTGAATGGGGTGAAGTCGGTGGCTCGCGAAGATGTTGTATTGTGGGACCAGATCACCTTGGGTAGTTCGTCTGCCCATTTGCCCTTGCGGAGGTTGAATAGGGTCTTTGAGATCGCGGAGAATATTATTCCCGTTTGCTCTTTCCCTTTGCTCGTTTGACTCGGGTGGTAAACCGACGCGAAGGCTATTTTGTTCCCATTTGGGAGCGAAGTCCCTGAACTTGTGCGAGTCGAATTGTTTGCCGTTGTCCCTTTTGTTACCGTTCTTGGTACCCCAAATCTGCAAATTATGTTTTGCCAATAGAACTTGGTGATGGATTCGGAGGTTATTTTTGCCAAGGGCTTCGCCTCTATCCATCGGTGAAGTATTCAACCGCTACAACTGCGAATTTGTTTCCTCCTTGTCTTTGTTGGTAGCGGACCAACGATGTCGATTCCCCATCTCTGTAGCGGCGAGGTCGGAGGTATCGGTTGTGTTTCTGCTGACGGGTTTTTCTGGTGTGGTGCGAAATTTTGACAAGCTTCGCATGTCTTGACGATTTCTTTTGCGCGTCTTTTTTTTATGTGCGTGGGCCGGTAAAATCCTTGGCGGATGGCTTTTGCCGATAGCGCTCTTGGTCCGATGTGGGATCCGCAGACACCGGCATGTATTTCTTTGAGTAGCTCTATACCCTCGCTTTGTGGGTTGCATTTGAGCATTGGCTGGACCAGTCCCCTTTTGAAGAGCTGGCCATCGATGAGCGTGTAGCTTCTTGCTCGGGCCTCTCGTTCTAGTGGCCTCCGCATCATTTTCTGGGTAGCTTACGTTGTTGAGGTTGTCGAGTATTGCTTGCCTCCAGTCTTCACCTTCCACCAACATCACGGTCTTGAATCTTTGTTTTCGGTGTTTACATTCTTTGGTTTGTATACTACATTGTAAATGGTGTTCTGGGGCATGCGGAGGTTATTTGCTACTGCCTTAGCTAGGGCGTCTGCCTCGCTGTTTTGTTCTCGTGGGATGAATTTTACGGTGAATCCCTGAAATCTTCGTTCCATTGCCCTGACCACCGCGAGGTAGTTTACAAGTTCGGCTCTCGGCCATGCATTCTTTTTCCACTTGTCCCGCTACTAGCATTGAATATTACGATTTCTACCGACTTTTGCGCCGTAGGCCTTTGCTTTGGCGAGCCCTAGTATGAGCCCCTCGTATTCTGCTGTATTGTTTGTTTGGGGGCATTCTAGCCGAGTGGCGAAGTATGATCTGACGCCTAGGGGTGACATTATTACGGCGGAGGCTCCTGCTCCGTTTTTGCCCCATGCTCCATCCGTGTAAACTGTCCATAGCTCCGACTGATCGTTTTGCTTTTTCTGCTTGTGCGGTGTCCATTCTGCTACGAAGTCTACTAGTGCTTGGGATCTTATTGAGGACCTGTGCACAAATGTTATTTCGAACTGAGATAGCTCCGCTGCCCATTTACTAATCCTTCCCGAGGTTTCCTTGTTCCTTAGGACCTCCGCTAGCGGTTGTGAAGTGGGTACTGTCACTTTGTACGAGTGGAAATAGTGCTTGAGTTTCCTGGATGCTATCACGAGGGCGTATGCTATTTTCTCTACTTCTGTGTAGTTAATCTTTGCTCCCGTGAGTGCCTCCGATACATAATATATTGGGAGTTGAACGAGGCGATCATTTTCATTTTTCTCTTGAACTGCTACTGCGCTGACGGCGTGATCTGATGCTGCGATGTATAGAAGTATGGGTTTCTCTTCATCGGGTACAGTTACTGTTAGCTGTTCTTGCAGATATTCTTTGAGTTTTGCAAAGGCCTCCGCCTGCTCTTCCCCCCATTTAATGCTTCCTCCTCCCCTCAGGGCTTGGAAGAATGGGAGGCTTTTTTCTGCTGACTTGGAAATGAATCTGTTGAGGGCTGCTATTCTCCCTGTTAACTTTTGTATTTCTTTCTTTGTTTTAGGCTCCGCCATGTCCCTGATTGCCTTTGTTTTTTCCGGATTAGCTCTGACCCCTTCGGAGCTAACAATATATCCGAGGACCTTCGCCTTGGTGACTCCGAAGACACACTTCTCGGGGTTTAGCTTGAGGCCCGACTTCTTTAGGTTCACGAAGGTCTCTTGTAGATCGGAGATGTGGTCCTGTTCTTTTTTGCTCATAACTATGAGATCGTCGACGTAAGCAATCATGTTTTTGCATAGCTGCCCCGTCAAGACTTTGCCTGTCATTCTGGCGAAGGTTGCGCCTGCGTTCTTCAAGCCTTCTGGCATTCTGACGAAGCAATATGTCCCGAATGGTGTTGTGAAGCTGGTCTTTTCTTCATCTTCCTTTCTGAGCCATATCTGGTGATACCCCGAGTAACAGTCTAGTAGTGAGAACCTCCGACACCCCGCTGCTTTGTCCACAGATGTGTCTATTCTTGGTAGGGGGTAATTGTCCTTTTTAGTTGCTTTGTTGAGATCTGTGAAGTCTATGCACATTCTCATTTTGCCGGAGGTCTTTTTTGGAACCAGGACAACATTTGCCAACCAGTCGGTGTATTTGACTTCTCTTATTACTTTGGCATCAAGCAGTCTCTGGACCTCCGCTTGAGCTGCTGATATTCTGTCTTCTGACATTTTCCTCTGGCGCTGCTTCTTTGGCCTCATTTTTGGGTTGATATCTAGGACATGTTCAATGGTGTCCCTGTCAACCCCGCGGAGGTCCGCTGCTGACCAGGCGAAGATTTCCTTGTTTTTGATGAGGAGCTCCGCTAGCTCCTTCTCTTCTTCCAGGGTTAGGTCTGCGCTTATTGTTACTGTGTGGTCTGGGTCATCATCTATTCTTATCTTCTTGGTTTTTTCTTGGCCCTTGGCGCTTGTTTGCTCTTTTTTCATGTCAGGTGGTTCTGGGCCTTCGCTCTCTGCTTGTACCGAGTTGACATTTCTATGAGCGCGGTATATGGCCTTTTCTATGTTTCTTGCTTCTTTTTGGCTCCCGTATACCGGTATGATCCCATGGAGCGCTGGCATTTTCATACACAGGTAACCCATGTGTATTGCGGCGTTGAACTTGTTTGTGAATCCTCTGCCGAAGATTGCGTTGTACGGGGAGTAGACATCAACGATGTCGAAGGTTATGTATTCTGTTCTGGCACTTTTTCGTCCGCGAAGGATACTGGCAAAACTATTTTGCCCAACGCCTGCACTTGTCTTCCGCCGAATCCTATGAGCGGTGAGTCTGATGGCTGTAGCTGGTTTCTGCTGAAATTCATCTTGTTGAAGGCGTTGGCGAAGATTATATCCGCGGAGCTTCCTGTATCCACAAGCACTCTTTTCATTTCCCATGTTGCTACATTTGTTTCTATCACCATGGCGTCAACGTGCGGGTAGCTCTCCAGTTTAAGATCTGTTTCTGAGAAGGTTATAGGTGTCTTCGACCATTCTCCGAACTTGACGGACGGTTGCACCGCTACGTTGTTGACCAGGCGAAGGTGGTCTCTTTTCTGTTTTTTGGTTTCGTACTCTATTGACGATCCTCCTGTGATTGGCATTATGGTTCCGATGGAGGGTAGGGCAGCATGGGGGTTATATTGGTTTTCTAAATTTGGCTCATTTTTCATGGGAGCGCTGGGTGAGGGTCCTTGCGGAGGTGGTGGTAAATTTTGGTTTGAGACTGGGCCGACAGTGCCGTCTATTCGTGTCGAGGTCTGTCTTTGTCTTAACATACGTTAGATGCTGCCTCGGGTTTGAGTAGGACATGCTCGACTCCGAGGAGTAATTCTGGACTGGTGGCGGAGGTGGCGAGGGTCTCCATGCTGGTAGGAAGCTGGGATAGTAAGCGTTTGCCAGAGTTGATGGGTGTACTTGGTTTGATGTTAGAGAAGAATAGATCGGGCAATATTGTTGTTCCGGCCCCGGGTTTGCGGAGGCTCCGAGCGTGTGTATGTGTAGGCATTGTTGACCTCCCTTGTCGGCTGCGGAGGTTGGTTTGTAGGTGAATGGTTTGCTAGTCCCTTGAGTGCCTTGTCTCTTTCTTGTTGGGTGATTGGGCAGTCTCTGGTATAGTGGCCTTTTTCTTCGCCATGTACTGCGCAGAATTGTTTCCTTGGTCCCCTGTTCCAATTTTTCTGGGGCCCCTTTCCCTGGTATGGCTTCTGGTTGTCTGGTGTTCTCGTTCCCTGATTATTGTGCTGTTGGTTAGGCTCCGCCACCTGATTCATTGTTAGCACTTGCTGCCCTTGACTCTGCTTAGGTTGCTGCTGCGGAGGTTCCGACTGTAGGTTCCTTTTGTTGCCCTTGGCTTGTTGCTTATCCATGTTTTGTTCATCTAGCCTCTTTCGGTAATCTTCATCTGAGCGGATCCAGATTTCAAACTGTTCACAGAGCTCTTGCATTGTTCTCGGCTTCTTTCGCGCCAGTTCTCCGGCGAATGGTCCCAGGCGGAGCCCTCTGATGGTAGCATCTATCGCTACTTGATCGGGGACGTCGGGGGCCTTCGCTTTGAGTTGTAGGAATCTTTGGAAATAGTCTTTCAATGGCTCATTGTAGCCTTGCTTGCATTGGAATAGGTCCATGGAGGTGAGTGATTGTACAACCAGGCCTTTGAAGTTTTCCAGTATCTTGTCGCGGAGGTTTTCCCATGAGTATATGGTTCTGGGTTTCAGCATTGAGTACCAAGCCAAAGCATCTCCTTCTGCGGCTATTATGAAGGCCTTTGCTAGTACTGCGTCGTTGCCACCGGCGGAGGCTACCGCTGCCTCATAACTCATTATGAACTGATGCGGGTCCGTCTTCCCGTTAAATTTCGGGAGCTGGGTGGGCTTGTATCTGGTCGGCCATGGTGTCCGCTGTATTCCTTCTGATAGTGGAGATTTAGGATCGAACAACCTTCGATCCTGTGGGGCATCTTGGGCGATCAGTGGGTTGGGCGAGGCTTCCAGGTCAATGTTTATCGGCGAGTGACTTGATATGGGGATGGACGGGATAATCAGGGGCGGCTGAGTTGGCGGAGGCTGAGTGACGAACTGCATGCTTTGAATCTCTGCCTGTAGGAGCGCCATTTGTTGCCTTATCTCGGCCGCTTGCGCTGATGCCTGCTGTGATTTGAGGACCTCCGCATAGGCCGCGGCCGCTTTGTCTCTCTCCTGCTGCAACCTACGAAGGGATGCCTGCAACTGGCGCAGCTCCTGTGTTTGGGCGGGGACTTCACCTCCCGGCTCAGCTGTCTCTTCCCCTCCGCCGGCTGTTTCCTCCCCCCAGCTCATCGTCAAGCGGAGGGTCCTCCCCCGCCGTCGCGTAGGTACTCCTTGTGCTACGCTTGGGTCGGGTACTCTTCGGTGGTGCCTTAGCACCCGTGGTGGTCTTCTTTCTCTTTTGTGGAGCCATGGTTTTTCTGCCCGGGCCCCACGGTGGGCGCCAATGTTGAGCTGGGGGTTCTCAACACGGGGAGACACCTCCGCCCAGGCGGTGCCCTGAGGGAGAATGATCGAGGGGTAAAAGCTATGGGTAGGTTAGATCATAATAGCTCTCCATAAATGGAATTCACCAACATCTCCCATCGGGGGAGGACTCCTCCCTATTTATAGTTTCGTATTGCTAGGAGATACAAGGTTACAATTTTGCCCTCCTGTATTCTCGGTATATTCCCCTACTCTTAAAACACAACGCGGGTTCTTCACGGATTTACACATTCTGCACCGCCTCTCCCTTGCCGGACCCATCCTAGCAATCCTGGGCCCTCAAGTCAGGAGACCTCCGCGATCCTTTCTCCGCAGTTGCTGGAACCCGGCACCGCCTCGATTCCTTGGGTCGCCTCCGCATCCGGCGCAGGGAAGGGCAGGCGGAGGCGTCGATCTCCGCGAGCACCGAACGGTTGGGAAGGCCGGACCCTGCAAAAGGGACACCTCTAGCGGAGCCAGACACCTCCGCTTGCTCTGGTGGCGGAAGCTTGCATCTTTCCCTTTCCTGAAAAGAGACACAATCATCATAAACTTAACTCATTAGCCCAGACCTCCGCGCGCGTTCCCTGCTATCGCGATCACCTCCGCTTGTACCGCTAGGGTCTGTTCCCCAACAACCAGTAGCCGGAGTGCGGCGACGGCCACCGGGATCTGGTACTGGGGAGGGTTTTGGCGGAGGGGGACGAGCCGCTCCCCTGAGTCGCCTGTATAGAGGACGTAGGGCCAGGCGAATTGTGCTCTATGGTGGGGCACTTGGTAGCTGGCCCACACGATGCACCATATCTTGTTTTCAGAAACTAAAATGATGGATGAATTAACATTGATTTGGGTTTGTGCTCCCACCATCACTAAAATAGGGGACATATACAATAATCTGTGTCCATAATTAATGTGCACCTGGCCTGCTAGTCAAATAAATAAATGAACGGATATATAGAAGCTACTGTGTATGAACAAAAGCCTTATTAGCCTTGGATGATACAGCCTGAACATTAAGCCTTTGCGCTCCATGAAAAAAAAAAGAACCAATAAGCTTTGTTTCCCTCGTCATCAACACTGCCTGGTTCACTTTGTCCTCATGTAGCAGAAATATCTTTTGGCACTAGGTTTCTCGGTTCGCCCTCGCACACACCTATGGAGGAAACATTGTAGAGACTGCAACCGAGGCGGCAGTGTGATTCCAGATACCTCACATCCTTATTTGCCACACTGCAAGTGTAGTGTGCAGGCCGACCCAGTGCTGCTTCATGCGGAAGTGCTAGTGTATATCCCACCAAAAGTGTTGAGAGTAGTCAAATAAATATAAGCTACACAAAGAGACAAATAGGTCAGGGAGATGTTGAATGAGGACTAGGTGTATGTCGAAACCATAGATATATGACTGGTAGATGTGAAAGTGTTTTATATTAGGAGGGTAGGGACTTCTTTTATCAATAAAATGACGGGGGACCTCACATGGCTCCCAGAAAATACACAGCACAACTCTAAGAGGCCCTTATATTTATGTTTCCGAAAGGGGCTTCTGCAATGTGCAACGGCAGAGCGCTCTAGCTAGGGAGCTATCCTGAGCCAGTAGAAAATAATATGAATTATATATGAGATGACAGCTTAACATTTTGGCTTCTTATGGTCATTTGCCAAGGATGTAGCTCACCGTCACCCACAACCATCCATATATGATCCACTTTTTGTAAGAAACTTGCTTGCAAACAATGTCTCCATTTTGAACTCAATTCTGAATGTGATGTTATAAATTAACGAAAAACTAAGATCAAACATGAACATGACTGAAGTTTGCAGAGAAAATAATCATTATTCTTTTAGTCTGAAATATAGCACTCAGAATTTTTCTTTTGCTGAGAACAATTTTTCTATTATCGTAACACAGTCTCGGATAAAGCTTCCCCACACTAATGATGTCAAAAAGCATGGAAACAAGGATGTTACTGTAGTTGCCTAAGCTTCCTTAGCTGTTGATGGATCAAGTGCACTGAAACATTCCAAGACGCAACTGCGATGATGACAAGGGACTCAGACATGTTTCCCGATGCCTCAAACTCTTACAAGGCACACTACAAGGTGCATGTGTGACGATGAAGATGCATCAGATTCAAAAGTTACTTTTCGCTACTCTCTAATGATCCTACTTCTTGTTCTACTCGTACACAGGGTCATGCGTGCCCTTGAAAATGCTCCAACACTTGTGTATAGTAACTCTGTTGTTCAGTCTGGTTCTGGCACGTCTTCTGGTCATATATTCATCAAGTAATCCTTCACCTCTCTGCTCCAGTGTTTTATTCATGGAAATGAAGGCAAACATATATAGTTTCCCCTACAAATGAAGGCCATTAAGGCTTTTTGTCCTGATACCCTTATTTTATAAATGTCCATATCTCTTTGTTGTGAACCTCTGCTTTATTTATAAATGAAGATTATAAATTCTTCTCTGTACCCTACTCCAATGCCCCTGACAAAATTAAAGAAATCAAAGGGTACAAATACTCATGTATTCCAAATATGTTGCATGTGGAAAAGATAGCAATTTATGTGCAACACCCTTTAAATATCAACACTCAAAATCCTGGCCTGTGTAACCCGCAGATGATCCATCTCGTATTTGGGTTATTTCGGTTTGGTTCTGGGTTCTTGGTTCCTTTTGCCCACTCCCTGCTCAAATCTCTTCACCTATGTTTCCCTTGTGGTGGGAAAGCTGAACATGTCAAATGATGGTCAAGATGTCAATTGCACTAGCAAGTCGATCAAGGGCCTTCATTGGGACTGAGTAGAGCACACATATAGAGCATGTAGGACTTGGCAACAAAACTGTGCTGCGGAAGCTGCGCTGTCAGGGAGCCTGTCAGGGAAGCTGTGCTGCGGAAGCCTCACATATCAATCCATCACCTCAACAAAACTATAGTTGTTGTGCAGTGGGTCCGCAACCTTGTTCCGATCTTGATTATCGTATCTATTATGTCTTCCATTCCCCAGGATTTGAGTTTTGGGTAGTTCTTCTAACGTGGTGGCCAATGTTCGGTGGCATGCTTTGTATACTAGAATGTCCACCCATACTTATATATAATACAACCACAATAATATGATAATCAAGTGCTTGTGTATGGTGCACAGCACACAGATATCAGGTCAACCACTATTGTTGTTGGACGTCTTGCCGGTTGATTTAGTAGTGACATGCCTCACGAACGCCCATATGGGTGCAGTTTCAGTCTACAAGGCATCAAATATCTCCTCAAGACATGGCCCAGCTCTCCACAGTGATGCACGCCATGCTTGAGCATCACAGAACACATATCAGACATGACCGGACTGATATAACTGATTAACAGACGGATTGAATAGGAGACGAATTTTCAGGTAATCAAATGAGGTCGGGATTTAGACTGCAGCTCCGTAGGAGAGGTTCCTCTTCATCATTATTGTTCAGTTACATGCGAAAAATTTAGTCATGCATACACAGCACATGCCCCATACTTTTTTTTTCTCTCTGTTAGACCTCTTGAGTCCCAAATGCAAAATGCAAAATGCCGAAAGATTTGTTGTTTTATAACATGATGTTTAGATCCATTTTGCAAAAAGGTGAGCCGAAACCCCAAAAAATAATGGCAAAATTATGGAACTAAACAGGCCCTAAATGCCCATCAAGCCATGACAAGAGAAGAAATCAATTGCTTTGCAGAATAATATTTTGCATGCTAGGACAAGTCACTCATTCTCAAATCCAAGCAGATGCAGCAACCCAAGCATGTGCATAACTCAAAGGGACAGATGGCCTCAACATACTTGAATTCTCGCGCTTCCATAACACATAACGCCAGGTATTCTGGCTGCACAAACAACTGCGATGTCGAATCAACACTCCTGTGCACGTTGCTTCTGCGAACCTCTAATCTTTTTTAATTCAGATTACCATACTTCTGATGTCTTCCATTCCTACTAGAGAGTTGAGTAGCAATCTTCCATTATACATGTAAGGGGTGGTGTGCATGCTTTAATTTGACTGGCTTGCATTGGAACGGCTAGGCTATATATACGCACACGTGTACACTATACACAAATATATAGGGTGTCATCAGATACTTGCTCTGCTTTTATATACCACTGTCATCAATTACTTGGTAGCGTGTGTAGAGTCGAGACCTGTGAGAGAAGCATAACCACGAGCGAAGCACATAATTTTCTAAGAGGCAAACATCCAATGTAAGACACTAAACTATTTAAGGGTGTATTCTTTTGGAACTACTAGGGAAGAGTTGGACCCAACCCAGTTTTTATGTTTGCATTGGGCTGAACGTGGTTGTCCTGAGTTTTGTGTTTGGTTGGAGACAAATTGGATGTGAATTCAGATTCCGGACACGTAGGTCCTGCACGTCCAGCACTCATCAATCACCACTACCCCTCCAGTTCTGACAAGCAGAGCCCTGACCTGCTTGCTGCCAACGCAGAAAGGCCGTGCCTAGTGCCGCCACACTGCCCCATGTTGCCACAGCCGTGCCCACGCTGCCGCGCATCGCCCTACCTCCACGACTGCAGCCCCGAGCCCCAATGGAGTGTACTCCCTCTGTCCCAGGAATAAACATACAATTGTGATTCAAATTTTTTCCCACAAATATTGGCCACTGTCATCTAACTGAAGAACAGTCTGACCTGACGGAGGAACAGCTGTGAAGATATAACCAAATAAAAAACAAAAGAAACAAACCACCAACGCTTCCTGTCCACTCATTCATTTGATTTTGTTTTAAAAAATACAGAAAAGAAGAATGGCGGAGGCTCTGGAATGTCCCTGTCCACCGTTCGCACGTTGCAGGAGCAGACATTTGCAAGGGCATTTTTGTAATTTCGTTTTCACCTTGGTATGTGTGCCCAAATACAGATGTACAAATATTTTCGAACGGAGGGAGTAATTCCCATGAGTCCAATCGACTTAAAATATGACTGTTTGGACTATTATGGAATCCTATTATGCACGCATAAGACTTTGGTAATTAAAATAGAGCATTAAAAATATAAAGCAATATATCATAAGAATAAATCCATTTTTATTTCCTATTAAAGAAGAACCTAAAATATATTTTTAGGGATTATTCTTGAGGTGGTCCATGGAAATCTTTGCACAGGTTTCATTGGTGACGCTCTCCTATTACCATCACCAAAAGGCAACAATTATACTGACCCTAGGCTTGAGCCTTGACGTCAAATAGGTTTAGATCCTCTAGAATGGACGCATGTGACTTGCGCATTATACTTTTTATTGCCAACTTGTTTTCTTGAATATAAAAAAAAATCATGACAACTTGGATATTTTGCTTTTTTATGAACCTTGGAAAGAATATCAAAATTCCAGGGTTGGTAGTGTACCCACCACCACAAATGCTTGACGTCTGCAGAAAGGGCACAGGAAGATTTCTCTAAAGAACAACTCACTCCAATCCAAATTGTAAGATGTTTTGGCATCTCTTGAAAAAGCATGCTTTCGTTGTGCATTTGGATCTACGGTATGCTTATAGATACAAAGCAATTAAAAGCAATGTAAACAAAAATTATTGGATAATAATGACGATAAAAGGCTTGTGAAAATTACTTGTATAGTTAAGAAAATATATTAGAAATACAAATTAATATATTACAAATGCATGACAAGAATATTAGTAAGAAATCTCAATATTTATAATTGATTTCTTGACTAGAAATGTTCAAAGCCAAACCATTGAATTAATTACATGAACCAAACAAAGAAATAGATTAATCAAAAAAGCCTTTTTTTTTCCTCTATGCCTGATGCAGTGATGTCTCCCTTTCATAAGAAACGATCAGCAGGGCCACACCATTCACATGAGACGACCATCCAGGCAATACCAGAGCGGAGGCAGAGACCCATTTATTGGCAAGAGGGGGCAAGGCCACGTACACCAGTTGCTGCACATAGCACAGATGATACTCTCAGTAGTACACAGCTGAACCTCACTCCATAACCATTTCCACCTAAGCCACTGCGATCTGAGTTCTATGTCCACTCCACGCAGACGAACTCCATCCAGAAGATATTTGCACAGGGTACCTATGGTCGTCGTTAGAGCACTTCCGTAGATGCCACCCATTCTCATGTATTTCCACTCTTCTCTAGACGACGACAAAGAACTTGTTGAACAACTGATGCAACAACAGCTCTCTACCCCTCTCTGTTCGGAAAATGTCAAGTAGCAGCTTGTATTACCATAACTATTTCTGCTTTTGGTGGCGAAAAATTCTGAACGAACTAACCAGAATGATCACTAGGTAGTATGCACCGGTATTATATATAGAGAATGATCACTAGGTAGTGTGCACGGATGTTATATATAGAGAGAGAATGATCACTAGGTATGCACGGGTGTTATATATACAAAAGGCTGAAGCCAACCCACCGCCCCCTAAAAATTGAGACTGGTGTGAATGCAATGAAGTCAATAAGGACATGAGGGATTCTGGTTATTTTTAAAGAGGGAATTAAGAATGCAAACAAAAAGATACATAAGCAATACGTCACTATAGAAATAATGTTTACTTTGAGACTATAGGTTGGAAGAGTAGAGTACGGGAACTGATAGAGTAAGAGACTCCACCATTTTCATTCATCAACACCCCAGAATACTGTTTTAATGGCCCCACCAGTTGAAATTTCTAGGAGTTGGTCATCAACATGTTGTGAAGCTACCAGTTGTCACAATCATTTTGTACTAAAAACTTGTTGATATTCCATAAGAGATCATTACAAACAGTTTGTAATTGTAACACAAATCCGCTGCAGAAAATTGTATCACCCCAGTGCTCTTCTGGTTCAGAATATGTTAGTGGCTTCAGAATGCTCTGAAACTATATTTAATATTGAATAATAAAGTTTTTTTTTTTTTGTAAATGGACTTGTAGGGTTGCTTTGTTCATTGCACAATCATTTTCTTTGCATTTAGCCGTGCGTGCGTCATCCATAATTAGTATTGCACCTTATAGATTTATGACATAAATGAAAGTAATAAACTACAAAATTTTTATGCCTATATTAGCATTACTCAGACACAAAAACAACAAAGGATTCTACGAACCAATCAAATGAATTAAGTAAGTGAATTAGAAAGAAATAGGATTTATGACAATAGATGTGGCAGAATCTTTTTTTTTTTTTTTTTTTTGCGAAAAAAGAGATGTGGCAGAATCTGCAGGCATAGGCATCCCTTTTTTTTAAATAGCGGGCTAAGCCATTTAGCGGCAGCCTCCCTAAAAAGGCTATTTAGCGCTATAGCGAGCTATGATAGCGGGCTAAGCCATTTAGCGGCTAAGCAAAAAAAATATGCCAAACATTATATAATTTTATACATTACATCAAAGTAGTTTGTAGTTCATACATGATACATCAAACATCATCACATCACATAGAGAAATACATGAGTTCTAATACCTTGAGATGAGATTTGGGCCTGCCAATCAATTTGGACCAACGAAAAATCAGCCCAATATCTTATAGCGCTAAATGAGCTACAGTTTTAGCGTTTTTTTAGCGCTTATTAGCAGCAAATAGCGTTTAGCTAAAATGGCAATAGCTTAGCGTTACCCTGCCCGAAACGCTATTTAGCGTTATAGCGTCTGCTATAGCGCGCTATTTAAAACAGGGATAGGCATACACATATCAAGTAGGTAGTAGGTCGAGAGCTTCGATGATGTACATTCTGCTCAGATATAACAGAATGGGATCCTGATAGTTGGTATAGCTTAACCATGCTCTACCACCATTGTTGGGGCCTCGTGTCCAGGGCATGCTGCCTGACTCTGCTCATATCCACGATGTGGAGAATAAGTAGCTCTATTGTGATACCAAACGACCTCACTTTTCTCGGTGCCTCCCATTCATATATGAGGAAGCCAGAGTTGATTGCAGATGGCGGCAAAGTCATCAATAACAACTACGAGAGACAGAGGAGACAAATGGTAGAGTTGTGACTATTGGTTCGGAATGACTGGAGTGCAAACTGTCACTGTGAGAGGAGGCGATGGCTCTTTTGGGTTCTGACCTCCAAAACCACCGGATGGTGATGAGGTGAGGTTTTAGCATGGGCCCTAGGAATCCATTTTTAGAGGCGGCTGCATCTAGAGCGACATCTAGCTAAAAATACTGCAATTTTCAGCGTCTGCTGCTATTTGGATTTCTTGAGACAGCTCGATTCAAAAACTATTTGTAGTGTCCGCACCTTAATGAGCTGTCTCAAAAAAAAAAACATGACAGATCATATCTATTGTATTGTGTCGAAGAAAATTACGATAGCATCCTTCCACATAAAACATTATTCCTCTGACACATGAGTTGGAAGTTATATGCATGGGCGCTTGGAATGTATGGCTTGAAAATTTTGGAATTCAAAATACACAATTTAACAAACTTTATTATGTGGCTCCAAACCTAATTAACTACGCATAATGCTTTGAGCAAACTACTTCATTTATAAGTTTTCAAACTCCAAGGTACATTCCAAGCAGGAGTTGCAGAAGGTTTCAATATGTTATTGAAGACGTCATACTAATCCTTCAGCAGTAAATCAATCCAGAGCAGTGATTCAATCCAGAGCTGCTGGATGTGCTGTTGCACTGGTCCATTTCAAACATCGTCATACTAATCCTTGAATATGTGTTAGAAATGAAGTCCACTGAATAGAACCATTTCCAGATGTCTCGCACTCCAATGCCCATGCTGCTTCCACCAAGCTACATGGTATGCCATGCCAGCCAAGCACACTACATGGATGGTGCATGCATGCATGGCCACATGACTTTGACTTATATCTACCAACCCTGTTACACGGCCACCATGACTAGAGAGGTGCTATGTCTAACACAGCTATATATGGGGCGACGCAATGTGCCAGCTAATAAGAAGGAAGAGCATGGGACCCACGTGGACATTCTTAGTAATTTGCTTGGTAGGTTTGACATGTACATAAAAGCAGGCTGAAGCAACAATATAGAATACTTGAATTATAAGAACAAGACATTCGAATAGCAGTTAGAGAGAGAAATATCCGATGCTGCAAACTGTCGGTTAGGGTGAGTGGAAGAGTGTCGAGAAGGAAGTAAATGGATCTTTATGAAGAAATTATGATGTAGTATCCTAGCGTACAATGATATGAAAATGCATTATGAGACAAACCGTCCACATTATGGATGACTGAATTGAGGAAAGAACCTTGACTACGAATCACTGTTATATAAGGGTAACTTGATACAATTTCCGGAGACTTTGGAGGGAATTTAGACAGGGAAATATCAGAGGCAGGTTGCAGGAACAGCAGGAGGAAGGGCTCTAGACAGAAGATGACGGCAGATTCCATTGAACCTCTGTTCCGCGTAGGATGAGACATGCAAAAACTTGCTTGCACATTTGATAGAAGGACTAATTTGGCTTGCTTCACCAGATTTAGCTTCGCTGTTGTGTGTGAATAGCAACTAAGGATTGCCTGTTTAAGGTTATCTTTTATATTCATCCAGCATTTTTTTGTAAAAAAGACCAATGAAACCGCCAGGCCCGTGAGATTATTCCGCTAGCATATCCTTGATTACGGAAGCTATCTCCTCCTGTGTGAATGGAGCGCCTAAATCATCCAAATTGTGTCAGCTATACCCCAGTTCGTCCCAATTGATAGCACTCGTTCTTGAGTCCTGGGATCCCAAGACCAGGGAGAAGTGCCTTCTTTTCTTGTTAAACCACCGTTCTGGACTGGCGGTTAAGGGCCGGAATGTACATCTCTTTTCCTTCTTGCATTAGTATGTAGATGGAAGAATCTTGTGTCTCTATCTCCTTTTCTGATCCATGTTACTCTCGAGTGCTGAGACTTGGCGGATTTAGTTTCCCACGTTTTCACCACCACCATCCTGCATCATCCATTGGCTCTCCGACCTAACCTTTGTTCGAGGTTTGACAATGACGAGTTGCATTCGGGTGACGATGATGGTGGCAAACCATGAAGGATTCCATGGAGGACTGGTCTATTCGTTTGAGAGTTCATTACACCCGTCAGACATCGGATAGTTGATAAATAGTGTTTGTACATGCATGCTGATGGTTCTTGAATCTGTAGCATCAATCACCTGTGATGGTACAATGTGGGTTTATTTGGTTCTTTTTGGCTTCCTGGCCCATTTACTTCTCATAATATGGATGCTTAATTACCAGTTCATATGCACAAATGTGAACCTAGTACTATGTATGATCGTCTCCTGTGTGGTCATTAGCTGACACACATGTTAATTTTATTTTTTTTCACACTTGATAAATCTGTAGATGCGTGCCGTTGGGGTTCTGTGAATCTGCAGCATCACCATCATACGACCGCGGGATACGATCACACAAAACTTATGTGCAGCCGCCTGCCATAAATGTCCCTGGGCCTTGGTAATCCCATGACGACGTCGAGATCGGCACAGTCCCAAGCATTTGCACTTTCCCAATCACGCTCATCTGATCCTGGCGCCATACGCCTGGTCGCCAATGTATGGATCCATGTACGGGGCTGCAACGCTCAGAGCTTCGACGCCTGGCCACACTGCCACCCATCCGTCCTGTGGAAGAGTCGTGCCCCCACGCCGTAACACTACCGTCTTCATATATTCTCAAGAAGGCCCTAGGACAGCAATTGCTCTAGGCTGCACCGATGTAGTAGCATATCTTTGACAATAATTATTGAATCATCATGTATGATGCTTTGGGCCCATCAGGATTTTAGGAATATTGCCCGTATGACAAGTGGGGTTATAAAACAGGGAACACCCAGTGCACCATACACAAACCAAGCAAACGTTACTTCTTTCTCCTCGAGTTCGTGCTCACTCCACCTCTCACTCTATGTAAACCCACGCTCTAGTTCTTCAACCGTTTAACAAAAATTAGGTGCATGCCACGCAACTTGCTTCAGTGCAGCTAGATCGAATGAAATCTTTGTTTTTTTTAAAAGGGCGGCAAAAAGCTTTTGCCGTATTTTTATTAGACGATAAAATAAAAAACGACTTTTACAAACTCTCTACTCGACTCCAGTATTCTACTCAACTCTTACAACTTTTTACACCGTACTCTAATTGCAGGAAAAATTAAAAACACTTCAATTTTCTGCCCAACAAGAAAAAAGCCCATTCGGCCCACTTCGGATCGTTGATGGCCTTCCTCAGAAACTTGTGGACAGCTCTCGTAGCTTCTTGTCATCTACTCACTCCCCCTGCCGACCGGGACCTGTCATCTCGTCGTCCATCGAGTGCTCCGCCGGTTCCGGCGCCGGTCTTCTTCGCCATGAGTGACCACCCGGCCGTCGCGGGGGCCATGTCAACCAATCTCGCACGCCCGCGCTGCAAAGGCGCCCCTTCTAGCTCAATCTCCAGTGTTGAGTCAACGTCCATGGAGGTAGTCCGGACCCCTACTGCGAGTGACTCCGACGGCGAGGATTCCACAGCCGAGAGCAGCAGGCGTTCGCCATCCCCATCACAGGTATGTAGTGAAAACCGCTGCCACCTACTTATTCCATGTACCTAGGGTTATCTCGTCGTAGGAAAAACGAGGTGGTAATCTGCCCCAATATGGTCTGATGTACGCTTGATTTTCAACTCAATTAATCCCCATTTTGGTTCGTTTGCCCCATTAGTCGCTGCAATCTTAGTCCTCTTGTCGGGCAGGCATTGCGAGTTGGTTCTGCTTGATATCATCTTTACACAGGTAGGCTACTTGTTCAGCGTTCAAGCTCTTATGCTGAAAGATGCGCCTGTTTCTTTCCTTCCAAACATGCCACCACCACTAAATCATGATACCATCAACTTTTCTTCTGTCTTTGACCACAAATTTTCTCCTACATTTTTTCCAGTACTTGTAAATTGACCCCGTCATATTGATTGTGTCCACTACCTCCAAATTGAACCATCTCTTTATGTGCTGCCACACTTGCCTGGCGAAGGGGCAATCTTTGCATAGATGGGTTGGTGTCTCCGGTTCATTTGCACATAGGCTACATATAGGGTCGTTTGGCCAATTTCTTTTTGCCAAGTTATTTGCGGTGAGGATCCTCTTATGCATTAGTGTCCATATGAAGAACCGACATTTCTTTTCTGCTCCCGCTTTCCAAATTGGTGAAATCTTGAGCTTAGTGAAGCTTCCTTCGAATTGTGCTAAGTAAGCGCTTTGCGTTGTATATTCGCCACTTGTCGTCCATTTCCAGCGAATTGTGTCGTCCACTCCTTCCTGTAGGTTAACCTCTGAGATGGCCTCCCACAGTTTGACATATTCTTGTATCTCTTGTTCAGATTGAATCGGTATGATGTTTCTTATCCATTTGTTCGTTTGCATCGCCTGATGCACCGTAAATTTCTTTCTCTTGGACTTTTTGTACAGTGTAGGTTCTATTGATTTTGGTGTTGCACCATTCAACCACGATGAGGTCCAAAAAGTTGCCGTCTTTCCATCTCCAATTGTTACCACTGTTGAGGCCTGGAAGAGGTCACGGTCTCGATCGTCGCAGGGCAAGTCCAGCTGATTCCAGGCCCTCTCTTTTTTTGTCCACTGAAACCATAGCCACCTTAACCTTTGAAAAACGCTCAAGATCCAGTACCCCCAGTCCACCCAACTTCTTTGGTCTGCAGGTAGTTGGCCAGTTTATAAGCGAGTGACCTCCCTTCACATTTTCTGGTATTTCTCCTCTCCAAATAAAACTCCTCCTGAACTTATCTACTTCCCTTATTAGCCACTTTTGTAATGAAATCTTTGTTAGGCATGGGAAGTATTAGGAGCTCTTGGACAACTTGAATCATTTCAACGACAACCAGTATTGGACACACGTCAGATAGCTCGCAGGCGACGTCATGCACGGCCAAAAGAAGGGACGCCTTCGGTTGAATTTATCGCTTGTAAGTTGTAATCCCTAAATTTTTAAATTAATAAAAGATCTCTAACTGTGGGGATCTTCCCTAGAGTCATTTTTGGTATAAAAAATATATATATATAAAAGGAATATGTCGTGCCCGAAGTGGGCCGCGACACAGCAACGGATTGGGAACACATGCCCAGTTCCAGTTCGATCTTGCGCGAGTATAGTGGACTCGACTGGGTGTGAACCATGGACCCATCTAGCTAAAAGAGTGGCGTCCAAACAAAGTATATGTATATATACTCAAAAAAATGGAAAATAAAACGTAGTATATGTATATTGTTCTGCCTACTCTGTTCTTCCTCTCTGCTTCTACGTTCGTCCCCAATTCACACTAGATCTAGGAGCTGACACCGGAAAGACAGACACGAGCGATATCGATGGAGAACCTTTCACATGTTATTTTCTGTCCTGATGATGTACGTATAGGACTCCTTAATGTGGACCATGCTATTCACAAATTGGATTTCTGGTATTTTGCTTCTTATTATCTATCTATTCTATACTATAAAAGAGTGAAGGAATTGATAAACAGGTGTCACAATCTCAGCCATTAGATTCGTCTGGATACCCGATCTGATGGTTATTCTATGCGTGACGAACCTTAGGTTACAGGGTGTTTCGCTCCACTACGTCGCGCGCGGCACATACACAGACCGGGCCTCCGAAACGGCGGGAACATCCCGAAAAGCCGTGATGGTGCTAGTGGTAGCCTCCCCTCCTCTCGCGCGGAACAGGCCTCGCCCAAAACACTCCGCATCTGGGCTGCAGAACAACCGCCGGCCAAAGGTTGCCCTCGATGACGCGCGCCGCCGCTGCACCGTGCTCTCCGTCGTCACCCTGCACTTCGTCGTCTTTGTCCCCGCACCGTATGATGCCGCCATCGTCGATCGGCATCTTCCTGCCGACGCCCAGAACAACGATTCGTACATCCCCCAGAGTATCGGGTCCTCTCCATCAATCAGGTTTCAACGCGATTTCCTCCACTTCCGAACGCCGCCTTTTCCATCCCCATCTGTAACTCACATCTAGATCAATCCTTCTATGTAGCCTCCTTCTATGTAGCATCTACGATGGTGGCAATGCTGTGGCCCACGGCGTAAGGAGATGAAGGTGAGAGGAAACAAACGCTGCTGCCGTGCTCCTGTGTCCGCCTCCTTGTATTTACGCAGATGCCCACATATGAGTCTGTACGTGCATGCATACATACGGATATATATTAATCTTGGTCTTGTTTGCATCTCGTATAGCACTTGCATCTTCAGGTTCGAACCTGAAGACTGGAATTCCCGTCTGGCGGCCACGTTTGCCACATTGAAGCGCTGAGCAAGAAACGGGTCGCCCTGAATTTATGATATAGACTGAATTTTCCATACCATAATACACACAGATCGCGAGATCATCTTATTTGCACCTTTCTAATGCACGCACGGTGTCCTTAAAGTATGGCCCAGCATAGATATACGTACGCATCTTTCTTTTCAAATTAATGCACTTTAATTTTGCATCCTCATTGCTTCAAAATCATGAAGCCATGTTATTAGCACACTTGTTGTTATTTTCAGTTAAGCGATGAAGTCATCGTCACAAACCAAGGTTGGCAAAGCTAAGTTCTGAACGTAAAAGCAGCAACGTAGAGAGAGAGAGGTATGCTGCATTGTTTGATAATAAGGAGGAATTAAAATAGATGCATATTGACCTTTTGGTAGGACAACTCATGTGACCTTTTGGTAAAATAACTCGTGCGTTTTTTGTCTCATGGCCTGTTAACATGCATTTATTTAAATAAAAAATTATCTTTTACCAATCCTACTTTTTTTTAACTACACATTATTTGAAGCCACGTGTGATTCAGTAGTGAAGTGGAAAAAATTGCTTGATCTTTAATTGTCTGTTCCTACCGCCCAGTAGATGTTTTTTTTTTTGCTAAACTTGTTGCATAAATGATATGTCAAAAGGCTGAGGCTTGCCAGAACCTAAAGAAGATTTGGATACTGGGACATATTTAGCTTCATTTCAGAAGGTGCTAAGCTAATTTTCTTTAACGTTTTAAGTTAATTAATTATTTCTATAGTATCGATATACTAATTATTAGTTGGCTTTAAAACGTGTTAACAACAACTGTAAAATTTTTTTTTTTGGTGTTGTCTATGCCTCTGCAACAGTTAGAGTTAAATAAATTTGTTTTCGACAACATAATTAGAGATAACTTTTATATGGTATCACTCTATGTACACAATTTATTTGTATCTGAATTGTTCTCATTTTGTTACATGAAAATATTGAGCTACCAACACCTTCGGCAAATACACAATATTATTATTATCTGAATTGTTGATATCTCTTAATAAATTCTCTCCAATGTGCATTATTATTTCCAGAATTTTCAAGGATAAACTTTTTTTTTGGACACGTGCGTACCGTACATGTGATGCCCTACATTTGAACTAAAATGGTTTCTCAGCCAATGCATTCAGTCTTTCTCGCAGAGTTGATCGCCTGTTTACCTTGATGATGGAATTCTTTAGAAGAATTGGGCAGGACCATATCGATGCGAAGGTGTAAGCCAGTTATATATGTTAGCAGGTCACATATCAGGTAGACACAAATAACCAATCATTAAAAAAACTTTATGTGTTCACACCATCAGTTTTTTGTATTAGCATGTGCCTGATTTCTACATGCAGAATTCAGATTGGATAATCAAGCCATGCCTGATTATAAAATCTAGAATATCTTATCTTTAGTTTCTTGGCCTTGCTTTGGCTGATCGTTTTGTCCTTCCTTTGATACATGCTAAAAAGTACGTACGACGTAACCAAGGCCCTAAGCATGCTCAAATTGAACCTGCTCCGAAGAACACTAACTTTTAAGTCAGGACTCAGGATATGTGTATATTAACTCCTTATGGGTTAGTTCGTGGCCTTCATGAAGGTGCATTGTGGGAATTTCGGAGAAAGAAACTACATAGTGATTTAGTGTAGATGTAAGTCCAATGTTAGAATTATAAATTATAAAAAATGTTAACAGGAGATGTCCTCCAATTTCTGCAAGTCAGTGATTAAAACAACTCCATATAACAATAACACTCTGTAGGTTTGATTTGTTTTCTTAAGAATAGCATTGTTTGTATTGTTTTGTGAAAATGCAGCGAAATGTTTCTTATTTCCACTATATAAAGATCCTTCTCTTTGGATACATAATGATGGAAGCTTGGACAGTTTTAAAAACTCCTCAGGTAAATAAGTCTCATAGACTATCTTTAAATGGCTACCATTCAAGGATGGCGGTGTGGTTTAATAGCTTTCGAGCATTATATTCTATACTTGGACTAAGATTATGTGTACTGATTTCGTTAAATTTGGTGAGTTTTAGTTGAGAAGCAGCCAGCGAATGAACATGCCCATATCAGCTGATAGTGAAATTTCACCTATAGGTGAATTTTTTTTATGGTGTCAAAAAAAACTGAACGGTTTTCCTTTTGGACAGGTAAAAAGTGAGAATCCTTTCCAAATAATGGGAGGACCAGGGCTATAATCTTTGTTAACAACGCCAGATGAGGAAACGACATCGGATCGGAAGAGAAATTGTGCCTCGAGACACTTGAATGTCATCTTAGATCACCTTGATTGGCCAACAACACCGGTCGTACATAGGCAAGCGGGATTGATTGCCATCATTTCATTTGAAGTGAGTTATGAACGTTTGTTTAATTTAATTTTAATAAATACAGGGTACTGTAACTACCGGCAAAAGAATGAAGAGAATAAATATTGGTAAATACCAAGAACTATCTAATCAAAGAACTTTTAAGACTGATCTTGCTTACATTCTTCGTAGTTGGCCATGAATTTGATGGTAAATTGATAAATAGTGTGAAACAAATATACTAGGATGTCATATGTCCTAGATATAAACACGTGCGTGTCGCACGTGCATTGCCACTAGTTATGGAATCATCAGAAAGATAAGTGGTGTTGCTTTATTAGCTACACTCACCAGCCACTAGTTCGATATCTCCGGTTATTGGAGGTAGTCCAACCCCACGACTCACAGCTGAAGTCATGGCCAGGCGTGCACCAAGAAAAAAAATAATGAAATATAATGACAAGTAGGACAGGTTGGGTGTAGGGACCAGCCATTTTGAGAAGATCTATATAGAAGGGAAAGTGTCCAGCGACCCGCTGCATCCAGCAAATTTCTTGCATCCCTCTCCAAGCAAAACACATCCTCTACTTGTCTTGCCACTCTTATTCCAAAGAAGCCATCAGGGACAGAACATTCCTGTTTTTCCACGAATTATTCATGCATATACAAAAGTCTTATTAGCAACTTGTTGGAGCAAGTGCGAAATGGTTTGCTAGCCTCTGCCCCTCTATGGAACTGCTATCTTCGTCCTATGCATGGTAGAATTGCATATATGGGCAAGTATGGCTTCCCTCTGCCTAAAGTACGACATGCAGCGTGATTCATTCGCCCACATCAAGTGTTTTACTAGGCCTGGGAGGCAGCAGGATATATTGGACTACGAGTAGTACGAGACTGCAAACTGCTAGCACAGGCTCAACTCTGGCATTGCTAGTGGACACAATACTGTGCAGCGCAGAGACTGGGAATGTCGCCCGGTCAAGTTGTTAGCAACCTCACTATCAGATGACTCAATCGGAGTAGCAGGATACAAGACCTCGGGGGAAGGGAGGTCGGAATCAGCAAGGAGGAAGATGCTAGAAGGTTCTAGAAGATCCAGGTACAGAGAAGAGGATACTTGGGGAGGAAGATGAACAATAGACTCAAGGGAGGAGTTCTGATTCTGATAATTGATTCGATCCCTTTTCCCTTGCTGCTGCCCAGTGCTCTTGTAGGAGATGGCAGGAGACTGCTTGGTGATATTTGACATCGAGGCCCAAGAACCATGGCCCATTTGACGGCCCAATCATGAGTGATACCTGGCATTCCCCCCTTCTTGAGATTTGGCTTGCCCTCAAGCCGATGGAGAATTTCAGAACCACCCGGATCCCATGGCACCTGCAAGTCCTTAATATTGAGTAGCAATGTGCCAGCACACCTGACCTGGGTATCTGACCCTTTCTGTATCTTCCAGTCCAATGGATTGGTTCCTGCTGAAACTAACATGTTGTATGTTCTTGTATGAGTTGGACAAAGAGACACAATTTGCTGGAAATTGAATTGGCTCCGAGTAAAGAAGCAGCTACCAAATACTTGCGAGATACAGGGACAGAGATTAAAGTGCAGTCCCAGCAGGTGTTAGTTACTGAGACATCAACAGCATGTATTGTTAGTTAATCTGTTGTGTCATAATGTAATCTTTCATTCTAGTTAGTTAGCATTGGAGTCTGTTAGAGGGAGATACGATTGGTGTCGTGCCTGATCGTAATCAACCCGGAGTCGTGAGTAGAACGCGCTGTGACGTGCCTGGCGCATGAGGCGTGCGCGCCGCGGAGAACGGCGTCGCGCACCAGCTCAGCACGGCGCGGGAGTCCAGATCGATCAAGTCTATAAATAAAGAAGTCAAAGGGTCGAAACAAGCTGCGAGATTTGCAGCAACAATTCGTTGTTCATCTGTGCTTTGTTCATCTTCCAGTTTATATCTACTCGCCGGGGTTCGTGGTCACCACGACGCCGTTCGTTGTCGACGTTCCAACGCGCGTTCCGGCGTGATCTCGACGTTCTCGTTCCAACAAGTGGTATCAGAGCCGAGGGAGGCGCGTTCGGTGGCGGTGAGAGCTGGTAGAAGAGACAGAGCAAGACCATTTATCTCGTCGGACAAGAAGGAGTCCAGAACGAATCTGTGGTCACCATGGGCGACACAGACAAGGACGCGGCGGAGAGGATATTCAACCAGGCGGCCGGGAACCTCTCATGGCCAATGTTGACCCATGCCAATTACCAGGGTTGGGCCTCTCACATCCAGTGCAATCTTGAGGGATTGAACCTTTGCGAGGCTATCGAGAAAGGTGAAAAGAGCGAGAGGCGCAAGGATCGTCTTGCGCTTGGCGCCATGCTGCGAGGTGTACCGCAGGAGATGCACTTGCTATTGCTTAATAAGAAAACAGCGAAAGAAGCTTGGGAAGCAATCAAGACAATGCGCCTCGGGGCAGATCGGGTGAAGGAGGTGAATGCACAAAAGCTCTTGGCCGAGTTTGAGTCGATTGCGTTCAAATCTGAAGAAACCATCGAGGACTTTGCCATCAGGATCACCAAGCTTGTTACTGATCTTCGTGGTCTAGGAGAAGAGAGCGTCATGGATGAACGTATCATGAAAGTTCCTCCGTGTCGTGCCATCAAAGTATGGGCAGGTAGCTGTGAGCATCGAGATGTTCAAAGATCTGAAGAAATTGACCATTGAAGATCTGATCGGCCATCTGAGGGCGGCCGAGGAAAGGATGGAGCCAACTGTGGAGCAAGTCACGGAGAAGGCCGGGAAACTCCTCCTGACTGAAGAAGAATGGGCGGCTAAGAATAAGAGCCGCATGGTGTCTGGATCATCCACCTCGAAGAAGGGAGGAGGGGAAGACGGGCACCAGTTCAAGAAGGAGAAGCACTGGAAGCCGCGTGGCAAGGATGCTGGCGGTGACCCTCGTGACAATCGGGACAATGGACTTACGTCCATGGGGACACCACGTCGGAAGGGAACGTGTCGCCGGTGCGGCATATACGGGCACTTTGGTTTCGAGTGCAAGAAGAAGCAAAAGAAGCAAGAAAGACAAGAGGTTGCTCATCATGCCAACACAGAAGGGGAGAACGGAGCACTGTTGGTGGTCCGTGTTTGCAATCTGGCACGGTCGACTGAACAAGGGGGCCGTGGTGTGTTCCTAAATCAAACACGTGTCTTCCCATCAGAGTATGAAGCCGGAAGCTGGGTGCTCGACACCGGAGCCACGAATCATATGACTGGCTGTCGGGACTCTCTGGCATCTCTCGATGAGACGGTGAAGGGAGCGGTGAGGTTTGGAGATGGTTCCAAGGTTGAGATCTGTGGAGTCGGTGCGGTGACGATTGCCGGGAAGAATCAAGTCCACCGCGTGCTCACCAAGGTAAATTATATCCCCTAACTGCGTTGTAACATTGTGAGTCTTGGCCAGTTGGAGGAAGCAGGCTGCCGAGTAGAAATCGATCATGGCGTGATGATAGTGTTTGAGCGTTCCAATGGTGTTCTGAGTGTTCTGGTAAGAGCCGAGAGGAAGGATCGCCTCTACACGTTGAAGCTCAACCTCACTGTACCTGTCTGTCTTTTGTCAAAGATGGATGAGGCTTCGTGGCTGTGGCACGCTCGCTACGGTCACTTGAACTTCCGGTCGCTTCGGGACTTGGGAGTGAAGAAGATGGTGGAAGGGCTTCCACTGATTCAACGAGGGGAGCAAGTTTGCGATGGATGTGCACTTGGCAAACACCATCGCACCCCGTTTCCTCGTGCCTCAACATATCGTGCAGAAGAGAAGCTGGAGCTGGTTCATGGAGATTTGTGTGGCCCAATCACACCGGCCACACCAGGAGGGAGGCAGTACTTCTTGTTGCTTGTCGATGACAGAAGCTGATACAAGTCAAAAGATCAGGCGTTCGAGAGCTTCAAGAAACTGATGAAGGCAGCTGAGTCTGAATGTGGGCGAAAACTGAAAGCATTCAGAACTGACAGAGGTGGAGAATTCAACTCGGGGGTGTTCACAATCTATTGCAATGAGCATGGGATCAAGAGGAATACTACTGCACCATTCACTCCATAGCAAAACGGGGTAGTCGAGCGAAGAAATCAATCGGTGGTAGAGATGGCTCGGTGTTTACTGAAAAGTATGCAGGTACCCGGGAGGTTTTGGGGAGAAGCAGTGGTAACAGCAGTATATCTGTTGAATCGGGCACCCACGAAGAGCTTGGATGGTATGACTCCGTTTGAGGCGTGGTTTGGCAAAAGACCTGGAGTACGACATCTTCGTACGTTCGGGTGCAGGTGCTATGCAAAGCGGGTCGGTCCGGGCATCACAAAACTGTCAGATAGATCGGTGCCTGGGATATTTCTTGGCTATGAGCCAGGAACAAAAGCCTACCGAGTGTTTGATCCAGCTAGCAAACGCCTAATGATCTCCAGGGATGTGATCTTTGATGAGAAGAGGAGCTGGAGTTGGGGGGTGAGTGGAACAAGAACGGCTAAAAAACAGAGAAGACACGGCGCCAACGTTCACTTATCGACGAGTTTGAAGATGATGTTGTTTGTAGCTGGTCCGACAACGTAAGATTCGGCCGATTCGAAAAATTCAGTCGGTTCTCGATTCATCGGTTCGCCCCGATTCGCTGTTCCATCAACTCCATCTCACCCGGGTGGTGGTAGTGCATCATCACCAACATCAGTACAGCCTGGAGGCAATTTGATTCAGTGGGCAACCCCGCCCACGGGAGGCTCTGAAGATTCAGAGGGAGCACCATTGCGGTATCGTCTGTTGCCAGATTTGTTGGACTCAACCGAGCCAGTGCAGTTGGAGTACAGTGGTGTATGCCTTGTAGCTGCTGATGAACCGAGCTCGGTTGAGGAAGCTCTTACAGAGAATTGTTGGAGAAGAGCAATGCAGGAGGAAATGCAGGCAATAGAAGAAAACAAAAAGTAAGCACACTTCCGAGAAATCAGAAGGCCATCGGTCTCAAGTGGGTATTCAAGGTTAAAAAGGATCCCGAGGGCAACATAGTCAAGCACAAAGCTCGTTTAGTAGCAAAGGGTTACGCTCAGGTTCAAGGCGTGGACTTCGAGGAGGTGTTTGCACCAGTGGCCAGAATAGAAACGGTGAGGGTGATGTTGGCTTTGGCAGCTCAAGGCGGTTGGGAAGTTCACCACATGGACGTCAAGTCTGCATTTTTGAATGGTGACCTATCTGAAACTGTCTATGTGAAGCAACCTCCTGGTTTCGTGGTTGGGACTGGTGACAAAGTCTTGAAGCTCAGAAAGGCCCTATATGGGCTAAGACAGGCACCGAGAGCCTGGAATGAGAAGCTTGATCAGGTGCTGTTGGCCCTTGTGTTTGTGAAAAGTAAGATGGATCATGCTCTATACAGAAGAAGCAGCAATCAGTCATTTCTTGTAGTTGGAGTTTACGTGGACGATTTAATCATCTCTGGACCCTCCAAGGGTGACATCGACGTGTTCAAAGATGAGATGATGAGAAGGTTCAAGATGAGTGATCTGGGTCTCCTGAGTTATTATCTGGGGATTGAGGTAAAACAAGATGGAGAAGGGATCATGATCAGTCAAAGTTCCTATGCAAAGAAGATACTTGAGAATGCCGGGATGGCAGGGTGTAATTCTTGTGACACACCTATGGAACAAAGACTGAAATTGTACAAAAGCAGGGAAGGTGAGGCTGTTAAAGTGACAGAGTATAGAAGCATAATTGGGAGTCTTCGGTATATAGTGAACACCAGGCCGGACATAGCATTTGCAGTCGGGGTGGTGAGCAGATTCATGGAAGCTCCCGGTAAACAACATTGGGTTGCTGTCAAACGTATCTTGAGATACCTGAAGGGCACCAGGCTATGGATGCAAGTATGTCAAAGGTGCTGAGCTGAAACCGTTGTTGCTTGGTTTCAGTGACAGTGACTTTGCAGGTGATGTCGAGGACAGGAAGAGTACTACAGGAGTAGTGTATTTCCTCGGAGGCAACATGGTTACTTGGGCATCGCACAAGCAGAGAATTGTGGCGTTGTCATCGTGTGAAGCCGAGTATGTGGCAGCAGCAGCAGCGGCCTGTCAAGGAGTATGGCTAAGTCGACTCATTGCTGACATGTTGGGAGTGAAAGAGGCACCCGGTGAAGCTGTTGATGGACAATATGTCCGCGATCGCGGGCTGAGCAAGAATCCGTGTACCATGACGAAAAGCAAACACATCGATACAAGGTATCATTTTCTTCGTCGGTGCATCGAGGAAGGAAAGGTGGAGGTGGATCATGTGGGCACAGCGGAGCAGCTGGCTGATATCTTCACAAAGTCGCTCGGGCGGGTTCGGTTCATTGAACTAAGGAGTGCTCTTGGTGTCGTGAGCGTGCAACAGGATTAGGGGGTGATTTGTTAGTTAATCTGTTGCGTCATAATGTAATCTTTCATTCTAGTTAGTTAGCATTGGAGTCTGTTAGAGGGAGATACGATTGGTGTCGTGCCTGATCGTAATCAACCCGGAGTCGTGAATAGAACGCGCTGTGACGTGCCTGGCGCATGAGGCGTGCGCGCCGCGGAGAACGGCGTCGCGCACCAGCTCGGCACGGCGCGGGAGTCTGTATCGATCAAGTCTATAAATAAAGAAGTCAAGGGTCGAAACAAGCTGCGAGATTTGCAGCAACAATTCGTTGTTCATCTGTGCTTTGTTCATCTTCCAGTTTATATCTACTCGCCGGGGTTCGTGGTCACCACGACGCCGTTCGTCGTCGACGTTCCAGCGCGCGTTCCGGCGTGATCTCGACATTCTCGTTCCAACATGTATCCTTGCTACTTGAATAGGACAACACATGAACCATGTGCACGTCAACCAAATGTCTGCAGAGAAGAGTAATATAGAAGCACGAGAGGACTGAAGCCAGTGCACTACACTTTGAAGTGACTCAAACCAACGTTTCCAACACAACAGCATAGCTTCGCACAATTGCCAGAGTTGCAAATATGCAAGCCGACACACCATCTGATCCTTTGGAGGAAATGAGTACTCACCAATCAAACTCTCATTAGTAGCAGCATCAATGGAATGCACCCCACTGAATTCAGGAGATAACTAATGATTCACGCATGGCAGTCCACTCAGGTAGCAGTTGCTCTGAATTTTCCCAACAGCTAGAAAATGTCCCATATTAGCAGCTGAATTCTCATACGCAAGGATTAGCCACACAAAGATTTGCGCCACGCTTCCGCTACTGTGCGCAGCAAACCAATATAAATAGAACGGCGACCACAAACCAAAACAAAGCTGTGTGGAGTCCGCAAGCATAGTATTCACTGATAGCGATGTCTTCAAGGGCACTGCGGGACTGCATAATCACAGAAAAATGGCCAAGAGATTGGCCTGAGATGGACTGCATCCCCCTTGATCTCAAACAACATAAATTGTGATAGGTGAGAAGAATAGAGTTGGACTCCAATAAACTGGATCTCAGATTGCAACTGAACACCAGCAAGCACCGGACATAATTCTCTCCAATATCCTTTAGTTGACTTCCTTCAAGCAAGAAACACCAACGATTTCCAGCATACTTCCATTGTGCTAGCTCAACAATCAGCCCACAAGCAACAATTCTCACTGACAACACCATCATACGGATCTCTGGGAGTGCAGTAACTAGCACACACCTGATCAGAAAATCTGAAAGACCATTGTGCTCCACGGGGGACAACACAGCACCTCGGACAGCAACACGAGCATGGAGCACCAAGGAACTGATAGGTGTCATCTCTGCAAGTAGCCCCCAACAACTGATGCCAAACTCATGGAATAGAGAGTGAGAATCAAACTTGAGAGTAAGCCCACCACGCTTCAGCTGTACAAGGTATGTTGAGATCACTAATGCAGGTAGCTGCCATAGTGACTTCGAGAGAAATTGAAAGCACAGCCAATGAGGAAGCCAAGCCACTACTGGCAAGAGCCAAAATGTTGCTCCAATTCCAACACAGACGCCATCAGCACTGCCACACCTAAACTTAGCTTGCACATGTAGTAGTGGACATAGTTGTAGATTGACTCCCATGGACATATGATTCAGCAGCTCCAAGCCAATACAGATGTTGCAGAGGAGATCATCATGCAGGGACAATACCTCGAACATCTGGCGTGCACCCAGGCTGGCGTGCTCCTTACTGACATGGGGCGTCGGTAGTGTGTCGACGGAGAGACACCCAGTGTGGAAGTGCGCCAGCCCGATGAAGTCCGACGCGAGCTGGACTGTGCGCTGGGCGCCCAGGAGCACGGCCTGGTATTGTTGCGCTCGCGCGGGGGCGACAGGGTCATCGTGGTCCACGGGGTGCTGCTGTGACTGCGGGCGCCCGCGTGCTCCTCCCTCTCGCGCGTGCGCAGCGCGACGCTGTTGGTGGCGGAGACGAAGACGAGCACGCCGTAGTCGGACTCGATTGCGAAGGGCACCGCACCGGGCGGAGATGACGGAGACGAGCACGTCCAGGTCGAGCTCGTGCGCATCCGGTGTTTGCGGCGTACACTTCCACGAACTGCTTCTCCTCGGGGGTGCACATGACACGGTTGCCACCGAGTGTCGAACACCTTGTGGGCAGCGTTGAGGCGTCCCTTGGTGATCCAACAGCTTAGGGGCACCGAGCTCGTCAGAGCGGCAGAGGTTTGGTACAACGCCCCGCCGAACTGGTTGATGCGCACCAACGACACGAGCGGAGCAGCGCGCCGAGAGGCCTCCAGCGACGGGAGAGCGCCGCCATGCGCCCGGCGCCCTTGATGGGGAGGCGGAGACGATGTTGCGGAGGAGAACGCGTCGGGAGTTGGCTGAGGCGGTCGACGGCAACGACGGGCGCTGGAGTTGGTGCGGTCGAGGTTGTTGGGAATCTCGTCCTTGTTGGCGGAGTCGATCTGCAACCTGGTAACCTCCAATGACCCGAGCTCGTGGAGGAGGTCGGGGTTGGGCTCGTCGACGAAGGCGTCAGGGTCGGTGGAGGAAGCCTCGCCGTCCCGCCGCCGGCGGCGATGGAGTCGTGGGGCAGCATGATGGCGACCTTCTTGATGGTGTTGAGCGGCGCCGCCGGGTCGGCGGAGGCGACATGCGCGGCGCCCCACGAGTCGGCGACCTTCCGAACGGGCGTCAAGCGGGCGCGTCGCGGTGGGTGGATGCGACGGGCGCGCCCAGCTTCCGCCACAATCTGTCGGCAGGTGTCGATCCCGCCGGGCCCCCTTGCGCATCTCATCGAGGAGGATCTTCATCTCAGGGTCCATGTTCTAGCGGTGACGGCTCGTCCGAGGAACGATGGCTCTGAATACCACTTGTTAGCAACCTCACTATCAGATAGCTCAATCGGAGTAGCAGGATACAAGACCTCGGGGGAAGGAAGGTCGGAATCAGCAAGGAGGAAGATGCTAGAAGGTTCTAGAAGATCCAGGTACAGAGAAGAGGAGACTTGGGGAGGAAGATGAACAATAGACTCGAGGGAGGAGTTCTGACTCTGATAATTGTTTCGATCCCTTTTCCCTTGCTGCTGCCCAGTGCTCTTGTAGGAGATGGCAGGAGACTGCCTTGGTGATACCTGACACCGAGGCCCAAGACCCATGGCCCATTTGACGGCCCAATCATGAGTGATACCTGACACAAAACCTCCGTGACTTGCACAAGCTCCACTGCCCGCAAAATCATCTACGCAAAGACTTTGACACCCTGGTGGCATTTGCCTGCTCACAGCTGCAGAAAACACGCAGCACTGTTATATTGGAACGAACGGGCCTCGCTACACCAGCTGCTTGGAGCCAGTTAGAGTGAAGCTGAACAACGGAGACCCAGAAGCCTTAGGAAGCTAGAGAATATCAATACGGTCTAGTTGATAACTGCTACTTGCTATTTCAAACGGCTATGGCAAAGTACTTTAAACCTAACATGTGTAAGAAGGGCCGTTTTAGGGCCATACAACAAATACAATCAGGTGGGGAAAACATCTCAGCACAATAAAAATGAAGCAAGCGTTCAATGCAAAACAAACTGATTGACATGACCAACAGGCAACATACGTGGTTATCCTCAGGAAATGACAACTATTAGCTGCATAACATGTAATTTTGTGAATTGTTTAATGCCTCTGCATTTTAATTTGACTTTCTTGAATAAAATTACATATATGCGGTCTTATGAACCCCGCCCATCTCCAACAGCTTGTTGTTCAGTTTGTAGTAAGCAACGAAATCTCCAGGACAGGTGCGATTCTGAAATGATTCATGCACTCATACATCCTTTCGTCACAACCGCGTTGGGATGGGACGGTGGCGACACGATCAGCGGCGAGATAGGCGGCGGCGCCATGGTGTTGACGTTGGGAACGGCGGCGTTGGGGCGACGAGCGGCGAGGGCGGCGGTGGCGGGGCGCCAGCAGCGCTGGCGGCGCGCGGCGAGGGCAGCGCGAGGGCGACGGCGATGTGGGCGGCGGCGTTGGCGGCATACGTCTTGCGGGAGGGGTCAGGGTGCATAAGACTGGAGCTTTCTAATTGATTGCAACTAATTATAAATCCATTGTATTTATAGTTTGGGGGAGACTTGCATCTAAATAAATCCCTGACTTTATTCCTATGTTTTCCCTAAATATCTATTACTTAGTGACGAAGGCGATGACGATGACAGCTAGCAGCGGTGGTGGCGACCCACGAGGCCATGCGCGTGGCCCCTCCTCGGGCCTGTAGCTGGGCCATGATGGCCGATGGGGGTGGTGCTCCCTGGGACATGATACCTCTCCCCCCTTTCCCTGACAGCGCGTCCTTGTGCTGTGGTTTTGCACGGCTGTCATTGTTGACGGTTGGGGGGTCGTCGTTGTTCACGCCCTTGGCTCTATTGTCAATGTCGGGAATGTCATGGTTGGCAACGTCGATGGAGACGTCAGGTGAGATCATGGTGATGTCAAGGATGTCAATATCCTCTTAGCGAGAGTGTTGGTGATGGTGATGGGGCGGTGGGACGTGGTTGTCGCCCATGGTGTGCACGGTGTCGGCGATGTCCAGTACGTCAAAGCTGAGGTCAGCGATGTCAGGGGCGACATCGGGTGACGTCGTTGTGTTGCCAGTGCTGGTGAAGACATTGGCACTCCTGATGTGCCTAGTGTCAAAGATGATGTTGCTAGTGTCTGGGTGACTTATCTGGACCATTGTAGTAGCCGCGAGACATTGGCCTAGTTGGGTAGGCGTTTCGTCGAGCAGCTGGTGGACATTGGTAGTCGGCTCCTGATTTTATCTGGGGTGCGGCAGCTTGTGCATCATTGGGGTAGTTGTGCTTGTTGTTGGCAGTGTCGGCAATTCCGGAGGGGACGACGTCGGCGGCACCTGTGTGAGCACCGTTGTCATCTGTGGCGCCCATGGTAGGGGTGGCGTCGAGGAGGTTGTCCAGCTTGCCACTAGCCGGCGTGACGTCGTAGGCACGCATGTCTTACAACATCACCACGAGCTGCGGCGTTGCTGCTATTGTGTCGTGGAGGTTGGTGTCTCTCGTAGGGGTGTCGTTGTCATTGACGTTGAGGAAGTAGTTGTTCCCGAGGAGGGAGAGCTCGCCATTGTGTTTCATGCCAGCGAGGTGGCCTGCAAGGATGGCGTTGTGCGGGACCGAAGGCTCAAGCCATACCTCGTGTTCTTTGTAGTCGGAGATCGCAGCTTCGTTGGAGTCGCCCTCGAATCGGCGCGGAGTGTCTCCGTGATCATCTTCGGGTAGGACGGCAGCGTAGTGGCCATCGAATCTTGATGGTGCTTTGGCGGTCGGATGCCATCGGTGGTGGGAATCATCTTGGTCTACGGATACCGGTGTCACAACCGTGTTGGGGTGGCGACAAGAGCAACTTGGCCGAGATCTTGGGCGGCACGATGGTGGTGACGTCGGGAACGGCGGCGTTAGGCGGCGAAGCGGCGGGCGGCGGCGGCGGTGGCGGCGCATGTGCGCGTGGGAGGGTTATGGTTAGGGAGCAAAAGGCCGGAGCTTTCGGGAGTTACCCCTTAATTATTTTCGATTGATTGCAACCTATTACAAGTCCCATGTATTTATAGACCGCAGAGTTGCATCTAAAGTAACCTCGACTTTATTTCCTATTTTATTTTTATTTTTATTCCCTAAATATCTATTACGTAACGACAAAGTAGCCGACAGCAGCGGCGGCCGGCCACGAGGCCGTGCCTGTGCCGTGCGTGCGGCCCCCTCCTTGGGCCTGTAGATGGGCCATGATGGCTGTTGACACCTGTTAAGGCATAAAATTACTAGTCAATTAACATGAAATAAGGGCTTAAAATAAATATCAACATAAGTCTAGGGGGTTTAACTAACATAATTCCACGAGTTTTGGTGATTTATATATTTTAAGGGACTTAACAGGAAAATGCAGAGAATAATGGAGAAAGTTCCGGAATATACAAGACCTATGATGACAAGACTTGACCGTGAAGTAACTCAACCCGAATTGTGGACTAAAACATTCTAGAAGACACCAGAAGACACCAGGAAGGAGCTGACAGCATGGGCCCACCATGGCCTGGCGCCCGCCAACACTTCACTGGCGGCCGCCAGGTGGGTCCCACCTGTCATCCTCTCCTTTCTATGGCGGTTTACCACCGACATTGAGGTTGCCTCTACACCGTTGCCAAGGTCGGTTTGATCCAAGGGTTCACGTTCATCGCCAAGGCCTATATAAGAAGACCCCCTGCCCCCAGGGCTAAACCCTAATTCATTACTATCTTATTCTATCTCATTAACTCTTAGTAGTAGAGGGGTCCCTAGAAAGGATCAACTCTCTCTAAGGGATTAGTGAAGTAGAATTAGACATGTAATTAGAGCTTAATTAGACATATCATTAGAACTAGATTAGATCTATCTAATTAGATCTAATCAAGAGTGAATATCAAGTTGAGAGATTAGATCAAAGAACTTAATTAGAGTTCTAGATCTATTCTTGAGAGTAAAAAGAGTGAGTGGAGGAGAAGAAGGGGAAGCACCAGGACATGTCGGGTGACTCCTCTACGCTTGTACCTCCGGGATCAAAGGCTTTATGGCACCCGATCACGAGACTTCTATGGTGGATCAACTTCTTATTTGAGTAAGTATCATATTATCTTCAGTGTTAGTATTTTTCTTAATGATTCATAACTCCTTGAGTACTTTAATCCATGGAAATCTATAGATTAGAGGTGTATACTTAGGTATAGGCGTGGTGCCTAGATCAAAGTTACTTATGAATGCACCCTACCTTAGGAGCGTGGTAGATCATGGTAGTGACAAGTACCATTGAGTCCTTTGGATTCCACATCCCGTTGGATAGGACACGTAGGATTTTTGTCTTTGGGGAATGGTAAGTTTCGACCTTACTTTCCCTTGAGTACGTCCCTTTAAGATCAATATCAACATAACTTACAAGAAGGAGACCTAGACAACCATAGAAATCTTCTTACCTCTTGATCCTTTCCCATCCTTGATTGACACTCGGGGATTAGTTATATGCCTCAATTATTCCTCACACCATCCTCCCTGTGGATTTGATATTTAAAACCCTGTCCTGGGTGAAATGCTCACCAGTATCCGTTTGCTTGCGGATTATTAAATATTTCTGTAGGCTTAACAAATACCAACAAGCATTTCTAGCGCCGTTCTTTGGGGAGGAATGGATTGCTGAGAAAACATTGAACATAACTAATCTTGTACCACATCTTAGTGTAGTCTTTCTTTTTATACTTTCTTTTCTTTTTATATCTTTTTGGGATCCTCGGATTCCACACCTATCCTTATACTGCATCCTTAAAACACAAGTTTGGGCCACTAGAATCTTTAGAACCTATCTTATCACTTGGCCATGAACTGTGTCTACGGTTGAGCTAAATGATCATGAAACAACCTATTATAGGGGGGAATTCTGAAGTTAACCTCAGGCCAAATCGTATCCTTTACAAAGGATAATGTATTTGGGACTCATCCTAGAAAAGTTGTTCGCATGACCATCATGCAGTTTTCTGAAGGAACTTTTCTTTCCTTTTCTAAAGCAAGGTTTGTCCTTGACAAACTCAGCGGGTATGATCTTTTCCTTAGATTTTTCCATGAACACCCAAAGGAAGAGAAGGAATAATCCTCTAGATCATAGAAGAAGTTTTTGATAGCCAGATCATAATCTTTTCAATCCCTTAATTTAGCTACCAATCCTCAATCATCCATACTCTAAAATCTCTCCAAGGGAAGAAGTAATTCTACCCTTGATTCTTTTATGGTGATGATTTTGGGAAACAAACTTCTAGCTTCACGGGGAGATCTTTGAGTGCCTATAAACCAAATCCTCTTAGAGAAGAGTCTCTAGAAAGCATCCCGATTCTTACAAAGGACGTTGGGAACCTAAGGATGGCATATCTAATGATGCCATAGAAGGAGAGCAAAACTATCTAGAATCCATTTATATCTTCTTTCCTTCTATTTCAGACTAGATAACTTATCCAAGCCAATTTCAATCTCATCCTTGACCCCAATGAATCCTCTAGTGTTCTTTTTTCGTAAGTCTACCTATGATCTTAGAAATCCCAAGTATAGACATCATAAAGGATCTAAGGAAGACCAGAAAGAGCATTATCCATAGTTGGAAGAACATCCATGAGCATAGGAGTTACATTCTAAATATTCTATCCAATCCTTGCCCATGTGAGCAAACTCCTGAATTAATTACCATCTCTAATCTTGCTATTTATGAGATCTCAAACCCCCTTGAGATAATTGTTCATAATATTTTAGAATGGGTGGTTGTTGATCTTATTGGCTTGAATGTTGAGATTGGTGATTTAAGGGAAAACCTCTTCATCATCTTGAATCATATTTGAAGGTTTCCTAAGGACGAGCTTTTTGTCCTAAAACAAGCACCCTAGGGGGAAGTAATATAAGTATAGATCTTTTGCTATAACATCCCTTGTGTAGTAAGCATAGAGATATAATTATGAAAATATTCCTTCGGGTATTTTTGTCACTAACTATTTCAGGTTTATAACAAAGAGAACGAAGGATGACAATGTAAAGGTATGTCCAACCAATTATCATGCAACATTGAATCACTCATGATAATAATTCTTGCCATGTTGCTACCTTATCCTGGTTATCTCTACCTTAAAGACATGCTCAAGTTACTACACTATTTCATCTCTATTTGAGTAAATCCCTTTAATGTTTTCATGTTACCATTATCTGCTATATCATATGATTTGGTTTTGATGTACTTTCATACACCTTCTTTAAATTAGGCATGGTGCTTAGTTTAAGTTGTTTTCCTAAAATTAGTTTAGACAAGGTGTCTAGTTTGATTTTTGAACTGAGGGTGTGTTGATTTTACTTCTAAAGGTTTTTAAATTAAGCGTGGTGCTTAGGTTAAAATGCCTTCCTGAATCAAATTGGACATGGTGTCTAGCTTGATTTTTGAATCAATAGTATGTTGTAGTAGATGCTGGTATATTTTGTTAGACTAACCCCTGCAGAAAGAAAAACTCTCAATCCAATTCGGGTAAGTCAAAGAGATGAGCTCAGATCAGAGATGAAGCAAAGCATATGATGAACTCCAACATTGTGCAAAAAGACATAATTCATTCATCATTAATGGAAGAACTGTAAGTCTCAAATCATTCACTCAGTCTTTTGCCACAATTCAGCTTTACCTTGATCCTTATGCTAGAATGAAGTAGCAAACAAAAATGTGATATAACAGATGATAATTAAAATATGTGCTAAGAGTAATCAAAGAACCATCTCTTTAGCATAGGTAAGTTTTTATGAACTTTGGATAATAACCCCTGTTTCAACCATGTTGTATACTCCCCGGGTATGTGTCCACTAATATTTTGCGAGAAAAGAATATATGCTATGTTTATTCTATAAAGAAGAGTGCCATACACCACATGAAAAGTAAACACTCAACAGAAGTAGATGGACAAAGCAATGGGCCACAAGAACATCAAAGACAGGTAAGTGAATTTAAAATCACATATTGGTATACAACTTTTGTCATATGTTCTAAAAAATAAAAATAATGAAAATCTGAGAACATGAAGGCCCATAGAAAACAACAACATGTTCCTAGGACAAGTTCCCTTCGGATATTCTTGGTCACTAACTTTGTAGGAGCAAAAAGGACGAATAACATCTAAGGACATGGTGATTGCAACACACAAATAGGGATGGTTCAAAGCATCCACACTTAAAGTGCCAAGTGACGGGAAGGCTCGAGCATGGGGAGGAAGGTCCACTCCTCTAAAGATCCGACATTACTATTCCTCTTCTCAAGCTACCGTCACTCGACATACTTGGTTTGCAATCCCTATACTCACTATTACTTGGTCTCTCTAAGATTGGATGTTTATAAATGTCATACATCAAAATCAATCTTAAAATTTCCCATTAGAGAAAAAGTGATAGTAAGCGCATGTTCAAATATATACATCCAAAACCCTTTGTAGAATAGAAGATACCTTTAGATCCATGACAAATCTACCCTTGTTTAAAATTACTTGTATATTCCTTCGGGTATGTGTTGTTTACTAATGACACAGGAATAAAATCATGAGAGGAGCAAAAAGGTTCTAACACAATTCAAAGGAAAAGAAACAAAGGATGATGCAATAAAGGAGACAAGTTAGGAGCAAGATATACAAAAGGCCAAATGAGGAAAGCTCCAAGCAAAAGGTAATAAGGTAAGTTATCATTCATTAAGCTTTTTTCCTAATTATGGCATGCTCATAAATAAATAATCAAACATGTTAGAGTTAATCTTATCCATCCCGCTTAAGTTTCACATGTTTAGTTCTTTGTTCCTAAGCACTGCTCTCCCGATCTCATAACCCCTATTCATGTGAGCTAAAATGTTGCTCATCCTGCTTTACAAGATAGTCATAATCAAATTAAATTGTTGATGTTCTATCTTGTGATCTTATCACCCTCATCATAAATAAATAAAACTGTTAAACATTAACTCTCTTTGCCTTGTTTAATATGCTTAAGGTAAGAGAAGAATGAATAAAGTTTTTGTTCTGTTGGTGTTTTCCCACCAACAGAGCCCATGCATTTGATCTCTACCTTGTCTTTGTAAACGGGACATACTTGAGCACATCGTGGAGGAATCTCACTGTAACATCCCTAGATATTAAAAAGTAATTAAAATTTTAAAAAATGATCATTATCATGGGTGATTATCAAGTATCATGGCAATAATGCATTTCATGTTTATATATTGCATGTATATATTCCAAATATTGTGTTTTGTTCACTAATTAAGTTGGCTAAATAATTATTTTATTAATCCTAAATTCAAAATCCTACTTTCTAAACTACTTGAAATTTAGAGATGGTCCTAAAAGCAAATGTGGAGATCCCGAGAAGCTGAACAACTTTCGTTTTTAGAGATTTTGAAGTTGCTAAGTGATTTTGGAAGAAAAGAAGATCAAAAGGGATGAATGCTTTAGTACTCTATTAACAGCACCACGTAACAGAGGTTGACCAGCTCTCTGCTTGCCTGCTCGTCGCCGTCCAGCGCCTTCTTGTTGTTTCGCGTGCGTGGCCACGCAACTGCCCACCTGTTGAGCTCGAGCAGCTGCTGGAGAGCCGCAGCAGCTTCACCCAGCTCGTTAAATCCCTACGCTAGCAGCAGCTCGCCTTTCTTTCTTTTTCTCGGCCGCTCGCTCGCTCGCTCATTCTCTGTCTCTCTCGTAGCCATGGCCGATCAGCAAAACCCGTGCAGCCGCTGCTCCTCTTCCTCAGCGTGTCTCCCCTAGCCACTCCCATGCCACTCCTCCACCTTGTTCGCCCTTCCTCCGGGCACCGCTGCCGCCAGCCAGCCCTGCAGCCGAGCGGTTAGCTGCTGCTGCTACCGCGTGCGTGCGTGTCCAGGCTGGCTTGCGCTGTCTCCGGTCGAGTCGAGGGCCACCTGGGAGTGTGTCCTGCTGCTGTGAGGCCACCTAGCCCCTCCTTAGCCGCTACCGGAGACCGTGTCGCCGGAATCGGCTCAGCCCGACGTCCACCGTTATGCTCTGTTCGTAGAAAGAAGAGGAAGGACGAGGATTGGAATACTAAGCTTTTTCAGGATTCCCAGTGTAAATCTCGTGACTTACTTGAATAGTGTTTTGGACTGTTTCGTAATTTTCTAAAAATACGAGCTTCTTTCTGCATAGTTGCCAGAATGAAGCTGGGCAGGCCGGGTTGGGCCGGCTTGCGTGCACTGTTATTTTAGCGGGCCACTTTGAGCCCGAGTACCTGTTTTCTATTTTAAATATGTTTTATTAATTTCTTTATTATGAATAGTGCCTGATTTTGTGAATTTCATAACTAATTATTGGTGCATGCTAAATTCATGAAAATTTTTGTGTAGCCTTTTCATGATGTCTAGTTTTTATAGAAAATATGAGATGCTGAAAATTGATAGTTCTTGCATGATTTAAAATTACATTCTTTAATTGAAAAATGTGTCTTCCATGATTTTCAGTAATTAAAATAATTACCCAAAAATCATGAAACTTGTTTTGGCACTGTTTTAGGGTATGACTTGCCTCCATAAAAAGTTCGAGTTAACTTTGAAAAGTTTAGTGATTTATTATTTCATGCTCAATTAAATAATTCAGGTAATTAGTCTTAATGACTCAGGTTTGTGTGACTTTGGGTTGATTGTGAAGCTTAGATCATACCACATCGAATGGTCCTTGAGAACTCCTTTAGTAATAATAAGGATCATGTTTACCTTATGAGTATTGCTACAAGTTAGTTTTGTTGGCTTGCAACTTTATCGTGAAGGAAAGTTGTACTCAATTTAATTAAGTCATTATGTCTTTCATCCAAGCACTTTCATGCATTAAGGCATACATTCCATCATGTTAAGCAATGCATCAAGTGTTACGTGTAGTAAAACGAAAAAGCGAAAGGTTGGAAGCTGCAAATACCAAGCGTGTGATGCTTTGGTCTCGTCGAAATTAAGGCAAGTGCATGACGAATCTTTGTTTTGCGCTTTATGCCTATTGTTCGAGTTTTTCTTTGCTCTCTAATGTTCAAGTGATATATATTTCTGGTTCAAGTTCAAGTTCCCAGTTCATGAGATTCAAGTTTCAAGTTTTCATTTACATTCAAATCAAGTCCGGTTTATCCAGGAGGTGCAAATTTGGTTCTTATATTCAAGTGCCTGTGAGTAAGTCTTTGGCCCCACTTGTTCGGCTTTACCGGTAAATGCTAAGGAGTATTCAAGTGCTGTCCGTTTCAGACGGAAACTACTATTCATTTGGAGTTTCAATAATTCGTTCATGAATTCTCAGAAGTATATTGTTCTTCCGGTTCTAAATGTACTTGCTGAGTGTTTTCACTCACTCTTGTGTTTATTTGGTTTTTAGGTGCTAAACATCACGACCTGCATGGGAACTGGGAGTAGCACCATCATCACAAGTATTCACTTTCTGTTTACCAATGCGTAATCTTTTGCATAGCAGTTGCTACTGCAATAGTTTTGTTTTAGTCATAGTGAATGTGTTGAGGGTAGCCCCCGGTGGTGTTTCTAGCCGGGGCGTTACACTCACTCTTCCAAAAATCTACAAGGAAATGTCGACCACAAAGCATGCACACTAAACAAGATGTTGCTCACTTCCTTTGTCAAAGCTTCACTTCAAACTATGGGACAAGCAAGCAACATGGGTGGTGCCATCCTCGGATAATCATTATCCCGGGATACGCAAAGACCAAAGATCGGATGATACACTTGAGGAGTGAGTAAGGTAAGAAGTCTTGTTCAAAGGACTTAAAACATTGAACCCTAAAAGGTAACTTCGGTAGTTATCCATATTTAATTCTTAGCATTGCATCTTTAATTGCATATCATATTTATCTTTTTGCATCTTGCATTAGCATATTTATATCTTTGCATTGCATAAATATTTTCCCTTTAGCATATTTACATTTATGCATTAGCACTTTGCATTGAAAAATTCTAAAGCCCCATGTGAATAATCTTAAGGTGTGTAACAACCCATAAGGATATTCACTGTGGTGGCACAAAAAATAATTATGCATTCATCAAGTTGCATTTGCATTATGGTTCTTTGCATGCATATAAAAGTATAAAACTCCAAAAATATTTAGAGGAGAAATCTTCTTTGAAGTTTTACATAGAATAATCATGATCCATCTTGAAAATCTTTAGACACATGAAGCCTATGTGGCGAGAACCACTAACGCTTAATCAAGTTCCACTAGCTTTGTTGTCTATTTGAGTTCAAGAGGATTTCAAGGAAGATAAACATGATAGACCGACTTCATCGTCACCGTCTACCTCAACTTCTACATCAACAAACCCGACACGTCAATCCGGCTTGGGGAGTGGACCCCGATTATCACGATAAGTATCTCTACTACTATATTTATATTATTATTATTATTATTAGTGAATATTTTGGTTTGCTTAGTTTGCTAAGAGTTTAGTTCATAAAATCGTTTAAGGAGTCTTTAGTAGAAGTGTGATCTTATAGTATAAATAAATAAATAAATAAATAGGAGTGTACAAGAAGTTTTTTTCTTTTCCACCTACATAAAATAATCTCTCGAGGATAAGTCTCATACATGGAAATGATGAATAGTTGCTCTGCCAGTAATTATTTTCTAGTACCTAGCTTTCAAGCTTAATTTCTCTCGAGCTCCATTTGCAAAATTAATTTTTACTCACGAAACTTGAAACATATGGGTTGCAAATGCTTGCTCTAAAAGTCTAGGTAATTGATGGATATGATATATGATAGTCCGAGTTACTATTTGATCTTACTCCTAGTGATACTAGATTTACGGAGATTTATATTTCAAAAATTAAAAATGCACATGATAAGTTCCTGTATGACAAGAGTGTGAACCTCCTACCACAGCCATATATACATGCTAATTAGAATAGGAAAACTTTTTGAAAAATATATATAGGCTACTTGCTTTGCATTGAGTTTGTTCAATCTTTGTCAACCCTTAAAAACTTGTCATGTTGATCATGTACACTCCACTCCATTTCACTCTACTATATTCCACTCTACACATATACTATTTACATCCCTGTAAGTCCCCATCCACTCATTCATTGCTAGCCAATATCTTACAAAAGCTCCATCATTTATACCTCTCAAAAGTTATTATAAAAAGAGATCTGGGTTGTGTGTCTTTAAAAAAAAAAAGAAAGGGGGGGATGAAAAATGGACAAAAGTCCTACGAGGCGAGTAGAGCCTACCTCCCTAAATAAAAGAGATGAAAAATGAACAAGTGTTCGAGGGGGCGAGTAGAGCCCACATCTCTAAAAATAAAGATGAAAAATGGACAAGTGTCCGAGGGTCGATAGAACCCACATCTTTATAAGAGAGGAAATAATGGACACAAGTCCGAGGGCCAGCAGAGTCCACCTCTCTTGAAAAAAAAAAGAAAGAGATACAACCCGGGTTCTCTACAAAAAGTTTACAAAAAAGAGAAGAATTCCAAAAAGGAGCAAAAGTAAGATTCCCTCATCTATTCTATTCACTTCATACTTTACTACATTCCATACCATATATATTTTCTATCCACCATACACATGCACCGCTTGATCAGTGTGACTTGTATCTTTGGATCCATTGCTTGAATTTACAATATATGCTTAGTAAGAAAACAAATTATTTTCTCCTACCTATAAGCCCCAGATATATAAGCCTTAGATATTAGGTGAGAGAAGAAGGCATAGTATGCTATTGCCTTAGCTAAAATGTTACATATTATGAAAGTAAGGCAAACACTATCTTATTGCCTAAGAGAGGATCCACAAATACCACAACGAGAGCCTAGAGAGAGTCATACTGAGGAACTTTGAGTTTTATTTTGAAAATCAGCAAAAACTCCAGAAGGACAGTTGATCAAAAGAGTTTGAGATTTAGTGCTTGGCTTGACTATTCTATCTTTCAATTACCCAAGATCGCAGAAAAAGATATAAAGTATTACAAGGTAAGAGGTAATTGAATAAAGTTTGAAAAAGTTTATCTTTATCTGGAGAGAAATTTTGTTTGAAAGCATGTGTACTTTTAAAGGTGTGATAGCGTTGCAGCAACTCCTGATCCAAGTAAGTAGATTAATGTAATGTGTCTTGCTAAGAGACTAGCAAGAGGTAAGCTTGGGGGAGCTTGTTGACACCTGTTAAGGCATAAAATTACTAGTCAATCAACATAAGTCTAGGGGGTTTAACTAACATAATTCCACGAGTTTTGGTGATTTATATATTTTCAGGGACTTAACAGGAAAATGCAGAGAATAATGGAGAAAGTTCCGGAATATACAAGACCTATGATGACAAGACTTGACCGTGAAGTAACTCAACCCGAATTGTGGACTAAAACATTCTAGAAGACACCAGAAGACACCAGGAAGGAGCTGACAGCATGGGCCCACCATGGCCTGGCGCCCGCCAACACCTTCACTGGCGGCCGCCAGGTGGGTCCCACCTGTCATCCTCTCCTTTCTATGGCGGTTTACCACCGACATTGAGGTTGCATCTACACCGTTGCCAAGGTCGGTTTGATCCAAGGGTTCATGTTCATCGCCAAGGCCTATATAAGAAGACCCCCTGCCCCTTTGAGGGGCTAAACCCTAATTCATTACTATCTTATTCTATCTCATTAACTCTTAGTAGTAGAGGGGTCCCTAGAAAGGATCAACTCTCTCAAGGGATTAGTGAAGTAGAATTAGACATGTAATTAGAGCTTAATTAGACATATCATTAGAACTAGATTAGATCTATCTAATTAGATCTAATCAAGAGTGAATATCAAGTTGAGAGATTAGATCAAAGAACTTAATTAGAGTTCTAGATCTATTCTTGAGAGTAAAAGAATGAGTGGAGGAGAAGAAGGGGAAGCACCGGACATGTCGGTGACTCCTCTACGCTTGTACCTCTGGGATCAAAGGCTTTATGGCACCTGATCCTGAGACTTCTATTGTGGATCAACTTCTTATTTGAGTAAGTATCATATTATCTTCAGTGTTAGTATTTTTCTTAATGATTCATAACTCCTTAAGTACTTTAATCTGGAATCTATAGATTAGAGGTGTATACTTAGGTATAGGCGTGGTGCCTAGATCAAAGTTACTTATGAATGCACCCTACCTTCCGGAGCGTGGTAGATCGTGGTAGTGACAATACCATTGAGTCCTTTGGATTCCACATCCCGTTGGATAGGACACGTAGGATTTTTGTGCTGGGGGAATGGTAAGTTTCGACCTTACTTTCCCTTGAGTACGTCCCTTTAAGATCAATATCAACATAACTTACAAGAAGGAGACCTAGACAACCATAGAAATCTTCTTACCTCTTGATCCTTTCCCATCCTTGATTGACACTCAGGGATTAGTTATATGCCTCAATTATTCCTCACACCATCCTCCCTATGGATTCGATATTTAAAACCCTGTCCTGGGTGAAATGCTCACCAGTATCCGTTCGCTTGCGGATTATTAAATATTTCTGTAGCTTAACAAATACCAACAATGGCCGATGTTGGTGGTGCTCCGTGGGACATGACACCTTTCTTCCCAAATGTCCAAAACAATTCCAACCTTCCAAAAGACAAGTATGCCTGTGAATAATGAAAGCACCATGATTATTGGTCATGTACGAAGCATTGGGACCAGCCGGCCATCCACTGTGCATACGACACATGAGGGGTGCCCCCAGCCATTTAACAAGACACATGAGGGAAGGTGTGCAGCAATGTGCTGCAATCCACTCCACACATTTTATTTTGTCACGCAGTTTTCCATTATTTACCATGAATTTCTTTCTTGTTTCTCCCTGTATAAACACTCATGTCCTGCATCATTGCATATCCAAGTCTAAGCTTGCTACTAGTATTAGGCATGAGAAGCAACAGGACATCTTGCACTACAACAATAGCTGGTCGAACGGACACTGAATGTTTTGAAAGCCTTTGCCCGTCTACATCAGCTACTATGATCAAATTCGTAGGACAACAAGCCTGGTGAGCTGTAGGCTTGTAGCCCGTCTGTGTTATTCAGTTTTCGTTTTCTGGTAGCCGGTAGCTATGCCGTAACAAATATGTCGTCAGCTACATCGGCAACTAAACCTGATAGCAGAGATGGTCTACAATGTTGTCTTCATCCAAAGATTAGCCACAATGTAGCGAGGTTTCAAACATGACTTCACTGTGTAGTTGGGTTGCTTGACACATACTAGGACACGCTTTTCTCACCTACCCATAAGCAAGCTTAATTGACATCAATGATCGCATAGAAGCATCTTTCTAGTGTTTCTTGATCAAAAGCGTAAAAACACATATTAAATCTTAAATGGATGCTGAATCAGACCTGGTAGCTAATCTGGTGTTGTTCCTCAACCAGATACGGCTGGTGTGGTTCCACACTGGCCAAAAGAACATGAATCATCGCGTCCCTTAGGAGAACGTGGCCAAGCTGCATCAACAAAAAGCTCGGGCCAGCGGGCTGCGGCGGTGCGGACAAGGCGCCACAGACGAGCGAGGTCACTGCTCCCCGCGGGACGCACGCCACGGCACGGACGAAGCGAAAGCACGGTGGCTCCGGCGGCGCATACGGTGGCACGGACGACGGCGAGCACGGCGAGCCAGGTTGCTGCTCCAGCGGACGCACGCAATGGCGCGGACGGCGAGGTCGCTGCTCCGGCGGAAGCACACGATGGCGCGAATGAGCAAGCACGGCGCGCCGAAAGTGCATCAGCGTAGGTGCGGCACACTCGATCCCCATGAATGCGGATAGAAACAAGTAGTTTCTCCCCAGTGGTGTTTCCATCATTTCATTGAGCCTCGTTCTGGCGTCGACGTCGTTCCTTGCAGGAGAAACGGTTTCTTTGTTGATCTCTCTCTTTCTTCATTAACTTTCTTGCCACGCTATTTTTTTTCTTACGTGGATGCCTCTTCAATGCCGATGGAAGCGGCGTATTAATTACCGTTGGGACTGCCCTTACACAACTAATGAGAGCCGAGACAAGATCTGTTTTCCACTCTGAGCACAATCCAGGAAGCTGCCTCTACTGCGATGTCGTCTCTCTCCCTCCCATCTTAAATCAGCCAATTAATGTTGGTGAGGGGTGGAGGGTTGGGGGCGGCATCAGGCATGGTGAGGAGGGGGTGACGTCGGGCATGGAAAGGGGGGGGGCGATGTTGGGAACAGAGAGAGAGAGGGGGGGGGTCGCGGCGAGTGGACAAGTCCGGAAGAAAGACGGTGGGTGCAGCGCCTGAGTTAGAGGGAGTGAGTAATATGGTTAGGGTTGAGGGAGTATGAGTGTTCCATTTATACGCTCGAGGTTATGGTGGGCTGATTTGGCCTTTATTGAGCGGTGTGTGGGGGCTTCATTTACGGTGGCGGTTTTTTTTGAACCGCCTCAGTTAATAGAAAAAGGCTACCATGGTTAATCAAAACATTAACTATGGCGGTTTTTTTCACTAGTACACAAACGCTGTTTTGTCCCGGTTCTCCATAGTGTAAATTGAACCGGGATTACGCATCTGGGACTAAAAATCGGGTGGTGAGAATACGAACCGGGATTAATAATAACCTTTAGTCCCGGTTCGTAACACCAACTGGGATGCCCCTGAGGTCCAGGCCCAGGCCCGCAGATTTAGTCCCGGTTGGTGTTACCAACCGGGATTAAATCTCTCTGTTTTTTTTTCCTTTTTCTATTTCTTTTTAATTTCATGATATATTTTGCTTTTAAATTTGGTTTTCGAATATGATTCTACACTACTAATGATACACGTTCAGGGAAGTTTCAAATCGATCCATGCACACAAATAAAAGTATGAAACTAAGGTACATACATTAATATATGTCTATATTATATATCAAAAGCACGCATATATTGTTTTTCAGCGTTATGATGCCACATATATTTGGAGCCGATTACAAGTTCATGGTCATACATGATGCCAAATCACCCGATTACAAAAGTTCAAATCATCTAGAACTCTAATGATTTGGAACCCAATTTTCATTGGGGTCATAGAACTTGGCGCCTTTTGTTAAGATTTCGTCATTGATAAATCCTGCCAGAGTCTCTTGCATTGCATGGAGATGAGTTTTCTCTCTTGGTTACGCTCTTCAAATAATTTGTCTTCAATTTGAGAAAAAGAAAAAGTATTAGTATATAAATAGGTATGTAATAATAATAACCTGCTGCAGCTTAATAATTAAGGAAAAAAAAGAAGAAGTGTTAAAACTAGAAACATATGAGGCAACCATTCTGAGAAAATATTGAGCACTGCTCACTTGGCCAGTGCTGAAAGACACAAAAAAAAATAAAGTATCCGTCTCACAAAAAGTATCAAGCACAAGCTCTCTCTATATAAAACCAAAGTGCTGAATGTAGCTGAGACATGTTTTAGCAGTGTTTAATTGCGAGAACAAAAAAACAGTAAAGCTACATGTGAACTAGAAGTTGCCAAGAGTGGGTCATACAGTTTGATATGTCTTCACTGCTCAGACATGGCATAGATATAGAGGGAGGCTATAGCGACCTCAATAGCACTGTTGCATTGTCATTAGAAGTAAAACTGCATCTGGATATAAAAACTACCCATATCCATGTAAAGGATAACATAATATTAATATTAATCCACGTTCTAAGTAAATCGACTTAAAAGCAATGCAGAATTAAATGTTCATAAATTCGTAGCTCCCTACTACCTAAAGGTTTTACCAGGCAGCCTCTCTGTAATTAACTAAAGTGTGGTTAGGTGGCCAACTCTAGTTAAACTCTCTGTTAATCATTTTAGATATTACGCAAATGGTAGACAACCAAGCTTGAGGCAGCGATGCAACCTAAGATGACGGTTTGCATCTTGGCTACCACCTTCTCGACCCAATTCCGATATGATGCCTGGGAAAAAGTGTCTAGTTCTTCAACAATAGAAACCTTCAGATGTAATCTAGCATTCATAGACCCATGACGCAGCGCATGACAAGAAGGTCACACTACTGCACAAATGAGGTCTATCCTCGGATGCAAAATACACTACGATTCTGAATCTCAACGAGAACCGGGGATAAAGCTTCATTTTTCCAGGTTTACGCCCATAACCGGGACTAAAGATCCGTGGGCGACGCGCCCCAAGGCACTCAATCGGGACTAAAGGTCTCCAACAGTGGACTAAATCCATTACTCCCGATTATTGAGTAGAACTGGGAGTACTAGTTTCAGGTTTCTCCAGGTTACATCTTATAACCGGGACTAAAAGTTTTTTTTTTACTGTGCGTAGCAACGTCCATTTTCCACATAAGACCCTAAAGTTTCTCCTTCTTCCCACCTGTATCCTTAGCATGACATGTAGGAAAGCGTATATAAGGAAATACGTTTTCCTTAATTACATATTTGCCATTCGATTATAGTGCTTATAACTACGTGTTTTAAATCCGATTCGATTCGTTCTAGTTTTATTAGCTTCGTATTTAACTCTAATACACGCCGTGTCATTCTTTAAACTAATTATAAGTGTTAAAATTTGAGTTTGATTTAATAAATTTGTAATTAACTAATAATATTTGGTCGCACGCGGCACGTAGAAAAATGCAGTAATTCGAAAAATGGCTTAAAAAACCTAGGATTTTGCGTGGGGCCATAGTTTGGGTGTAATTGACCATAAAAAAATTTGAGGAAGTTTGGAGTTAGGCGGAGCAGACGTGCTTCACAAAGTGGTATATTGAACTTTTCACTAACCCTATCCTTACACTTAGGTTTCTCATGGTTGTGTGGCCCATGTGCTTTGTAGTGTGCTATCGGCCTCAAACTTTTTTGAGGCGTCTACATGGCATGTGTGAAGGCACCGCCAAGTTTGAGAATTTTCTGTAATTGTTTGGTACTTTTCTCTAATTATTTTAATTACCGTGCGACTTCTCCCGGCAATTGTACATTGAACTGCGACCACCCGCAAAAAAGACTGAAAACGGTGCCAAACTTTGCCGCAAGGTCACTTGTGCCCTAGGAGGCAAAACTTGTGGAGGCCGGTGCGGAATCACTTCGCTTGGAAGCAGCAACTCAAAAGAGGAACTAAGCCACCAGGCACTTGCTCCGCAAGCTGAACGAGAATCAATACACTCCCCTCGTTTGCACTAATTCCTCAAGCCTCCCATTTCTAACACAGACTACCAGCTGCCTTCTTGCAGCGTCCTGCTGAACTGCATACTTCCGAGCTCTTATCCCGTTCTTCATTCAAAACTGGATGTCAGCATTTTATATTCATGACCCATACTTTATTGTGAGTGGACATTTTTGTGGCTTTAAGTTTGATATATATCAGGAATCTGGGGACTGGATGAAAACAAATAAAATAGGAACACTAACCACGGCGTGGAATGCGCTTGTTGATGAAAAGCGTCAAATGCCAAGCACGCAAGTTTAGAAGAACAAGAGCACGAGTGGGTGATATATAAACGTCTACCATGAGCGTAGAAAATGGACGTGGGGTTTGTGGAGCAAAATAAAAATAATATGTTTTTCCTGAAGAGAGAATGATGACTACACGTGTTGGCTATCATGGTAGCTGCACGGCATGTGAACCATTGAGAATACTTCGACTTAGTAAGTGTTCGTGTCAATACAAGAAACCAATCAAATGTTAAGTAATTGTTAATCTTATGGTAAAAATATAGGTACGTAGCAAGTTTTATACATATACTATTCACTCTGCCCTGCCTACAGATCCAGCCTTTATACATACTATTTGCTCTGTCGTTGACATTTTTTGAGATGCACATGTTTAATCAAGAAGAAGAACAGAGTTAGATCAAAATCAAGGCACAACTAAAATTAGGTTCTGTTCCAAGTGGGCTCTGTCCCAGTCTCCCTTCGGTTATCTTGTCTGAGCATACAAGAATGGTTCTGTTCTCATGTCTTATGGTTATCTTCAGTTAAATTGTCAGTGAGCTTTGGATTGCTAAAGACTGATTACTGATCATCTCAAATGGTAACAGCGACTGAGAATGTTATTGTTTGAATGCAACACTAAAACAGAGTGTTTGGAGGCACCTCTGCGTTTGTTTTCATAGAGGCACTTGACTTGATAACGTCCCCGCTTATAGTATACAACGGAACTGATGTCATTTCTCAGCATGAGCCATCTGTTAGATTGCATGTGGGTCTTTTTGTCCATGTACTGCCTTCACCTGTGAAGGCCACCGGACCCAATCTCCACCACATCCACATCATCCTGTATGTATATCACAAGTTAGGAATTCTATGGTGTGGCTTGTTCCGCACAGTTTACATCTGTGTCTAACTCGAGCGACAAAACACAACAAAAGTACTGTGCACTACGCTATTCTAGTGGCGGCTTTAGCTCTCAGCAGACCTATCTAAGGCCCTTATTCACTTTGTATTGAAGCATTTGAGTTTCAGTTTGTTGGAATAATTTTGTACCAGAAGGCATGAAAAACAATGACACTATTCTTGAAGTCTATCTTGAATGACATGCATCCCCCCAGAGGAAAAAAAATTCCTCAGTTGGACCCCGTTTGACATAAAAGGAGCTAAAGCGCTAAAAAAACTGATCCACCCAATGTCTAGCACGCACGTATGTTCTCTTCTTCCTTGTCCCATTCTAGGACACAATACGGCGATACGTAATCTAAAGGATATAGGTAGAACTGAGGCACTATGACAACTTGATCATCTCGATCTACAAATATCCCCTATATGTGGCACTCATTATTATTCATGTGCGACGCCTTGTGACCAACCTACCATGTACCCCATGCATAACAGCGTGGGACTGCTTTCTTTTAAGAAGACAGAATACATAATGTACATATGCATATAAAAAGGAAAAGTGCAGCGAGGGTACCTGTTTGTAACAGAAGCCAACAAATAGTGGTAGGCACTGGTTCTGCACATCAAACTTCATCCTACCAAGAACCCCATGTTTCGTTCTGCATGCTGTGTTCCGGACCAAAATTTCTTGTTGATTTCCGTAGAAACAAATTATAGTTCTTCAAATGCTACTTCAGCTCCAATAGGCATTATGCTAACCACAAGGATGATCCAAATATAAGTTTGGTATGGGAAGCATCAAGTGCTCTAGGACAACTTCGGTCATATTTGGAGCAACATTGCAGTATCATCTTCTATGCAGCAAATGAAGAAGTAGCAGAGCAAACGAGTACTCACTGGGCGCTGGGCATGTAGGCAAGTGCTCAATGACAGAGGGTGGGGTAAAGTTGAGGAGGTTCAGTTTTATGTTAACTCAATTTCCTTTTTTAACATTGAATTATGACACAAAGCTCTATATCCTTTACTGCATAAACAATTTTAGGGGCTTCTTTTTTGTTTATCTAATATAACTACAGATGGATCAAAAGGCACAACTATATAGGTTGTACCATTGATGGACTATTTCTAGAAAAACGTCATTAGCCATTAATGGCTAGATATATTATTTTTGCAGGCCATTCTCGAAACTTTGGCATTGCTCGTCAAATGACTAACAATGCCGACACTACGGATCAGGGATATCCCGTGAGGAAATTGTTTCCCGTGAGCTAAAAAGGAACCAATCACGGGGAAATAACAAGGTATCCCCGTGAGTAACATGGTAAACCCCACGGGGAAAGAATATACGCACGGAAAACAGATATCCCGTGAGCTGCTATAGCTCACGGGAAAGACCCCGATCCTTTCCCGTGAGGCGGGGCTCACGGGAAAGGTAACCGCCGTGAGCCCTCGCCCGCTCCGTCACCTCCCACTACAGGAGCCGCGTCTTTGCCGAGTGCGAAGAGGTTCGCCGAAAGTGGCAAAATCCGCACTTTCGACAGCGAACACCTTTGCCGAGTGCCAATCTCAGCACTCGGCAAAACCGTCTTTACCGAGTGCCTAGCCGTCACTCGTGGCACAAAGCACTCGGAAAATAATACTTTTGCCGAGTGCCCGGCCGTCGGCAAAATAATACACTCGGCGAAGGATAACAGGACCAAACGGACGCGGCTCTCCGTCACCTTTGCCGAGTGTCTCACGTTAGGCACTTTCGGCAAGCGCGACACGCTTTGCGAGTGCCAAAGCTTCGGGCACTCGGCAAATACTCTCTTTGCCGAGTGCCACATAAGGCACACTCGGCAAGCCCGTTAATTTTTTTTTTTTCGTCCCATATTTTTTGTGTGCCATTAGTACCCTAATTACATGTCATATTCACAATTTGGGAGAATTTCACGCTGTTTTGCTATATTTCATGAATTATTTTTTATTTTCTTGCATTTTCTTGGCGACTCCAAATTTGAACTGCAGGTACATGAAATAATGGACTGTGTTCATTCAAAAAATGTTATTCACCATGTTTGGCATATGTTTAGGCTAAATCCAGGGACTCGCCTGAAATTTCGAACATTTATGTGCGGAACATGGCGAGTCACGTGCGAGGAAAGGTGTTTTTAAAATCTATAAATTCCAAACGAAGTTTAAAATTCACGAAGAAACTTGGCGTGGTGTCTTGTCATCTCATGGGAGGCTGTGGAAAAAATTTGAAAAAGTTTCAAGCAAGTTGTGGCGTCGGATGGCTAAAACCCGGACATCTCCACACTTCATCACATGATGAAGTGTGGAGATGTCCGGTTTTAGCTATCCGATCACGTCTCTGCTCGAAACTTTTTTAAAATTTTTTCACAGCCTCCCCATGAGATGACAAGACACCACGCCAAGTTTCGTGAATTTTAAACTTCGCTTGAATTTATAGATTTTAAAAACACCTTTTCCCCCACGTGATCATGTTCCGCACATAAATGTTCGAAATTTCAGCGAGTCCCCTCGATTTAGCCTAAACATACGCCAAACATCGTGAATAACATTTTTTGAATGACCACGGCCCATTATTTCATGTACCTAGCTCAAATTTGGAGTCGCCAAGAAAATGCAAGAAAATAAAAATAAATCATGAAATATAGCAAAACAAATGAAATTCTCCCAAATTCTGAACATGACATGTAATTAGTGTCCCAACGCAAAAAAAAAAATGGGACGAAAAAAAACAAAAAAGCATAGTTTGCCGAGTGCCGTATGGGGCACCTCGGAAAGACAAGATTTGCCGAGTGCCCGGATGCGTGGCACTCGGCAAAGTAGGGGTTTGCAAAAATGACAGAGCTTTGCCGGTGCGCATTTCGCACTTTTCGCAAAGCCAGCTAATATCGGGCCCGAGGACCCATTTTTCCTCATTCTTCCCCAGCGCGCCGCCACGCCGCACGCCGCGCGCCGCCGATCCCCCGCCGGACCTCGCCCGCCGCCCGCCCGATTCGCCGGATCGGCCGCCCCGCGCCCCGGATTCGCCCGCCGCCGGCCGGACCCGCCCGCGCCCGCGGCGCCGCGCCGCGCGCGCCCGTCCGCCCGGCCCGCCGGTGCCGCCCGCCGCCGGTGCCGCCCGCCCATCTCGGCGGATCCGGCCCCGCGCTAACGCCGAGGCCGTTTGCGCCCGCTTCGCTTGGCGCGCCGCCCGGCCGCCGGCGCGCGCGCGGCGGCCGGCTGGCGTCGCCGCCGTCTCTCGCGGGGACCCGCGGCCGGCCTTGTGCAAGTGAGGAAGGGAAGGGAAGAAGAGGAAGAGGGAGGAAGGGAAGGGAAGAAGAGGAAGAGGGAGGAAGGGAAGGGAAGAAGAGGAAAGAGGGAGGGGAGGAAGAAGAGGGAGGAAGGGAAGAAGAGGGAGGGAGGAAGAAGAGGAAGGGGAGGAGGAGGAAGAGAGTGCCTCTCGGACCGGTCGTCGCCGTCGTCGCCGACCCGTCTTCAAGGGCGGTGATCGACGCCGCCGTCGCCGACCGTTTCTTTGTGGTGATCGACGCCGTCGTCGCCGACCGTTACTCTTGCCGTTTCTACGGCCAAGGTAAGCCCTATCTTTCTAGTAGTGGTTAGTACTAGTAGTTAGTAGGGTTAGTACTAGTAGTTAGTAAATAGTTTGGTGGCCTTCGTGCCCATATTGGTGGTTGTTATATTGGTGGTTGGCGGCCTTCGTGCGCATATTGATGGTTGGTGGCCTTCGTGCCCATATTGGTGGTTGGTGGCCTTCGTGCCCATTCTCGGTATATGCATGTGGTTGTTGGCCTTCGTGCCATGTTTTTTGCAGGTTTTGGGTATCTCCCGTGCGAGGGGAGGTGCTGCCGAAATTTTGAGTGGACACTAACTTTTTTGGCCTTGTTTTGTAGGAGGACTGTCGGAGGGACTCGGCGACCCGATCGTCCTCGTGGGCGGGTCTTGCTGCACCGCGTCTCCACCGACCCGTAGGTATGAATCACGCCCGTCCCGTCCTTGTAGTTGTCTTACATAGCGCGACCCCCGGTTAGGGCGTCTCCCGTCGAAAGAGATACGGGCATTGGTATGCGCGCGACGTGCATATCTGCGACCATATCTGTTTCGGATTGTCACGTTTTTGGACAGCCCGTGGATGCGTAGACAAGGTTAGCATCCATGCTTTCGGCTCCGTCCGAGCCGGAATTTCAGCGGCACCTCCCGTTGTTCTCGGATACACACTCTCCCGCCGGGACGTGTATCGGGAGAACAGCGAGGTGTATCCGAAATTCCCGGCTTTGGCGGGACCCGAGCATGGATGCTAACCTTGTCTACGCATCCTCGAGGTGGGATTAGGACCTACCCCTCACCTATTAGATGGTAGGAACGCCGTGTAGATGCAATTCTTTGCTTATGTGGCTCGCCGACATGGGCGTATGATGAGGATGGATAACCGTGAGTGGATGTACACGGGCCGCAAGTAAGAGTCTTGAATGGGTTAGGGGACCGATGCTTTTCTGGAACATGCATTTGGCCCACTGCTAAAGGGTGCATTCGGATGCCGTGTCCGTGCGGCAAATGTAAGAACAAGAAAAAGCGAGTCAAGATTGAAATGGGTAAACATATTTACAACAACGGATTCGTCCCAAACTATAGCCATTTGGATCTTCCACGGCGAAGTCGATCGTATTAGAGAGGACGTGGTGAGGCCCCTCCTCGAGGAGTATGATCAAGATCTTTGGGATGGCGGACATGATGGCGGACTTTCATGATGCACGAGTTCAATGGAGGATTGGAGGAGGAACCCGAGGAAACCGCAAAGGCATTCTACGAGATGATGGAGGCGCATGCGGCAAAGCCCCTTCACGAAGACAATGCTTTACGGCTGGATGGCATTTCACGCCTTATAGCGTTGAAGTCCCAATTGAGCATTAGTCGAGGCGGGCCGACACCCTGTTGTCGGTTCTTGGCAAAATGCTTCCGGAGGGTCACGTCTGCCGAAGAACACGCACGAGTCACGAGAGACTTCTTCGTGGACTGAAGATGCCGTATGACTCGTACCATGCTTGTCCAAAGGGGTGCGTCCTCTTTAGGGGAGACCTCAAGGAAGCAACGCGACCGCCCAAAGTGCAAAGCCTCTAGGTATGTGGAGGTAGAATGTAGTGATGGCGGGAAACAAGTCCAAGATCCCCGAGATGGTCCTACGACACCTTCCTTTCGTGCCGAGGCTCCAACGGCCGTACATGACGGAGGAGTCCGCGAAACAAATGACATGGCACAAGAAGGGCAAAAGATCTGATCCCCGAGAAGTTGGTACACCCATCGGATGGTGATGCATGGAAGCACTTCGATAATATGCATCCTGAAAAAGCTATGGAGGCTCGAAATATGCGTGTAGCGTTCGCAGCAGATGGGTTCAACCCGTACGGTCAAGCGGGCGGCCCCGTACACTTGTTGGCCCGTGTTTGTGATCCCTCTCAATCTTCCCCCGGTGTCATGTTTGAGCTCAAGCACATTCTTGACGCCGATAATACCCGGGCACCGGGCAACAATATGGGTGTGTTCATGCGGCCCGGTGTGGGATGAATTGCAAGATGCTTGGGAAAATGGGGTACCGGCGTGCGGCCGAGCTACAAAGACAAACTTTACAATGCACGTGTGGTACCTATATTCAATGCATGACTTCTGGCTTATGGCATATTCAGCGGATGGTGTGTTCATGGGAGGTTCCCTTGCCCAACATGCAAGGCAATGCGATTCACTGGCTTCTCAAGGGTGGCAAGTATTCCTCGTTTGACAAACATCGTCAATTCTTGCCCGAGAACCATGAATTCAGACTAGACAAAAAGCACTTCACGAAAGGTATTCAAGTCACCGATCCCATCCCAAAGTTTATGACCGGTGAAGAGGTCCTTGCCGAGCTAAATTTGGTCTCAAAATCGATGAAAAGAAAGGTGGTCATGCGGATGTGTCAGGAGTGGTGCAGCAAGTACAAGGGCTCTTTGGGAGGCCATTGTGGACAAGTGGCTCTTCGACGAGACGTGACGAGTACAAGAGACTCCGTCGGAGGTGTCGCCTGGAGATGCAAGGCGCTCCACACCACCAAGGCGGCGTGCCCCTCCCGGTGTATATGGATAGATGGGTACGATTGTGTTGATATTTTTATTCAAGCGCTCAAATCTCTTCACTTCTAACCATCTACGTGTTCTCCTCGCAAATCGGCCGCATGGAAACCGGGAGGTCGGCGAGTACGCGGGGTGGGCCTTGACTCACGGCGGCGGGACCGACCCGGCCAACGTCTACGACCCGGGCGAAGGGGCCCGGGCGTAAAGAACGCCGGCGTCTACCCCAAGCTTACCCGGTATGCCGAGGCCAAGCGGCGCTATGGGGAGGACCGATCCGCCACCGCGCCCACGGACAGACGGACCTGGTGATGAGGTTGGGAGGAGGGAAGCAAAGACGACCGGTTACGGATGGCCAACAAGCGATCGACCGACCCCTCCGTTGACAGCCGAGGGTGATTCGCTCAGGAGCACGACCTCCACCGACATCCCCATAGCACCTCGGCGGTCGAGCTCCATGCGCATCGATGCGGGTAACTTCAGTTTCATCGGTCGTTCACCGGTTTTACACATTTTCGCTACCTATGCATTGTTTCAATGTTACAGTTGTAATATTGCAGGTCCGGATGGCGAAATGGAGGCCAGCGGGCGGCGAGGCGGAAGAGTTTGCGGCCAGGCGGGGCGGCGGCCCGGCAGAGGCCCATCGGCGGGAGTTGGAGGCAATCACGCGAACACTCGGTGCGCCACTGCGGGACGTGGCGAAGCTACTTCCGAGGGCCTCCAGATCCCGGTCCGACCCCCGCCTCCGTTGCCTCCCTCTTTGTTCGCTCCACCCCCTCGTTTCCCGTTCCTCCTCGTGAGCATGACATCGGTGAGTATATGTTGTTGTTCATTTATTTGGCATGTGCGGCTCACCCGCAGGTACTAATGAGATCGCCTCACACTTGTGCAGCCACGGTCGGCGGGTTCGAACCCGACTCCTCCGGGTGGCCCTTCTCCACCCCATCCAGCCTATCCGGTCGGCCCGACCGCACGACACACGTGGCGGTGGCGTTCCTCCTCGGGCGCGCAGCAGCCACACTACGGGCTTCCACACGCCCCTCCGCAGGGCGGGTGGGCGTTCCGGTCGGCGCCCTAAAGACGGGTGGTATCCGGGGGCAAGGTGAGGGCTCTTCGCACCCGGGGAGGCCACGGTTCGGGGCCGTCAAGTTGAGGTGGTGGTGATGGATTTATTTTAGATGTTGGATATGTTGCACCGTGACGGATCTCGTTTCGATGTTGGACATGTTAGATTCCGTTTGGTTGTTGGACATGTTGGATTTTGTGGTATTTGTGGATTATATATGTGAATTTGTGGTATTTGTGGATTATATATGTGAATTTGTGAGATATGTGGATTATATATGTGAATCGGTGATCTATGTGGTTTATGATATATATATGAATGTTTATGGTATATGTATATGTTGATTTGCAGCAACAAGCAATAGAAACGACAAAAAAAAATGAAATTCCGGCTTTGCCGAGTGCCGGCACTCGGCAAAGCCGGGTAACCCGCAGAAAAAATGGCGAGGTTTGCCGAAGTGCAAAAGGTGGCACTCGGCAAAATGACCATAACTTTGCCCGAGTGCCTCTGTACAGCACTCGGCAAAGTCTATTTGTTTTTTTCGTAAAATAAATAATTTGCCGAGTGCCAACGTTTGGCACTCGGCAAAGCCCTTCCATATAACGGTCGACGTCGGGTTCGCCGAGTGCTGACGACACTCGGCGAACTCTTCGCCGGCTGCGCGGTACTTTGGCACTCGGCGAAGATGGCTTCGCCGAGTAAATCTTCGCCCGAAAGTGCGGTCGCCGAGTGCGGCACTCGGCGAAGCCTTCGCCGAAGTGCTTCTAAGCATTTGCCGAGTGCGGCGCGCACTCGGCAAAGGACGCGCCTCTCCTGTAGTGTCCGTGCCGATTTCCCATCACGGGATAGGCTTTCCCGTGAGCAGCTTTCCCGTGGGCTGAAAGGTGGGCCTCGGGAAAGGGGCCCCTTTCCCGTGAGTACTATATACCGCTCACGGGAAAGGAGCTCACGGGAATTTTTTTTTTGGATTTTGATCTCCAAACTTTTTCTACACTTGTTGCATATCATATGGCACTTAATATTAAAGTTTGGTGAATTATTGACTTTATTTGTCATATTTAGGTAATTAATCTCTTTTATGGGAATTTATGAAATGAGGCCAAATTTGAACTACAAGTGCTTCAATTTTTTGAAAAAAATTAGTAGAAAATTTATATTCCTCATACTCAACACAATGTAAGACCTTGCATTTAAAAAATAACGAAATCTGGAACATCTTAATACGAAATCATGAACGTTAATCCCTCGTTCGAGTGGTTTAAAAATTCTAGAAAATAAACCGATGTGCAAAAAATCATGAAATTTGATAATATGTCATGATATCTTATGCCGAGGCTATGATAAAAAATTAGAACGTTTCGCATAAGTTGGCACGTATGATGTTCACAAGCTCCAACATCTACGTAGAAGTTTCATGTTTGTTGAGAGTGATCTAGTGTGATCTCATGTGGATGTGGCGGTCAAGTTGTGGTTTGGCTACGAAACTTTTTTTTTATATGTAACAGACCTCGGATAGTGTGTCATGTCTATTTTCGAGATTTTTTTGGATTATTTTGGTAATTATTATAATTTTTTGTTATAGTGAAATAAATACAATTTTTTAAAAAAGAGATAGAACCACATGAAATAATGGCCCATTTTTCGCGAAATGATCAATTATGTATGGGTGAGTGTATGTGATAAGGTATTTTTGAAGTAAACTTCATCAAAGTTTGAATATATATATGTTAGAAAAAGAAATGAGAGGGATAAATTTAATTTCTGAAAACACCCTTTCCCGTGAGCTGCTCACGGGAAAGGAGGTGCCTTTCCCGTGATCCTCCCGCATCGATCACGGGAAATGGGTGGGTGGGACCCGCGTATCAGGTGTTGGTGGTGGAAATTAAAAAAAAAAGTTTCGCTTTCCGTGATGGATGCGGGAGGATCGGGGAAAGGCACCTTCTTTCCCGTGATCCTCCCGGATCCATCACGGAAAGCCCATTTTTTTTTAAACTAAGTCAACCCGACAGCCCAGCTCCCCCTCTCTCACACCCTCACACACACACACACACACACACGCACGCGACGCGACGCCGCCGACGCCCCGCGCCCGGCGCTCTTGCCGCCCGCCGCCCCCGCCCGCCGAGACGCGCCCCCACCGCCGCAGGCCGCCCGCTCGCCCGCCCGCGACGGCGCCGCGCCGCCGCTTCGCGCCCCGACGCCCGCCCCGCCCCGACGCCCGGCGCCCCGGCGCCGGCGCCCTGCGCCCCGGCGCCCCCGCCCCATACTCTGGCGTGGCCCCGGCGCGCCCCGGCCCGGCGGCGGCGCGGGGCGCCGGCGCCGCCTCGGGCCGCCGGGAAGGGTAAGGGGGGGGGAGGGGAGGGGGGGAGGGGAGGGGGAGGGGGGAGGGGAGGGGGAGGAGGGAGGAAGGGAGGAGGAGGAGGAGGGAAGGGAGGAGGAGGAGGAGGGAGGAAGGAAGAGGGAGGAGGAGGAGGAGGAGGAAGGAAGAGGAGGAGGAGGAGGACCGCCCATCGCCGCCCCGATGTGTCCGCCACCCTTGCGACCTCGCACCGCCGCCACCCGCCGGCGGAAGAGAGGGAGGAGGACCGCCCACCGTCGTCCGTCCGGCACGCCGTCGTCTTCAGCTTCGCAGGTTGTCGGCCATTGTGCCCTTGATGTGAATATGATTGTCGGCCATCGTGCCCTTGATGTGAATATGATTGTCGGCCATCGTGCCGTGTGCTTTGTTTGCAGGTATTGGAAACCTCCCCGTGCAGGGGAGGTTCTGTCGAAATTTTTAACTGATCCCGTGTGTTTCTTTTTATGCAGAGAGGAGCCCTATGGAGCGGAGTTGAGTGCCTTGCCGAGCCGGCCGGAGTCCCTTGGCGGCCCTGATCTTCTTCCTCGCCGGGTAGCCTGACTCGACCGCGACCCTAGGTATATCCCCTCCTTCCGTGTCATGGTCGTAGCTAGATCGCGCAGCTCAGTTAGGCGTCTCCCGTTCGAAAGAGATACGGTTGGAAGTATGCAGATCCCTGCATACCTATAACCGTATCTGTTTCGAATTGTCCACGTTTTTGGACAGCCCGAGGATGCGTAGATGAGGTTCGTTCCGTGCTCCACTCCTGTCTGATTCAGAGTTTCGGCAGCTGCCACCGGAGATCGCCTTCCCACCACCGCCACCGCCCGTCTACGGTCAGCCGTCGATCTTCCCTCCACCGCATGGAGCCTCTCCTGTGAGTTTGTCTCCCGTAACTCGAAATATGCATATATGAATGTGAATGGATATGATCTGGAGTTTTGAATGCACCATGAGATGTGCACGTGGACATGTGGTTGTCGGCCATCGAGCCGTTGTTTTCTTGCAGGGTTGGAAAGCCCTCCGTGCGGGGGAGGTGCTGCGAAATTTCTAACTATTTCTCTTCTTTTTTTCAAGTTAATAGATTCTACCTTGAATTTTGTCTCACAAATTTCTAACTATTTATCTTTGTCTACGTGCAGGACAATTCTCATGCCTCGAACCCAACTCCGAGCCAATCTCAACCGGACGCTTGGGAACGCTGCGGAAGGTTGGAGGCCGTGGCCGTAAATTTGTCATGATCTAGGTTGAAAACTTGTGCACTTGAACTTGTGAACTTGGATTTTATTTTAGTTTGTGAACTTGTGGTTCCACTCATGGACATGTGGTTGAACTTGTGACTTTGTTGGATATTATGTAATATATATGTGGTATTATGGATTTATCGAGCTATATATGTGGTATTATGGATATTATGAAATCTGTGTATGTATATATATATTTATATGTGTCAACAATGTCTTTGGAACAAAAAAAAAAAAAAAAGGTCAATTTCCGTGTGTGGCTCATGGGAAATTGACCAAATATTTCCCGTGAGTGGTGGCGGCTCACGGAAATCGATCAAACATATCCCCGTGAGCTGATATCCCGTTATGCTCACGGGATATCACATGACGCCGTTTTTCATGTCCCGAGCCACGTAGGCCAAAAACGGAGTTTCACCCCTCCCCCGTTGACGGCGCCACCCCCCCGTTAGGGATATCCCGTGAGCTATGCTCAATCACGGGAAAGGATAGCCCGTGAGCTTTCTCTGTGATCACGGGAAAGGGCGATTTCCGTCGCCTTTTTCCCCGTCCCGGATTTCCGTGATTTACGCCCGGGATACCCTTTCCCGTGACTAAAAGGCCCTATCCCGTGAGGACATGTCCTCACGGGAAATCGCCTGAGTCCGGTAGTGCGATGAATCTCATGCTCGTGATCATTGTCAGTACTTAAGACTGTCAATATTATTTCTAGAGGCCCTTTATACTACCTATATCTGTAGCTATTTTTAAAAATAAGTTTCCCTTTTGTCAAAAAAAATTGGTGTGCGCGCCTCTGTCAAATTCCGAGTGCAGCTGTGGTAGTATGAGTTTGTACCGCTCCACTCATGACGTATACTGAAGACAGGCGTTGCGATTTTAAACCACGTAGAATAATGCATGTCCCCGTCGGGTCCTAAAAGGTTGGGCGACCCTGACTCGACGATATGCACCGCCATACTCTCGATCCAGTCGGCATGCTGGTACTGGATAGCAACGTTCACGAAGCCATCGTCTTCAAGCAGGGCTTCGATCGGCGCCACCATCCGGGTCATCGAGGGTGTGCTCGGGCATGAAGGCAACAATCATGAATCCATCAGGATCTGTTTTTCCTACTACAAGCAGCGGTGAACCACGGGAACGACAATTTGTACTGCCAAATCTATTCTTTCTATTTCTATTTCTATACTATAAAAGAGCGTTGAAATTGAAACCCATTGTCACCACGAAAACTACCTACCCAACTGAGAATGATATGTGGACCCGTGGTAAGAAAAACAGCTAGAACATATGGAACACCGGCGTTTCTCACTTCTGCGCCCTCGGTTTTTTCTCCTCACAACATCTACCCGCCCGCGTGTACCTACTGCCACCAGATCCTCGTTGTCCTCGTGATCGTCGTGACGTTCCGGCCTTGCTGCCTTCTCCGCCCGTCCAACAAGCAGTAACACCTCCCCCTTCGTTCCATCGTTTTTGTGTCATGAACAACTCACCATGCTTTCTCTGAACCTGAATTCCTAGAAAGTAATCAAGGTCTCCAAAATCCTTGATTGCAGACTCCTTATCGAGATGACAAAGGAGAGCATCAACCGCTTCCTGAGAAAAACTTGCTACAATAATGTCATCAGCATATATAAGAATCAAAATAACATGATTTCCCTTTTTTATAGAAGATCAATGAGGTATCTGCCTTAGAAGGAACATAACCGAGACTTTGTTGCTTCTAACTCAACCATGAGTGTCAGGCCCGGCGCGCCTGTTTTAAGCCATACAATGCCTTGTCAAGTTTGCACACATAGTGTGGCTTGGTCTTGTCTTCGTAACCTGGAGATTTCCTCATAAAAACATCTTCTTCAAGAAAACCATGTAAGAAAGCATTGTGTACATCAAGTTGTCTCAAATACCAATTTCTTGACACAACAAGTGACAGTATAAGATGTATTGTAGCTGCCTTGACAACAGGACTAAAGGTGTCCTCATAGTCAATCTCATACCTCTGTTTGAAACCTTTAGCTATTAGGCGTGCTTCATGTGTGTCAAATTTTCCTTCAGAGTGTCTTTTGATCTTGTAAACCCACTTACAATCAATTACATTTCTTCCTTTCTTTGGTGGTACTATGTGCCAGGTTTTATTTTTCTGCTATGCTGAAAACTCAGCATCCATAGCACACTTCCAATCCTTATCAGAATGCAAATTGTAACCCTAGATCCTCTACCAATACAGTGCAATAAATTTCCTAAAATGCAACCATCTACATGGGTGCTTGGAGTATAACCGAACATCTGAATATATATGCCTGCTGGGATCAGTTTAAGACTGGTGCATCAATCATGCGACAAGTGAATCTAGTTCTTGGAAGGAAGGAAGGAAAATTACAGAGGTACCTGTCTCGTGCGAGCAAGATTCTTCCTCATTGTTGAACGGAGATCGACGGGGATCGAGAGCTGCCGCCGATGGACACTGGGGAAGGTCGATGGGGATTGAGAGCCACCGCCGATGCAGACAGGGAAGGTCGCGAGAGGGGGAGTCGCTGACACCTCCGCCAAGCCTGGGACTGCCCCTCCATCGCTGAGGGCCAGAGTGGCCAAGGCTGAGCGCCGCCTCCGTCGCCCTCATGCCCGTCAATGGGGATGTCAAACTGGCCTGAGAGCCTAGGGGATGAACTGGATAAACGGGTATACCCTCCCTGTACCCGCGGTTGATTGGGTATTACCCATACCCGTGCGGGTTGCAATTTTCTACCGATACCCTATCCGTTTCACATGGGTATGGATTTGAATGGTGGATATGAATAATCAGTGCAGGTTGAATTGAACCAGCAAGCCCCACCTTGATCCATGCTTGTTCTGTCCAGTGGACTGGAGGAGCGCCTCCTGGCCTCAGTTTGGTCTGCCGCGGCATAGGGAAGAGCCGCCTGGTTTTCATTCATCCAGTCCAGATCACAGTGGCGGACTATGGCGGAGCGTCCAGCTCCTGTGGCCCAGCGCCATGTCGTGAAATTAAGAAAGTAAGCTTGAACAGCATATGTATAATTGTCACCTCTAGGAATAGCAGGTATCAGTGGCAACTTAACTTAACCATCTTTTTTTCTGCGAAACAACTTAGCTTAACTATCGACATCCCAGCCAGAAAAATCAGATGTGATGGTCAAATAAAAAATTGGCATGGAGGATGGTTACAGCGCCTGCAGGGACACCAGCACTGTGGAAACCATCAGGCTGTTTTTTGCTGTGTCATGTCTTATATAAACATTCTTTCTTCCTCAGCCGTAGGCCCCTTTAGTTTATTCGTTCCAAATATACCCTTGCCATCGACAGTGTAACTGCACCGGACAGGAAGCCACGTGTGGACCTGCACTAAGCACATCTGATTCGAGATGCCTCATATCCTTATTTGCGACACTGGAAGTGCTGTGTGCAGCCCGATCCATTGCTGCTTCATGTGCGGAAGTGTTTGCCCTGATACAAGCTAAGAGCAACTCCAGCCGGCTCTCTTAAAAGTGACCTCCTATTTCTAATTTAGGAACTAATTTGTAAAATTTGAGGACCTCAAATTACTCACGACTCCGGCAGACATCCTAAAATTGAGACCCCAAACAAAATCTCACGTCGCCTCGCTGCCCTGATGCCGGATCTGCCGAGCCGCCACACGGCCGCGCCCTGCGGCAGAAGAGCAGCGCCGCCCTCCTCCGGCCCCTGCCCCTTCATGATGCCGGCGACCTCCGTCTTGTCCCTGACCACGACGCCCATCTTGACCGCAATCACCGGAACATGGCCACGACCCTGGTCACGTTCAGGATGCCGCCCGCTGCGCTCGCTGACCGCGACCACCCACCCGTCGCCGTCGGGGACCCTGAACACGCGCCCCACCTCCGCCCAGGTCCGCCTCCCCTCGGCGCCCGGTGCTCCGGACTAATGGTGGCGAGTAGCGAGGCATTGCTTTGGGCCCCATGGCCATGCGCGCGCCCTCCCTTGCCGACACCGTGGGAACAACGAGTGTCGAAGCAGGCGAAAGCACGCGTGGTCCACCACCTCGGTGTGCACGCTGTCAACGATGTCATCCACCAACATCTTGCCATGATCGGGCGATGGGCTTCTTCGCGGGGCTGTCGTCACCGCCCGCACCGGGCGGCGGCATCCGCGGCGCCATCTTGCCGCTGACCTTGTTCGTGGGGGAAGGGAGCTTCTTCCGCGCCGCCCCCACCGGGGAGTGGTCGTCCGTAGCGGCGAGACCACCGTGGGGGCGAGGTCGGCGCTGAAGCTACCGAGCGCGGCCTGGAGGCGCAGCCTATCGACGAGGGTGGGAGACGCCGACCGGAGGTGCTGGGAAGCTGGCCGGGCACGGCCACTCGAGCTCGCAGGCGTAGGGAAGCTGGGCTTGTGGCCTCCATGGCGTGGCCGCCGAGCACCGTCGTGGGCCGGGAGCGAGGTGGCGGCGCGTGCGGGTGACAGGACGGTATGGCGAGGAGGGTAAAAAATTGGGTGGGGCCCACAAATGGGATGGGATAGGGGGTTCCTGTATATGGGGCCTGAGCCTATATTTTGAGGGGGCATGAAAAATAGGAGCCCATCTAGGGACTCCATTGAAGTTATGTTTTTACCAAAAACCTTAAAATTTGGGTAGGGGTCCAAATAGGGGCCCCCACTGGAGTTGCTCTAAGTGAGTTGGGTTCTGTATGTGGCCAAAAAAAATATAAGCTACATAAAGAGACAAACAATGGAGGAAATAGGTCAGGGAGATGTTCAATGAGGACTATGTATGTGTAACGCAAAAGCATAGACATATGACCGGAGATATGTAGGAGATCTGGGATGGGATAAAATGATATAAGATGAAAATGAGGGTATATATGGACTTCTTTTAGAAAAAAAAATGATGGGGGACAATACATGGCTCCCAGAAAATACACAGCTCAACTCTAAGAGCCCCTTATATGTATGTTTCGGCAAGGGGCTTCTGCTGTAGCTCTAGTCGCAGCCTTACTAAATGTGCAACGGCAGAGCGCTCTAGCCAGGGAGCTATCTGGAGCCTGAAGAAAATAATATGAATTATATATGTGGTGATAGCTTAACATTTTGGCTTCTTGCAACCCCACAACCATCCAAATATGATCCACATGTTATGCAAAACGCATACGGGTGCCAACTTGCAACTTATTACAATGAAAATTCTGTACACCATTTGCACCACTTCCCTCTTCACCACTGGCGACACAGCTTCATAGGCCATGTTGTTATCTTCAGAGCAAATTGTAGAGGCATCATCGGCTACATCTTTTGGAACATTCAAACAAGTCCTATTCTCAAAAAAACGTTGGCATTCTAAATCTCTTAAAAAATTAATTGATTTACTAACTTGACAAGAATCATTTCCTAACTGAACCCCTAGAGCATCGGTGGTTTTAATTAAATATGAATCATCATGGAAAGCAAAGGTGCTAGGTTGGGGGTAAATACCTTTGGCAGAAGAGAATTCCAAATTCTGGCGAGCCTTCAACTTGGCTGCTTTTTCTGTAGAATCTTGGTCCAGACTGGATGCTACTCTCTTGCTTGATCTACCAGGTGACATAGTCCCACCAAGTTGTTTTTTAGCCTTATCAATAATTCCAGAGTCATTTGCTTTTTTGAGCACCTTTGCATTCACCTGTCCAGCTTTCTCAGAGGACAACAACACTAAAGGCTCTAAATTTAATTTGTTCGGAGGTAGTAGAGGCGCTGGGTGATGGGGGCTGTGATGCTAAGTGTCTACTGTCTCCCGTCTTACCTAGAGCTAAATCAAAATCTAAAAGTACTAAAAAGAAAAAGAAGGATGTTAAAAAAAAGATATACAAAATTCAGTCTAAATGAAAGGAATATTTTGGAATTGCAACGGGTTTGCAGATTATAAAAAATATAGATTTTTGTCAGAGTTAATAAAAGAAAAAAAATCTAGATTTCATTGCCTTATCGGAAACCGGTAGAGCCAACTTTTCGCAGGCCACATTGAATAATATCTGCGCAGGCAGAGATTATTTGTGGCACTGTATGGCTCCACGAGGTCGATCCGGTGGTATGTTACTAGGAATTCATTTGGCAACTTTTGACGTTGGTGAAATTGATGAAGGTGATTTTTATATTAAATTCAAACTTCGGTACAAACAAGATGATTTCAAATTTAATCTGATGGCAGTCTATGGTCCGGCACAGGCAGAACATAAGGCCAATTTCTTGTCTGAAATGGTCCGTGTATGTTCTAAAGAAACCTTACCTATTGTTATAGGTGGTGACTTTAACATTCTACGGAACCAGGCTGAGAAAAATAATAGCAACTTTAATGATAAGTGGCCGTTTCTGTTCAATGCCGTAATAGACTCCTTGAACTTAAGAGAGATTGAGATGACAGGAAGAAAATTCACATGGGCTAATAACCTGCAGAATCAAACGTTTGAAATGTTAGACAGGATTCTTACATGCATCGACTTTGAAAATAAGTTTCCGCTACCATTGTACATGCCTTGAATAGAGAAATATCTGATCACACGCCTCTTATTTTTTCTACAAATATTACGTCCTCAACTTATCAATCTCAGTTCAAGTTTGAACTGGGATGGTTGCTGAGAGACGGTTTTCATGAAATGGTGAGTGATGTGTGGCAGAATACTCCAGTGTCTGGTTCGCCTATTGAAAAATGGCAAACTAAGATCAGGAGGCTGCGCCAATACCTTCGTGGTTGGGCAAAAAATGCAAGTGGTGCGTATAAGAAAGAAAAAACAGCCCTGCTAAATAAGATAGACGAGTTAGACAGAAAAGCTGAGAATGTTATGCTAGATCAATCTGAAGTGGACCTAAAACATGTTCTTAGTGTGAGGCTAGCTGAGCTGTTGAGGGAGGAAGAATTAAAGTGGTACCAAAGGGCAAAAGTAAAACACCTTATAGAAGGAGATTCGAACACAAAATACTTTCATCTGATAGCTAATGGTAAACACCGTAAAACTCGTATTTTCCAGTTGGAGGATGGTAACAATATAATTTCTGGTGATGCTCAATTAAAGGAGCATATCACTAGTTATTATAAAAACTTGTTTGGGCCTTCGGATGTCTCCCAATTTAATTTGGATGAGACAAGGACCGATGATATCCCACAAGTATCCCTGCTAGAAAATGAGTTGTTAACGGAACCTTTCTCTTTTGAGGAAATCAGAGCTGCGATTTTTCAGATGGAGCACAATAAGGCCCGTGCCCGGATGGTTTCCCTCGGAGTTCTATCAGACATTTTGGCATTTGATCAAAGATGACTTGATGGCTCTGTTCACAGATTTTTATGAGGGAAATTTGCCACTGAATCGCCTAAACTTTGGCAACATTATTTTGCTTCCAAAGAAAAAAGATGCAAAAGTGATTCAGCATTACAGACCCATCTGTTTACTGAATGTATCTTTTAAAATCTTTACTAAAGTCGCCACTAATAGGTTGTCAGCCATTGCACAGAAGATAATCAGCCCAACTCAAACAACTTTTCTACCAGGAAGAAACATTTTGGAAGGTGCAGTAATTCTCCACGAAACAATACATGAACTCCATTCAAAAAAGAAAGATGGAATCATTTTTAAAATTGATTTTGAGAAGGCATATGACAAAGTTAATTGGAACTTCCTACAACAAACGATGAGAATGAAAGGTTTTTCGGATAAATGGTGCCAATGGGTAAGATGTTTTACTGAAGGCGGAAATGTGAACCTAAAGATCAATGATCAATTAGGTCCCTATTTCCAAACAAAAAAAGGTTTAAGGCAAGGGGATCCCATGTCACCCATACTATTTAACATAGTGGCCGATATCTTTGGCAAAGTACTCATTGCTAGAGCCAAACAATCTAACCAGGTGGAAGGAATAATCCCCCATCTTATTCAAGATGGTTTATCCATCCTGCAGTATGCGGATGATACGGTTATCTTCATGAGTCACGATGTTGAAAAGGCGGTTAATATGAAACTTTTATTAACTACCTTTGAACAATTATCAGGCTTGAAGATAAACTTCCATAAGAGTGAGCTTTTCTGTTTTGGAAAAGCAAAAGAACAGGAAGAATTTTATTCGCAGCTATTTGGATGTGTTTCTGGATCTTTTCCATTCCGGTACCTGGGAATCCCTAAGGAAATTGAATAACAAAGACTGGAAGTTAATTGAAGAAAGAATAGAAAAGAAGCTTAGTAGCTTTGGAAAGGAAAACTCTTGTCGTAAGTAGGGAGGTAATTTTGGTCTTGATAAACTCGGTGCTTTCTAGTTTACCGATGTTTATGATGTCTTTTTTTGAGCTTCCTCGTGGGGTGCTTGAAAAAATTGATTGTTTTAGATCACGTTTCTTCTGGCAAAATGATCAACATAAAAAAAAGTATAGGTTGGCAAAGTGGGAGGTTTTATGCCAACCAAAAGAACAAGGAGGTCTAGGAATTCTAAATCTGGATATTCAGAATAAATGTCTGTTAAGTAAGTGGTTATACAAATTATTAAATGAAGACGGTATGTGGCAAGAATTAATTCGAAACAAGTATGTTAAAAAGCAAACCAATTGGAAGTTGTGTTAAAAAACCAACAGACTCTCACTTTTGGAAAGGATTAATGAATGTGAAAGATTGCTTTTTGAACTTTGGTCGTTTTAACATTAAAGATGGGTCCCAAACTAGGTTACGGTTTGATATCCGGTTGGGCAATAAACCCTTAAAAGACAAATTCCCTTCATTATTTAATATTGTATGATCAAAACAAGATTCGTGGCCCAAGTGCTTAGTACCGTGCCGCTAAATGTCTCATTCAGGGGAGACATTTAACCGGGGTAATCTAGCCGCAGCAATGAATTGTTAAGGCGTTGATACAAGATATTGCTTTAATGGAGGAGAGAGATAATTTTATTTGGAGTTTAAATGCATCCGGATGTTTTACGGTCAAATCCATGTATCTTTGCGTTAATTAACAATGGTATTCGAAAGTGTCACAGGATATTTGGCGTATTAAAGTACCAATGAAAATAAAAATTTTCTATGGTATTTAAAAAAGGGTGTGATTTTAAATAAAAATAATTTAGTTAAACGTAGATGGAATGGTGACAAGAACTGTTCTTTTTGCCATATTCCGAATCAATTCAACACCTATTTTTTGACTGTGTTTATGCAAAATTTTCGTGGCGCGGCGGTACATTTTCTTGTTTGGTCTACCACCACCGACAAACATGAATGACTTATTTGTGCGATGGACTAAGATTGCAAACGAGAAAAGTAAATTCATTGTTATTAACTGCAGCTTCAGCTTTACTGCGGGCAATTTGGATAACAAGGAATGAAGTGGTTTTTGATAAATGTAGACCAAAATCTTTCTTGCAGGTGCTATTCAGGGGGGAACGACCGCGTCGGTGGGCAAGTCTCCAAAGAAGGCGAGGATCGGCGTGACCAGCTTATATAGGCTGCACAGTACGTTGAAACGTCGGCGTTGCACTTTTTCGGTTCCAGGGGATGGCTTTCCTCAAGATTTATTGGTCATGTTTAGATTAAACTTGTCTTTGTTCCTAGTGTCTTTCAAATTGTGGCTGGCTGGTTGTTCAGTTTCAGCAGTTGGTGTCCAAAACTCGGTTGTAATAATTGGTCTGATTCTATCTGTTGATAGATGAAGCCGGATTCGTTTCCATTATCTAAAAAAAAAGCTTCATAGGCCATGTGACAAGCCAACAATGGCCAAAGGAATGCTAATGGTAGATGCGTTAGTAGTGGAGACATTCAAACTAGTATACCACTTTCAAATATTGGAAGAAAGTTCCATGCAAACAATGTGTCCATTTTTAAGTAAATCTGAATGTGATGTTATCAGTTAGCAAAAAAAATAAGATCAAACATGAACATGCCTGGAGTTTGAAGAGAAAGCATCCCAACAGGAATGGTGTCAAAACAGCATGGCAACAGGAATGGTCTTCCATTGATATAGAAAGTAAAGAAAGCTTAAGTTACAAGAGATACTACTACATGATACAGAAAATACAAGAACCTTCAGCAGGGTAACAAAGAGTTTATCTACCAAATATTTTGCAATACAGCTGCAGTTACACCAAGGTTATCACCAAAAGTTATCAGAAACAACAGTGATAACCAATGGTGGATGGGGTTTACAAATTGACACCCATGAGTGTTCTATACTAGTAGAAGTTTCTACCTGCAACACTCTCACAAACAGCCTCGTGTCCATTTTTTTTTTTTTGAAAAGGATGACAGGAGCTTTGCCAAAATTTTTATTAGACATGAGACAAACTGGCCTAAATTTGTGTTCTTGGTTTTTAATGTTTCTACTAGGCTCGTTCAGCAGCTACATCGATCTTACCAGAAAAACGTGGTGCCTGCTCTCTTAAATTTCAACACTATTCTAATAATGTGGTGAAACGACCTTACTTGGTCTTGCTTGGTCTAGCCCAATAGATCGGTCCAATGACCCAAAATATGAATGACTTATTAAGCCCAGTAGATAATTAACAATAAGAAAGATGGTTCAGCCATTTTGTGTCTACTAGAAGTCAATATTTAAAATCGCCACATTCAGCTTTTTATATACATTAAAGTTCATGTATCATTTTCATGCACGATTACCGCACACATTTCGTAATATTTCTAACTGGTAGAAAAGAAGTCAGCCATGGTTTAATATTTGATTGAGCAACTAATGGGAAAGCTGGTAAAGGCATTTTGTGACATTTGCAGACCTTCCATCAATGGCATGCTAATGTCAAATATTAAACCATATGTGACCAAGAACAGATTGTCAAGTGCACTGATACATTCCCATATGCAACTGGGATGATGACAAGGGACACAGTCATGGTTCCCGATGCCTCACACTCTTACAAGTGACACTACAAGGTGCATGTGTGACGATGGAGATGCAACAAAAGTAACTTTTCACCGCTCTATTAATGCTACTTCTTGTTCTACTCGTAACAGGCTCATGCATGCCCTTGAGAACGCTCCAAACACTTATATATGGCAACTCTGTTGTTCAGCCTGGTTCTGGCACGGGTTCTGATCATATACTCATGTATTCATCATCAAGTAATCCATTAACTCTCTGCTCCAGTATTTTAAAATAAGATCAAACATGAACATGCCTGGAGTTTGCAGAGAAAGCATCGCAACAGGAATGGTGTCAAAACAGCATGGCAACAGGAATGGTCTTCCATTGATATAGAAAGTAAAGAAAGCTTAAGTTACTACAGATACTACTACATGATACAGAAAATACAAGAAGCTAGCAGGGTAACAAAGAGTTTATCTACCAAATATTTTGCAATACAGCTGCAGTTACACCAAGGTTATCACCAAAAGTTATCACAAACAACAGTGTGGATGGGGTTGGACAAATTACAAATTGGCACCGATGAGTGTTCTATACTAGTAGAAGTTTCTACCTGCAACATTGATGGATCCATAGCCTCGTGTCCTTTTTTTAAAAAAAAAAGGATGGCAGGAGCTTTGCCAAAAATTTTATTAGACATGAGACAAACTGGCCTAAATTTGTGTTCTTGGTTTTTAATGTTTTTACTAGGCTCATTCAGCAACTACATCGATCATACCAGAAAAACGTGGTGCCTGGTCTCTTAAATTTCAACACTATTCTAATATTGTGGTGAAACGACCTTACTTGGTCTTGCTTGGTCTAGCCCGATAGATCGGTCCAATGACCCAAAATACGCATGACTTATTAAGCCCAATAGAAAATTAACAATAAGAAAGATGGTTAAGCAATTTTGTGTCTGCTAGAAGTCAATATTTAAAATCGCCACATTCAGCTTTTTATATAAACTAAAGTTCATGTATCATTTTCATGCAAGATTACCGCACATTTCGTAATATTTCCCCCTGGTAGAAGAGCAGTCAGCCATGGTTTGAAATTTCATTGAGCAACTAATACGAAAGCTGGTTAAGCCATTTTGTGACATTTGAAGACCTACGAGGTCTGATTGTCAAGACAAGGAACAGACGTCAATGGCATGCTAATGTCAAATATCATGCAACTAACCAGCGCTTCCTAAACAAATTGTCAAGTAGTTTGCTTCCCATTCTGGTGTTGCCTAAGCCTCCTTAGCCGCGACTGGATCAATTGCACTGAAACATTCCAAGATTCCACTGTGATGATGACAAGGGACTTAGACATGGTTCCCGATGCCTCACACGCTTACAAGGGACACTATAAGGTGCATGTGTGACGATGGAGATGCATCAAAAGTTACTTTTCACCGCTCTATTAGTCCTACTTCTTGTTCTACTCGTAACTGGCTTATGCATGCCCTTGAGAAAGCACCGGATAAGATTAGAAATAGTTGCTTCTTGGCCAGTTAGCCAATTTATATGGATGTGTTGAGCCAACATATATAGTTTGCCCTTGAACAAATGAAGGCTATTATAGCTTTTTGTCCTGATACCCTTACATTATAAATGTCCATATCTTTTTTTTTGAACCTCTGCTTTACTATTTATAAATTAAGATTATAAATTCTTCTATGTACCCTACTTCAATGCCCCTGACAAAATTAAAGAGATAAAAGGGTACATATACTCATGTATTCCAAATATGTTGCGTGTTGAAAGGATGGCAATTTTTTAGCAACACCCTTTAAGTATCAACACTCGGTTACTTTTGCCCACATACGACTCTCTTCGGCTATGTTGAAAGGATGCCACATGTCAAACGATTGTCAGGATGTCAATTGCACTACCTAGTTGATCAAGGGCCACACAAATGTTGCGGTCTTAATTCCTCGCCTTCATTGGGTCCGAGTACAGCATAAATATAGAGCATGTAGGACTTGCGAACATAAGTCAAACATTACTACACAAAAGACTATCAATCAATGCGTCGGACGCATCACTGCAGGTACTTGACTCAGCAGTGTTGTCGGTTTAAGAAAAAAAAAAAAAAAAAAAAGGAATACAGCTTGCTCTAGAGCATGCTCGTTACTGTGGCATGCATGCTCTTCTACAAATCATACAAGAATCAGTTAACACATCACAAACGGGGAGAGATTCACAGAAGAAACTCTGCTACCCGTTCATCCAAGAAACAAATCAAACATCACAGAAAAACGAGGACAGATTCAACACATCACAAATCTCATCCACAGAGGGATTCATACATCGAAAACAAAGGAGGTCTCCAAAGGAGAATTGTTCAACAGCACACACAACGCCAGGGAAGGAGAGGTGCTGCGAGGGAGGCCCGGCCAGGCCACCGCGAGAAAATGCCGCGCCGCCACACTTGCTTCGTCGCCAGTGCTGATGCGTACAGCAGCAGTAACCAGCCCTGCAATATTTGCACGAATCACATCAGCCTTGCTCAGGCCCAGGATCTTGTTTGTTTTGTTGGGGGAAAAAAGAAGAGAATTTACTTGTGCATCCAGAACAAGATTTGCACAAAGTCATAGGATCGACCAGAAGTAGCACCATATATGAATCACTGTTGGCCCAGCATCGGACAAAGAACAACTTCGTTCAACTCTCACCTCATGCCTCTACTTGTCGATGTTCTTCCAGCAAGTTGGTGCCCACCGGCTCCATGCCTACTTTCACCTCGTGGGACCCATGCCTCTTGAGTCGAGCCGAGCGGCCGCACTCAGGCGGGGGTTCATCCGCACAGCGTGGCCTTGATATCACCTGCACAGGGTCGATCTAAGCCGCGCCAGCGTGGATCCAGCGAGGGCTCCATGGTGGCTGTGAACAGGGGAAGGAGGGTGGGGCGCTGTGCCTAGCACCAGACCAAGCTCGTGCTCAGGAATGGGGCGCAAAGCAGGTTGGCAGATGCGACCGGCGCCGGGAGAGACAGTCGCGTGAGGAGCGCATGTTGTACATAGCTGAACCTCGCTCCATAACCATTTCAATCTAAGCCACTGCGGTCTCAGTTCTATTTGCACTCCACAGCAAGAGGGCGTTGTTACAGCACTTCCATAGATGCCACCCATTCTCAGAATGTATTTCCACTTTTCTTTAGACAACAAGGAAACTCGTTGAACAACTCATGCGCTATTGATGTTGCGATATATTGTTGGAACAACTGCTCTCTACCTCTCTCTGTTCGGAAAACGTCAAGTAGCTAGTATTACCATATCTATTTTTGCTTTTGGTGGCAAAAAATTGTGAAGGAACTAACCAAAATGATCACTAGGTAGTAGGCACGGGTGTTATATATAGAGAATGATCACTACGTAGTATGCACGGGTGTTATATATAGAAAAGGCTGAAGCCAACCTGTCGCCCCCTAAACACGAGACTGGTGTGGATGCAATGAGGTCAATAAGAACAAGAAAGATTCTGGATAATTTTTAAAGAGGAAAGGATCCAAATAAAAAACATATATAAGCAACACATTACAATAGAAATGATCTTTACTTTGAGACTGTAGGAGTTAGAAGAGTAGAGTAAGTGTCTCCAACGGTTTTAATGGCCGCACCAGTCGAAATGTCTATAAGTTGGTCATGTAGAAGTTGTGAAGCTCCCAGTTTTCACAGTCAGTTTGTACTAAAACAGTTTGTAATTTTAACACAAACCGCTGCAGAAGATTGGATCACCCCAGTGCTCTTCTGGTTCAGAATTTTTTAGTGGCTTCATCATGCTCTGAAAATTATATCTAATATTAAATAATAGTTTTTTTAAATGGACTCGTAGGGTTGTTTTGTTCATTGTACAATCATTTTCTTTGCATTTTATGAATTGAAGATTGTTTACTTGTTGCACTTCAAAGGTACATCACCGAAGCTTTGTTTGCTATATTGACCGAGAAAATACAGTATCATAGTTAAAAAAACATTACTCTTTAGAAAAAAAAACAGAATGATAGTTGAGAGGAACACGGCAAATATAGAGAAGAGATCACGGTGATATTATAAAGACAATGAGCCATAAGGTCGGCTGCTAATCGTCTGGGCATATTAGGAATGCAAGGACATTACATACGTGCATAGCAAGAATATTAGTATGACACCCATACTTATTTTGAGCCTTAAAGAATACTAACACTTAGGATACTGGACATTAAATATATGATGTTCCCGTCAACAATGAGGTGTCAATGGTGACTTCGGAAATCTCCAGATCTATCGGGTGCTCAGTCATTCAGAGGTGCTCATAGGGGTATAGTTTGTGTACTTGTGTTCATAGGGGTGAGTGTGCGTGTGCGTTGTGAGCATCTTCGTTGTACTGTGTAATTCACAAAAAAAGCTACATTGCAAGACCGTGCTAACATCCATGATGTGATCATCGAAATGACAAACTCTCGCAAGGAGTTCTTGCATGCACTTTTTTTTTTCATGGTGTGCAACCAATTCAGATGCAAAGATAGGACACCAAAAGCATGGGGGTGCCCCATTATACTGCAATAATGGAATGCTATTTGGCTGGGAGATCAACGGAGAAGTTACAAGGACAAACGTGCAGTAATCACCTGACCAAAATGGGGAGACTGTTACTAGGGGAGTAGGAAGAGTGCCCTGTGTTTTTATACTCTTAGCGCTTAGGCTATGGATTGATCGGGAACCAGCCAATTAATTTCACCATGGGATTTTATTAACTTGGCTAGTGCATTGCGTTCTCCGTTGGTGCAAAGTTTTGTAACCGCTTTTATAGTTACATGGTAGAAATTTAAAAAGCGGGATGCCAAAGTAGGAGGGAACAAAAGAAGCTACACACACGGAGAAAGTTTTCTAACTGTTGTATTGAACGAATCATCTAATTCCTCCTGAGGCATCTTGGGAAACAGCAGGTTAATTTTGATCACATCTAGTATATATTCCGTAGATAGGGCATGCTTATTATTATGAAAGGCTTGTTTGCATCTCTATAGTTCCATAAATTTCGTGTAGTATAATTCATATGTACAGTTTGCCACCAAATGCATATGCGTTTCTTCCTAGTACAGGCACATTCGGAAGTAGGTCACACTATCGGAATCCACATCCTTGGCGAGTGTACTTTCTTGGGCACTCGGCAAAAAGCCTCATTCCCGAGTGCCAAATAAAAAACACACGGAAAAGAAAACACTCAGCAAAGACGGCTTTACCGAGTGTTTTTTTTTGGCACTCGACAAAGAAGCATTTTGCCGAATGCCTTTTTCTTTGGCACTCGGCAAAGATACATTTTACCGAGTGTCTTTTTTTTTTGCACTCAACTAAATGACTCTTTGCTAAGTCCAGGAAAAGGCACTGACTGCCTCAAAAATGTCACTCAGCAAATCAGTTTTCCTAGCACATTTCATGGCTTTAAACAACTTCAAATGAAAAAGTTTTCAACTTACAAGTTTCATAACTTCTCAAGATCTACGAAGTATATTTTGGTCATTTCTTCTTTTGATAAAGCGTTAATAACGTTATTCACAAAACCTACATCTTTGTCATATCCTCTATACAACAAATATGTGGTCGTGGGGTGCATCCGCCGTCCATTCGTGTCGAACCTCATGGTGCCCGACGACTAAAATTTTCCCTGTCGTCATCTCGCAACCTTGGTGGTCGCTAGTCCATGTTTTAACTATTTCCCATTGGTCCCTCCGTGCAGCGCGCCACAGATTCGTTCGATAATAACTCCCGTGACCGTGACTACCTGTCCTCCTGTCATGCCCGAAAAAAAAATACATCCTCCACAATGATCTCCTTTGCTCTCGCCCAAATCCTTCCCTGTCGTAAGCCCCCTCTATCTCTCCACGCCGATCCACACGCCTCCACAAGCAGATGCGTGCGCGCCCACTCTAACAGTGATGTCTCCCTCCTGTCCGGCCTGCAGCCATAGCAGGGGCCCTGGTTAGGGTTGATGCTTGGCGGAGATGACGAGGCAACTGCAGCAGTCCGACCATATCTTGGTGACCCCTACAGTAAGCAGTCATCTTCCTCAATGCAATTTTCATCTGCATCTCGGGAAGCTTTGCGTCTTCAATCCCACACTCTCTTGGTCTATTGTGATTCAGGTGTGATTGATTTGTGACCAATATGGGAATCTGAGGAATATTTGCTAATTGGGATTTCAGCCAGTGCTGTCCTCGCTGATTCATGGTTCTGTAATACTAAGCAATTCATGGTTCTACTGGTATATTGGCAGTAACACAATGGTATTCATCCACTAGTTTTTCTATTTAGTACATTATTATTTTGGATTTCATAACCATATCTTCAGATAATTGTTTAACAGAGAATATTTGTGTTTGTTTTTTTGTAGGATCATATTCTTTAATCCATGAGGCCAATATGTTGAGCTCACAAGCAGATCCTGATGATGCCTATTGGTGTTGCAGATAAGCCATCCTGTCCCAAATTTGATTGCTTTAAGTTTTTGGGTGTACTGTGGTGGATGAAAGTTGTCCATGTCCATCTGTGCATACAGTAGTATCAGTCCGGCAAAAGTTATCATCTTACTGTAGGAGTATATATTTCACTCTTCGTATAGTGGTGAAATGATATTATATACCCATAATTAATTAAGACAGCTCAATTGGTTTCAGCATAGATGTCTTCGGAGGGCTATCTTAAATATGATTTTTTTTTTTTCCTTCCTACTGTTTTCAGTTCTTGAATGTTATGTAGCAATTGTTGAAAAGGGCATGCCTGTGCAGGTTCTAGTCACTACATGGAAACACAAGTGAAGCCAGATAATTCTGTCTTTCCACCTCTCGTATTTCACTAACATCATCTCTGTTATCAGTGGCGGTTCTAGCTTTTGAGAAAAGGGGTGCACCAAAAAATTTTTATATACAAATCGATAAATCATTCATAATTGTAATCTTTCTTTTAGTTTTTTACAATTTTCATTAATAGTATGTATGTACGACAGGCGGGCCAGGGGGTCGGTGGACCCCCTTGACCCCCCTTTCGATCCGCCACTGTCTGTTATGTCTGTATATATGTTGTTGGTCAGGAAACTAACTCTTGCACTGAAGTTATTTTGTTCGATTCCATGTTTATTTGCAGGTTGATGCTCCTTTTGCACTGGATGTATAATTACTGTCTCTGGCAGAAATAAATGACTTATGGAGTGTTAACATTCAAGTTATTGTAGTCTTCTCTTATTGACAAGACCAAGCTGTTGGAGGATAATATAGTGCCTCTAGTTGAAGATTAGTATCTTAGTTACATGGGTGTTCACCTTCAAGATAGATTATTGCTGCTTTTTTTTTGTTAGGAATGATCCTTATGTTAGGCACTGTTACTTTCATGGTTAGCTATCTTTTTTTCTATTTTTTCAAAGATGTATCTTTATGTATTGACAAATTACATAAATAATATTACGTACCTTCTGTGCAAGTTTGTTAGTTGTATTTCTCTGCTGTGAAAAACATGTCATTGTATATGGTGTCAAGTGTGGTAGGTGGTGTTAGCCAATGTGAAAAAATTTAAACGTAAATGTGCCCATAAATATTATTCAGTACCAAAACATGGTCATTATTACTAAAACATGGTCGTTAGTACCTCATGACAGATGGTGTAAGAATATTAACGATGGAAAACATGGTCATTATTATTAAAAATGTCGTCATTACATGTCTAGTATCAACGACCACATATTGCTCGGTCGTTGAAAACTTAACGACGGGAAATGTTATGTGGTTGTTAATTGTATGAACGAAGGAGCATTTAACGAGCATGGACAACCAGACCTTTGTGGTCGTTAATAACTTTTAACGACCACATGTGGACTTTAACGATCACTTATACTGTCGTTAATACCAGTTTTTGTTGTAGGTTGAGAAATATGAGTCGGATGGAGGTCGGTTGGGGGCTCCCCTGTAAAAAAAAAATTGTTATTATTTTTATGTTTTTTTCAGCATTTTATCCTTGACGAGTGTATTCTGGGCACTCGGGAAAGCGGCAAAGACTTTACCGAGTGCCTGTCTCTAAATCTGATTAATAGAAACGAACATTTAACTAGATCAGGCCGTCTAACGATTTCTCTGTTAATTGCCGAATGCTATCGTCTCGGATCTTTTCGGTGTATAGGGACTGTAAGGATTTATGAACATTAAAATTCCTACAGATTTCAGGATGTTGAATTAGTTAGGCCATTGAAAAATATTAATATTGTCCTAGATATGTACTATCGTTGGCTATTAATTTATGAACATTTAATTTCAGGATGCTGAATATTAATTTTCTACAGATAGCAGTGTTACTTATGTCGTTGGCCTCCCCCTATATATGCCAAGTGCTTTGGAACCAAAAAGAGCAGGCAACAGACTTTGGTATTCGGTTACTGTTTGTGTGGAGAGAGTGTGTGTGTGAGAGAGAGAATGTCGTTGTTAGTTGCAACTTCTTTCGGGATGATTTTCACCTTCCCAACATTTTTTCTATTGGTACGCATGGAAGGCATCAGGACGATATGGCATACCTCTCATCTAGGAGCTACTTGGTGCAATTCTGGGAGTTGCTACCCTCCTTCATCGGCTAGGATAGAAAACCTAGAAATAGATGGGTCATCCTAGACAGTGAACCATCTCACTGGAGAATGGATTTCTGATCTCCATTCTCACTTGGTGACAGTGAATCATCTGTAATCTGACATGTGTCTAATGTAACTACTATTGTTAGGGATTCAAGGACTTGTTAAGAAAAAACGAACAAAAAAATGTAGCTTCAAACTAGGAGTTTAGCCTAATAATGTCATTATGAGACATCAGTGTTGAACTGAGTACTAGTCCATCTGATTGATTTCCTTCTGATGAGCCTGTGCACCCATATTCAAGTTCTGATCTTGATTTTTGGCCATAGTTTTGAAGAAGCGCATGATTACTGAACTACCATATTACTGTGTTATATATTGCCAGCTTTTATATTCATCTCATTAGTGCAGTCCAAAACCTTCTTGGATATATATATAAGGCAAGGATATAGTCATCATCTCATTAGTAACTCAGCGTCCAGTACGCTCACTGCTTATTGTCGTGCAGCTGAGTTATGTTGTTTGCATCGTCCACAAATAAAACGGCACATGCACATGTACATTTATTCATTTTTTCTCTCTTCATATGAACCACATTATTTTCTGCTGTCATACAACCCCAGCAGCATTAAATATGCATGCACGTGTGCGATTTGATGCTTCTAATCTAGAGCCTGAGACACATGTGTTGTTGTGTCTTCAATATTTCCCCGGCCAGTGTTCTGAGACTGAAACTAACTTGAAGTAAAAAATCTGTCCACTTACAATAAAGCACACAGGACATGCATATAAATTGCAGACGTGTTTATTTGATTGAAAAAAGATGGGGAGGTGGGAGGTTTGCATATTTGTGTGTAACAGCAGAGCTACGAAGTATATATACTAGAGTGGCCTTGTGCATATGTGTTGCTTATGTGTGTTGGTGTTCTGCATTCAGTTCTGCAGGACACGACTAGGCAGCCTGTTAGAAATCGAAGGCTTGAGGGAACGTCAGATATACTGGAGAATTCATAAAGACCTTGATGCCTGTAACCGCTTTTAGGGTCAGATTGTCTGTCCCTAAAGTTGGTGTTGTGGTGTAGTGTGTGTGTCCCCATAACGCAGACACGGCCAATCCACAATCATCAAAATTATTTGCATTATATTGATAATTTGACTGATGAAGCCGAATGATTTTGTAGACTGCTTCCATCTTTTAGTTTTGCTTATCTAGAGAGCTCCACATACCAAGGGAGTATTTCTTCACCTAAGTATATTTCTTGATCCACTGAGATTTAGAACAATTACGAACTCGTTGAAGAAAAATTTCAGATGCTGAAATTTGCGATTAGATATTTTTGTAAAAATAATATGCTGGCAAAATATAATTTTGTTTGGTAGAAAACATAAATGGTATTAAGAGTAACAAATAGTCAAAACAATTAACGTCACTGTGAATAGTTGCGTGAACACTGTTTCAACATATATATCAAAGAGCATTACTTTATTCAGGTTGAAACAAAAAAAAAATTAGCATGCTGCTTGTGAGTGTTGAATATGCCAATCTTCACTTTTTTTGTACAACAAACATGCAATACCAAATTACAATTCCCCAAGTTGAATCTATTACTTGTATATTCTCAAGGATTATTGTTAACATTAGAAACAAATTGTTATGAATGGTTTTCATCACTATGTAGTATATATTTTAGTGCTAAATAGGAGATCTGCTGCAACCCGCCATTATTGTCAGAAATCCGACGCTGCCAGCTTTTGCAACGAGATCTGCTGCCACGCGCCATTAATACTATTTTACATCTCCAACTAAAGGTATCTTATTACCAATATTTTCTATAAAGTATTATTTTTTATATGTATATATATTTCTAAATTCACAATTGTCTTACTACTTTTATATATAGCTACAAAATATATATCTTGAAAGCGCTTACCATTTTATTGTTAGATTACAATCCAATTGCTTTCATTCGATGGGAAACTTCTATTACATATATAATTCTTTTAGCAAATATTAATATTTGCACTTTCTACTATACGAGGCAAATTTGAAGTAAATACTAATGATTATTAGATCCCTGTTGTATGAAAAAGTTTGTTCTGCTCTTAGTACTGGACACCGAACACATCATCCCATGTGTATCCTTTTTTATCAAGAAAGCATTTTCATTGGGCTAGTGGTGAGCATTTCCTTCACTGTCGTGTCAATAATTAAGAGCTAGCTCCCGTTGGACAGGCCTGTACAAGCTGAGCACAGCAGCAACGTACTGGAATAGAAGAAATAAAAGCAACACTCTACTCACTAGTAGAGAAGGCTTCTATATCCGAGGGGCGGTTTTGCCGCCCCTAATCTCCCCTAATCTCCCCGTTGTTTCAGCTGATTTGGATGGAGAGGCGTTGGTGATGCAACCGCCCCTACCGTATGAGACGCCTCCCTATAGTAAACTGTATGAAATCGCGTTTTCAAAATTCAAAAAAAAAAAATACCAAAACATTTTTATTTTTAGGGGAGCACCCCTGCGTAAAATCGCGTTTTCAAAATTCAAAAAAAAATACCAAAACATTTTTTTTTTTCGGGGAGCACCCATCGTAAAATCGTTTTCAAAATTCAAAAAAATACGAAAAACGAAAATATTTTTACGAAATTGTTGATTGAACCCGTGACCCGGCTTGCACGCCACCCCCTACTTACCAAGCGCTACACACTCATATGCATACATATCCCATTTCATCCCCACATATTATACAAACCGAAAGTGTAAATTGACTATTTGAGGCCCTGAATGGATTCAAACTTGTCAACTACAAAAGTTTCATAACTTTTGGGATCTACATTTCATATGTAGAAAGTTTTTTCATCCGAGGGATTATTTAAATTCGAATTTCAAATTTGAGACATTTCAACACAACTTTTGCATGCATAGATGGATTCAAACTAAAAAGTTGTCAACTACAAAGTTTCATAACTTTTCAAGATCTACATTTCATATGTAGCAAGTTTTTCCATCCGAGGGGATTTACCAATTTTTAATTTTTAGTGCCTCGTTTTTGAGTCCCAATGCCTTTTTGTAGTCGTGAGTTCCACATGGACTTGCTGTGCAAGCCTCACATATCAATCCATCATCTCAACAAAACTATGTTGTTGTGCAGTGGGTCCATAACCTTTTTCCTGGTATCTTGGATATCGTATCTCTGATGTCTTCCATTTCTCTGGAGTTGAGTTTTGGGTAGTTCTTCTAATGTGGTGGCCAATGTTGGGTGGCATGCTTTGTATATTGGAATGTCCACCCTTACATACATGTAATACAACTACAACATGGTAATCAAATGCTTGTGTAAGATACACAGAACACAGATATCAGGTCAACCACTGTCGTTGTAGTTGGACGTTTTGACCGTTGGAACAGATGGCCTCAACTTCACTTCTCCGATTTCGATAACACATAACCCCAGGTATTACGGCCTCACAATCACCTGCCACCTCGACACAATGGTCCAGTGCACGTCGATGCTGTTGTGAACCATTAATCGATCTTGTCTATTTCAGATTACCATATTTCTGATGTCTTCCATTCCTACTAGAGAGTGGAAAAGCAATCTTCCATTATACATGTAAGGTGGAGTGGATGCTTCAATTTGTCTACTTGCATTGGAACGCCAGTCTCTTGGCTAGGCTATATATACACACACGTATACAATGTACACAAATATATAGGACGTCATCCATTACTTGCTCTGCTTATATATACTACTGTATCGTATGGAAGTTATGAGACTGGAACTCTTCCGCTTTACCTTATTAGCGTGTAGAGTCCAGACCTGTGAGAGAAGCATAACCGAGAGATGCAACGGTCCATATGTTTCTATTATTGGCTGGCCACACATAGGCATGCTTAGTAAAAATTAGTACAAACCGAAAGAAGCACGTAATTTTATAAGAGGCAAACATCCAACTTGCGAACACATGGTTGATTATAACCATTTATGTTTAGCTTTTGTGATGAGTCATTGTCAACTCTCAACATTTTTATTCTATTTTCACTTTCTTTCTACCTCGGTTATCTTCACCCGGCACATGCGGTGTGTCGGAAGACGTTGTTTCTTGGCTTGTGTTGTGCAGGTGTTGAGCTCAAGATGGTGGTCAACGGTGAGGTGAAGATCAAGGAGGACGTGCCGTGCCGATGGACCTGGAGCGGTGAAGGGTGGACGTGAGGCTTGGATCGAGGGACCAGAGCGCCGGGTGGCCAGCTGTGGTGGCTGACACTTGGGACATCGACATGTGCAAGGACGCGTGGAGTGACCGTGTCGATCGGGTCAAGACGGCGAGCGTGCAGGCAGAGCGGGGAGCTCGGACGACTTGGCGACTCGGGCGGTCAAGACGACGATGACACGTGTCGAGGAGGTTTGGTGGTTTGTCCTCAAAACTATCGGTGCGGGTTTCGTGGTTTGGGCCTCAAAACCACGAGCGCGGGTTTGGTGGTTTGGGCCTCAAAACCATCGGCAACAGGTTTCGCGGGTTTGGTGGTTTGGGTCTCAAAACCATCGGCGACAGGTGTCACGGGTTTGGGCCTCAAAACCCGGTTTGAGGTTCCGATGGCGGAAGGACGACACGTGGCGGCATCAGGGAGTTCGCGTCGAAGCGAAGCTGCCGGTGAGAAGGCGCGGTGGCCGTCGAATCAAGTTTATCCCGAGTCGGACCATATTACCCATGGCTATTTTTGGTTCGGCTCTAATTAGGCTTAGGGATAAAATGGGGAGTGAAATAAACCCGTTAAATAGGCAGAGGGAGTCCCCAACCTCCGTTACTTCTCTCGTTCGCGTTTTTCTTTTTACCGTGGTTTTTCTTCGTCCTTTAGGGTTGTTAGAGAGAGGTCCACATGTGGAGAAATTCGTATGTATAATTTGAGATTAGAACCTGTGATTTTTGAGTGGGAATAGGAGTCCGAATCCTCCTATGTGTCCTCCGGGATTTTGCAATTGAAGCTGTGATTTTTGTTCACTACGTTCTTCGTTTTTCTCCAATTTTCGTTCTTAGTCCTGATCTGAAATTCCCAGAGTTTGGATGGATTCCGGGCGATGATTTCTTGGGAATAGATCACCAACATTATGGAGATCATCTATGTGAATTTTGGAGTCTTGTTGTTTTGATTTGAGTCAGATGTCATTGATTGTGTCTGCCTGTCTTTTCTGTTCTTCATCGTCATTTCTCTGTCGATCTGCTTAATCGGACCAAGTCAGGGTCGTCACCACCCTATTTCCCAGATCACGGCGGCGCACTGTAGGATGTCCCGTGCCCTTTTGCTCTGATCTGATCTGCAGTCGCCCTGTTCGTAAATTTTTAAGTGTAGCAGCAGTTCCCAATCTTTTTAAGACCTAATTATTCCTTGTGCGTGAATTTTGTGCCGTGGATCTTGTTTGCAAGATGGAGTGCTGGTCCTCTTTTGTCCGTGTGTGTGTTAAATCCCGTTCATGAGAGGCTTTCCTTGAATTGAATTTCTAAAAGAAATCTTTAATCTATCTTGTTGGGATATTGAATTACTTCTTTTCTCTTGCTTAGTATTCACGGTTGCAGCTTTGATTTTTCAATTCGGTGCAGAACATGTCTCCTTGGTTTGCTTCTCGATTCGCTTGAGCAGGCACCAATTTCTTGGATCGGCAGGTGAATCAACTAAGTTCAGTACGTAATCTCATTCTATTGCACGTTACCTCTTGCAATCATGAACTTGTTATTGGAGCATTATTTATATATCAATTGGTTACTGTCGTGTTTGCGATATCCACGATTGTTTCGTGTTGTCTTAGCAGCAGTCAAGTGCAGTACCTTGTCTTAGGTTTTAATCAGCACTTTGTCATCGTTTTTGATCAGCTCGCTGCCTTGCTTATTAACAGATCTATGAATGAAACTAAAGCCTTTTGACATGTCACTTTCAAGCAATAGTGTTGAGGCTATTTAAATATTCATCAAACTTATCATTGTCCGATTAGCTCAACCCCTGTTGTTTGAACTGAGTGCACTTCTTTGTAGCATTTTGTGGTTGATTTCTCCACCTGCTGTTTTGCTCGTAGCTTTGTCGTTTGTGATCCGATTTGAGCTCAGTTTGTTGTGTTGGTTCCATTGAGTCGCGTTTGATATCTTGCTACCAGTTAGCATGTATATCATTAGTATCTTCTTGAATTCGCTTTTGAGATTGGAGGTTGAGCCGATGACCCGAAACTGAAAAGGAAAATTTGAGGCTCCCATTCACCCCCCTCTGGTCGCCGTTTCGGTCCTTCATGGAGTCTCTTCCGGGAGATATAGCTTGTGCAAACTGAAAACCATCAGTTAAATTGCTCAGTTTTCTTCCCATTGCTAAATTGATTCGGCTGTTGTTCTCTTCTCTGTATAGCTAGGACATTTTTTTTTTTGGGGGGGGTGTGGGGCGCTTGATTCTCTGCTTGTGGAGGCCCTCGGGTGTGTTGGACATCACTTTTATGCTCCTCTTCATTCGTAAGATAGTAACCCAGCACACACAATTTGCTCTCCATAAACTGGGGCCATAGGTTGTTGGTCAACATAATAATTGTGAGACCAGTATAACCATGATACGAAATCAACCAGCATATACTAATCTGCACAAATTCATACATCCGTGAAGTTATAGGTGCATGAAGGACGATAATGCACAAAAATATTTTTTTCTTCTAAATTAGAGTTGATATATGGTAGCTTCTGGGACTTGACTGTGTCAGAGCTCAAGGATTCATGGTTACCGCTGGTTCAAACGACCCGCAGAAATTTGCTTGAAAGGCTTCAGGATTTTTGTTTCTGATGAGTTACTGTTGGTAGGTAGGTAGTGGATGATTGCACGGATTGGCATAGCTCGTTGGACAGTCCAGGCTCAGCTCTTAACTTCAAGAATTTTGTGAACGGTTTACCTAATAACAGAGCTCAATCTCTGCTATACATGTGAAGCTGATCCTGTTCTTTTGGTCATTGCAGCGTGGTGAGTATACCATCACCAAAAAGGAAATAATTCCTGACACTAGGCTTGAGCTTTGAGGTGAGGTCACACAGGTTTAAATCCTCTAGAATGCACGCATGTGACTTGCAAATTATACTGTTTTTATTGCAACCTGTTTTTTCTTGAATATAAAAAAAATCATGACCGCTTGCATATTTTGCTTTTTTATGATTCTTGGACAGAAAATCAAAATTCCAGGGGTGGTAATGTACCCATCTGCCCAAATGCTTGACGTCTGCTAAAGGGGGTAGGAAAAATTCTCTAAAAAACAACTAACTCCCAATCTAAATTGTAAGATGTTTTGGCATCTCTCGAAAAAGCATGCTTCGTTGTGGATTTAGATCTATGTCATGCTTGTATATACAAAGTAAAATCAATGTAAACAAAAATCATTGGACAATAATGGTAAAAGGCTTGTGAAAATTACTTGTATAGGTAAGATAACACATTACAAATACAAATTAATATATTATAGATACATGACAAGAATTTTAGTACGTTATCTTAGTATTTGGCCGAACCATTAATTAATTACATGAACTAAACAAAGAAGTAGATTAATCGAAAAAGCATGGTACATGCAGAAACAAGCAACTCTAAAAATAGATCCGGCTAGAAAAAAGATTTGCCTTGCCACGATGATTTCTGTTCGTTGTTCTTGGTAATTTGTCCAAATTGCTTGTTCCTCATCATGTTCAGGGACACTGAAAACTACCCGATAGCCTCCACGGAAAATTATATCACTTGTCCAAATCACTCTGCAAAACTGCAGTGTGCATCGAATTAGTCAAGGCGAAGACTTTATGACCACGATTTTCCTGGTGCCACCCATTCCCATGGGACAACCAATGTTGTAGTAGAGGACAAGATCATCAGTACATAGTTGTGAGATAGACAAGACACACCCTGGCATATCATGGTGACCAGTGTGGAGTGACAGGATTATAATGGAGAAAAGAAGGGATGGCGGTGATGGGTTGGAGCCTTGACAGCACCATGTAATATATATCTTCCTCAGCATCGGGACAGTGATGTTGTGGGCCCAATTGACAGGGACTTCGGTGTAATTTGCCAGTTGTATGGTGGGCGGCCACATTGAATAAAGCATGAGTGGTTTGCTGATATATATGTCATGATTTTTCCAGTATATTTGATGGAAAGAGTGAACTGAAGAGACATCAAGTGGTTTGGAACGAGGGAGTTGAGCACAAATCGTGTCTATCATTGAAATAGGAAGATCCTGACTTTCCCGCATGTGGTGGCGAGGGCCTCTTCTTCTCCAACGGGCTTGTTGGCGTGACAACAGGTTGGTGGGCACCTACCGGCTCCAGTGCTCCATGCGAGTGTCAGTACGTGCTTCTCTGGCAGTTTGGGTTTGTCTGTCTAATTTCAGACTCATCATGAGAAAGTGCATTATTAAGTCTCAACTTTCAGAACATCGACAGTTTGTTGTACTTCCCTCGCACCATTTTCCAGCTGATGAGCAAATAATCCATCTGAACAGGCAGTAGATATGCTACAATCATTGACATTTTTCAACTTTGTACGTACAAATCTATCATTGTCGGGGTTAGCACTCTTCTGAGATCGTTTGAATATCACCTGAGCACATTTTCGAACCGTAGAAAATGGTGTGGAGACTGAAGGAGACACTGCCAATCTCTTTCCAATAGAATATTCTGGTGAACACTTATTGGGACTAGAATTTTGATCCTCGTCAGGGGACAGGTGAACATACACCATATCTTTCAGTCTCAGTACACAATTTGTTATTCTTAGATTGAATCTTGAGTTTTAACTTATTAAGCTGCTGGATTTGCTGTGTAATTGATTCTCGGTCCGGTGTAACATGGGCAAATAGTGTTGCATTGATGCATTATTATTGTGTTTGCTTTTCCTGCCGCTTCTGTCCTAGAGATCGGAAGCAATGCCTTGGTTGCACAAATGTGAGGAAACTGATTCGATTATTACAAGCATATTGAAATTGGAAAATGCATCATTGCCTTCAGAGGCAACCAAAGTCTCAGGCATCTCAGCTAATTCTTATGCCCATTCTTTGGCGATGACACTAAATGTAACACACCAAGTAGGTGGAGCAGGTAATTGAGCTGCATTCAAGGGTTGCATTCTGTCTCAGAATGTATGTTGCATCAAGAACATTGAACTTACTAATTACCAGAGCATACTTGCACAAACATAAAGGGTTTGAGTATTTTTATAGCTAAACATACTTTAGTATCGCTGCCAGCTGAATCACACTGAAATTGACATTTATAAGTTTGGTGCATGTCTTACATCAAGGGTTAAATTGTTCACTAAATTAGAAGGAATCACACAAAAGAAATCTAGGTAAAAAAACTGCTTCACGGCTTGCAAATAGAGGAAGGTGCAATCTTCACTGGCCTCCTGTACTTGGCCGTTTGACATAACTGCTAGTTCAACTTGATGTTCTGAGACGGTGAAAATTATAAGATAGCTTCCCCTTAAGATTCTATCTTTGTCTTTAACCCACTGTGCTAGACTGCAATGGATGATTAACAAGCATGCATTGTTTCAGACTAGTGAACGCAGCACGAGTAATGGTGACCTCTCTCTTCCTGGTGCCAACCATTCAAATGGGACAACCCATGTCGTAGTAGAGGAGGAGACCATCACTATACATGGCTGTGAGATGGACAATTAAGGCACACCCCCGGAGTCATGGTCACAGCTGGTTGGGTTGAGACCTTGACAGCAATCTGTTATAAGCTCCAGAGCAATGGGATAGTGATTGGTTGGCTGGTGGCTCCATTGATTAAGGCTTGTGTGTAATGTGCCAGTTCTGGGGTGGGTGTGCATATTCAATCAAACATAAGGCGATGTATTTTGTTGGTGACGATGTGAGTCACTGTAAATCCTATAAGCAGATCAAACAACAGATATTTGAGAACCTAGGTCCCTAATTAACAAACTCAAATGAAAACATTTCAACTAGAAAATTGTAGATGCCATCGAGTACAACAACTTTCATTTTGGTCATTTATGTAAGGTCGTTTGAAAATTTTAAATATTAAATGTCAGAACTCCAAACATAATGTTAGGACCACAAATGATTAAGTAATCAACTACAAAGTATTCAAAATATGTTTCGAACTACAAGTCTTGAACAAACATAATGAAACTAACATGTTTAAACTTGAATTCTATATAAAGTAACATTTATGACTTAAGACATTCTATGTTGCCACATTTCTATGTGTTTAATCAAATTGTTTTTTCTTGATCTTTGTTAAATGTGTTGCAATGTTTTTGTAAAGTATGTACACCTCAAATGGAAAATTTAGAATAGCCCAAGGTCATCAAACTTCGTTTTGGACTCACAGACCAATTTGGCCCATAGCCAGGAACAAATCGCATCCCACCTTGCCCAGACCGTAGCTCGTTACGTGTTCGACCAAATGTTGTTGTGGCTGCCTTGCATGGATGTCGCGTGCCACCTCCCTACCGCGTGCCTCCTAGCCCCTGCTTCACGGGGCCACCATTGTTTTGTGTTGGCCAGGAACCCCACATATATATAGGAGTCAGACATGACTAGCACCTCATAACTAGCAGAAGGGTCATGGGGTCATTAGGGCCACCACAGTTCTTCAGGCGTTCGCCAAGTGAGGAGCAGCGGCGGCGGCGAGGGTGAGCTAGGCCGCCAGCTCCAGTAGAGCGACAACCATGCCTAGGCCTGAGCCATACATGGTCTCACATATTTTCATTTGTTAAAAAGTAACTGTAAATGATCTAAAAATTTATAGGTACCGGGTCCCACATATTTTGGAGCTTTGCGATATATTTTTGGGTGCTTGCTATTTATCCATCTTCCTATCTAAACCCATCGACACATTTTTTTTTGCAGCCACCGTAAACCTTGTACATTAGCTTGATTACTTAAACCTCACACTATATATAGTATATGATGCCTGTAATCTATGGTTAAATTGGATTATTAAAAGGTTCGTGATATCGAGTAGCCATGTGGGTGCAGTAAATAAATTAATGAGTAGCATATAAGTCAACTGGGACTATATAAATATAACAGGGGTCCTCACGGGAAACTTAACAATAATAGAAGAGGAAGTATGCATATGCGTGTGCTGCTGTCAGCTGTATGAAATATGGTAAAACACGCTTGCATAGAAATAGGAGGCACTAGGAATCATACAGATCTGATAATTCATAAGATCACATATGCCATGGAGCCTTTTTTTTTGCATTTGAGTCCAAAGATCCACCCATGCAATGGTGACTTCTTGTTAATGGTTGTTAATTAGGGCCTCTGTGGTGAGGTATGTAGGGCCTTGAGCTTCTACTCACACTGAATATTACAGAATGCTGATCACCCCCAGTTTGAGGCATTAGGCAATGGATTCTGTCGGTAACAATGTGAGTCTCTAGAAATCCTAGAAACGGATAAAATAACAGCACAAAAAATACCATGAATCCCCATCAGGTCTGCAATTGTTCACATAAAGATATCTGCGTGCGTGTCTATATGGGGTTGAAAGCAGCGACTTGTGGCTTTCCACGTAGCTTCTGTAACCACTCTACTCAAAACTCCCTTGTGACTGTAAAGGGCATATGGATTTCCCTTGTATTAACGTTTCTAGACTTTGAAATGGATAGTTGAGACCCTATCGAATTCAAATGAAAATTATTTAAAATAGAAAACTGTAGATACTATCGAGTACAACAACTTTCATTTTGGTCATTTGTCTGAGGTGGTTTAAAAATTTAAATATAAAATGTGAGAACTACATAATTTTAGGAACACTAGTGATTAAGCCATCAACTATACAAAGTATTCAGAATATATGTCATGCATACTACGAGCTTGGAACAAACATAATGGAGTCTACATTTTTAAACATGAATTTTGTATAAAATAAAATGTTGGACTTAAGAAATTTTATGTTGCCAGAATTCAATGTGTTTAAGAAAACATTGTTTAATTAAGTAACATTAAACATGCATCAATACAACATATTGAAGTTTAGATTTTAGCAAGTTAGTTATGCTAAACATTTTTTGGTTTTGTATACTATTTTTACCTAACTTTGTTAAACACACAAATAGTGTGGTCTGGTCAATTCTCTAAGCTGTTTTTGCATTTCATACAGTGTCAGTTCCTTAAAGGCCATTGTTTGGTAAATTCTGCGTACTTGGCTACCTCCTAAAGGCCATTGTTTGGTAGCCAGTGGGTTTGATGATTTGTTGCAGTTTTCCATTGTTCTGAGTACTCGCTCATTTTTTTTCAGTTACACATACTTGCCCATTTTTCCTTGGCCAGCAGATGCAACTATGAGAAATGAATTCCTCCAAGTTGACACAGCTTGCCATCTGCTACTTAACAGTTACGGAGGATATGGATTGATGGCTATTACTACATTCAATCGGGCAGCAGTATGTCTGGATGGGTTCAACAGAACAGAGGTATTGTGTCAGTCTGCAGTTCACATGCTAATGAGATTCCACTTACTGCACATCTGACGCAGGAGTTTTGGTTTGACAGGTAAAGACACAATCAGTGAGAAGATTCAAATCACTAGTATTTATTTATTTCTGACAATCGGACAAATGTTCCTAAATGCAGAGCGTTGCACGATTGCTAATAGATATGAAGGAAATACAGTGAGCGTTGCACAATTGCACAATTCATTTTCTGGCTAACTTACAAGTGAGCATATGTAAAAGGCCTAAAATAAATTGTTTTCATCATAGATAAACGATAACTGGGACCGTTGCAGAACAATATATGCAAATGTAGCGTAATAACTGTGGAACTTTGCGATATATTTTTGGGTGCTTGCTATTTATCCATCTTCCTATCTAAACCTATCCATACATTTTTTCCAACCACTGTAAAACTTGTAATAACATTCGCTTGATTACTTAAACCTCACATTACATATAGTATATGATACCTCTAATCTATGGTTAAATTGGATTCTTAAAATGTCATGATATCGAGTATCATCGGGGAATGACTGAGAGCTACGTAGCCATGTGGGTGCAGTAACTAAATTAATGAGTAGCGAATAAGTCAACTGGGACTATATATATAAATATAACAGGCGTCCTCACGGAAAACTTAACAATAGTAGAAGAGGAAGTATGTGTGCGTCTGCTGCTGTCAGCTGGATGAATATGGTATTTTTTTTTTTTTTTTTGAGGAGAACACTTTCCTTTATTCCTTAACCTGGATGGTTAACATAGTTACATACGCCAAAGGGCGGCTCCAGCAACCAGGTATATCTACCTGTCTCAGCAAGAACTAAGCTTCTAGCAATACAGTGAGCATCAACATTTGATCTCCTATTCTCATGAACAAAATCTACTACTAGAAAGCTACCAGCTCTATCATTCAACTCCTTAATTATTTGCCCGTAAGGGCCCATACCTGCCCCATTCAAATTTCTGATTACATTCTCACAGTCCGAAGCAAGCCGGACCGATGAGATCCCCAGGTCTGATGCCAGGTCCAGTCCCTCTCTACAAGCCAAAGCCTCAGCGATTTCAGGGTCAGTGATGCCCTCCATAACCAAACCCGACGAACCAAGGTACTTGCCATCATAATCTCTCGCAATGGCTGCCACAGCTACCCTCCTGGAGTTTTTGGAGAGAGCAGCATCAACGTTGATCTTTACAAATCCGACTTGGGGCGGGATCCAAGACGTTCTTGTTCTCAAACCAGTTTGCATCCCAGGTTTTGGTGATTGTTTTGGCTTGATCTCTTGTAGCTCATCACAATATTTATTAATGAAAATATGAGTCGAGAGCGGGCTCTGATAAATACCTTCATGGATCACTTTCCTCCTGGCATACCAGATTGCCCATAGTGTGACAGACCACCCGAACCGCATCAGCATGCGTGTCTCAAACAGCCTTGTTAAGCAACTCTTAGCGTCAACATCTTGCAAGGTACACACGTGCTCAACTAGCTCCTCCTTCTCCAATGCCCAAACGCATTTGGCCATGTGACATTCTATCAGAGAGTGCCACCATGAATCATCTGCTCCACAAATCTGGCATCGTCCGTTGTCAGCCATCTTTCTATGATGCAAAACATCAGCTGACGGTAAAGAACACCTAGCAAGTCTCCAAAGAAAAATGCTAACTTTCGGTGGCACTTTGACTCGCCAGAGTGATTTCCACTCCCCTTCTGCTTCCTTCCGGTTCGATCTCATAGCATTTTCAGAGAGCAAACACTTCAGACTTAGCATCCTATACGCTGATCGAAGAGAGAACACCCCCGTCTTCTCGTAGTACCAAGCCCAAAAATCTTCTTGGACCTTGTAGCTCAACGGGATATTGAGGATAACCTCCACATCAGCCGGCGTAAAAAATTGATTCAACTTATCATGATCCCATGACATCGTGGTGTGATAAATCAACTCACTCACTTGTTGAGGTTGGTTTGGAGCTACCCCCTGGATCGGTCTTCGGATGCTATCAGTCGGCAACCAATCATCTGTCCAGATTGAGGTATCTTCACCAGTCCCAATCCTTTTGATCAGGCCCATCCGCATCACCTCTCTCCCATCCAAAATTGATCTCCATATTTTTTATGGCGTGTGACCCAGGATCGGAATCCAAAAAAATCGTGTTTGGAAAAATACACACCTTGAGAATCCTCGAGCTTAACGAGGACGGTTCTCGCAAGATCCGCCAAGCCTGTTTTGCTAGAAGGGCCAGGTTGAATAATTCAAAGTCCCTAAACCCCAATCCTCCTATGAATTTTGGCATCACCACATCGTCCCATGCTACCCAGCATGTCTTCCTTTTTCCTTCTTTGCTACCCCACCAAAAGCTTCGCACAAGGCTTGTCAGATGTTTGCATACTGGGAGCTTGAAGCAAGCCATAGAGTAGGTCGGTATTGCTTGGACCACCGACTTTATCAAGCACTTCTTTACCTCCGGCCCGAAAGGCATTGCTCCATCCACCCTTGAATTCTGGCCCAAATTCTATCTTTCAAATATTTAAAAGTTCCATTCGACGAAGAGCCAACATCAGAGGGCATCCCTAAATACTTTTCACATAAGCATTCATTTTGTACATTAAGGACAGCTTTGATCTCATCTCTGCTGCTCTCCCGACACTTTTAGCAAAGTGTATAGAGGACTTTTGCTCGTTAATCTGCTGTCCGTAAGCTGCACAATAAACTTGCAAGGCATTCTTTACCACAACCGCACTCTCTCTATTTGCTTTGAAAAACAACAGTCATCATCTGCAAAGAGTAGGTGGCTAACCATCGGGAGCCGTTGGCGCAACCTTAATTCCCTTGAGATCGATGGTGAACATAAAAATTTAAGGTGCACGAAAGGCCCTTTCTTTGCAATCAAAAACAAGTAAGGAGAGATGGGGTCTCCCGGCGAATACCTCTTGTAGGCTTGAAAGATTCTAGACATTTTCCATTGAGTTGAGCGAAAAAGGAGATCGAAGAAACCAGCCTCATAATCATTTGGACCCAAAGTTGATGAAAACCCAACTTTGTCATCATGACCTGCAAATACGACCACTCCCACACGATCATAGGCCTTCTTCATATCAAGCTTCAACGCACAGCACCTAAGGTCCCTCGCCTTCTTCTGCTTCATGAAATGCAAGCATTCATAAGCAGTTATAATATTGTCAGTAATGAGTCTCCCTGGGACAAAAGCTGACTGTTCCTCCGATATAATATCAGGCAAAACCAATTTTAATCTGTTGGCAGCCACTTTGGAAATGATCTTGTAAATGACATTGCATAAGCTGATCGGACGAAACTGACCGAGCTCCTCAGGGCTGGCAATTTTTGGGATGAGAACAATAATCGTGTCATTTATAGCTGTCAGTTCCTCCTTCCCACTCAAAACACCCAGAACTGCTTCTGTCACCTCTTTCCCGCACAGGTCCCAGTGCCGTTGAAAAAAATGGGCTGGGTAACCATCCGGTCCTGGCGCCTTTGTTGGGAACATTTGAAATAAGGCTTCCTTCACTTCTTTTTCCGAAAACTGTGCTATCAAAGCCTCATTCATCTCAGCCGTTACCCTCCTTGGAACTGTGTGCAACACAACATCCATGTCACTTGTTCCTTCTGACGTATAGAGGTCTTTGAAAAAATTGTTTGTCATATCACTAAGCTCCTGCTCATCAGAAGTCATCTCGCCATCAGGCCTCTTGAGTGTCTTGATCAGATTCTTTTTTCTTCTTTGGCTCGCTCTTAGATGAAAGAACTTAGTGTTCTTATCACCCGACGCAAGCCACTGCACCCTTGATCGTTGCCTCCACATGATCTCCTCCCTGAGATGGAGTTCGTTTATTTTCTCAATCATCTTTAATTCAGCATGAGAAGGACCAACACGGTCCGGTGCCAGTTGCATTCTTTCGACTTCATCTTTAAGCTTGCGCAGCTCCCTTCTCACATTACCGAAGCAATGTCTCTCCCACCCGCTAAGCCGAGAAGAGACATCTTTCGTTTTCTTCGTAAGGTCCTCAAGATAGAAGCTGCAGCACCCTTCTCTTGCCAAGATTCGGTCGGTGGTATTTGGAAAAGAGTCATGGCTCTCCCACATTACCTCAAACCTGAAACGACTCGGGGTCTTTCTTCCATTCTCCTCTGCCCTCCATGATAGCACAATCGGGCCATGATCTGAAGCCGCCGCCCCAAGGTGTTGAACACCCGCCGACGGAAAACGAGAGAACCAATCTCCTGTTACTAGTGCACGGTCCAGTCGCACTCGACAATAAGTGCCACCCGTTACCTTCTTCTCAAAAGTCCATGAGCGACCAGAGTAACCCACGCCAATCAAGCCACATACATCAACAACTTCCGGGAAAGTCGCTAGCTGTCTTTTGCATCTGCGTTCACGCACTCCAATGTGCTCCGAAGGATGTAAAACTTCATTAAAATCACCAAGACATACCCAAGGAAGATCAGAGGCAGATTTGATAAACTTAATCAGATCCCACGTCCTATGCCGTTCTCCAACCTGGGCTTCCCCTTACACACAAGTAATTCTCCAAGGGTCAGTGTCACCCTCTTTGATGATAGCATCGATGTGGTACTGTGAATACGGTAAAAGCGACACATTGATATTATTATTCCAAAAAATTCCTAGACCACCGCTACGGCCGACACTGCTCACTGCAAAAGCATTGTCATAACCTAGCGTCTTTTTTAAACCCTCTACATGTGCCTTATGCACTTGAGTCTCAACGACACATAAAATGGTAGGGGTGGCTTTCTTCGCGAATTCGCGAAGCTCTTTAACTGTCGTTGCATTGCCAATGCCGTGACAGTTCCAGGCTAAACAACTCATTGCTTCCCGCGGGTCTCTTCGGAGGAGCCCGCCTCTTCAGTGTGCAGCTTATCATCAAAAAGTTGTCCTCGCTTGGCCTTCTTTCTCTCCCTCGGTGAGTAGTAAGGCGGTGGTGGTGGAGGAACAGCACCCGCCCCCGTATTTGCCTCACCCTTGTTCTCAGGGCCATCTCCCGACTGCACGGTCGTCGGTTTTATTGGCCTTGAAGCTGTGTCCTCGGTTTCCTGATTTTCTTTGCCCTGCATGTCTCCCGCCGACGAACGCTTCCTCGAGCCCGAATTGCTGCTAGGCACGGTCCCCTTGGCTCTCCACATTGATGTTTCGCCGCCGCCCTAGCGGTGTTCGACCACCCCGCCGGGTCTTGCCGTGTTGCCGCCCTCGTTCTCCCTGTGCACCATCCCCGGAGTAAGTGCGGACCCTTGGTGTGCCAGGACGCCAAGTTTCCCAGCTCGCCACCATCCAGTCTCCGAACTGCAGCTCCTCCGTAGCATGCTCACCCGTCCCACACTCCAGCAGGGTATGACCCATGAAACCACAATTTCCACAAAAACGTGGAAGCTTCTCATACTTGACCGAAGAAAAATCTTTTCCTTTCCATCCGGGGCTAGAGACACCACACGAACCAACGCACGGTCGGCTGGCAGCAAGACCCTAGCACGGTGGAAATCCCCACTCCTTGTGTTTATTGCCCTCAGATCCACTTCTTGCACCTCGCCCACTTTCGCCGCCAGCTGTTTCAGGATGGCTTCAGTGCGGTAGAGATGAGGTAACTTATGGATTTGGATCCAAGCAATCACTCGATTGGGAATAACTCTCGGCACTGTAGTCGATCCATCAAACTCTTCCAACATCAGAGCATAACCCCTAAACAGCCAAGGTCCCTCCTCCATAATCCTTTTCCAATCACCCAAACAAGATGCTTGTATGACGAAGAGGTTTTTCTCAATGAAACGGAAAGAAACCTCCTTCGCCGGGTTCCATGCAGATCGCATGGTAGTCTCCAGCGAGGCCACGCTGAATTTCTTCGTTGACAGAAGTTTTGCCGCCGCCATGCACTTCACCTCCGGGAGACCGCCCCGGGCCTCTTGCGCCAGCACCACGCCGTCCTGTTCCGCTTCACTAAGGTGAAGCTTGCTCAGCAGATCGTTCACGTCCAGATCCTCCTTCGATGCCCCCATCTTGGAGGTCGCAACCACCATGGAAGCGTCGGAACAAGCCCCAGACCAGTGGAGATCGCGCTGAGGCCGGGTAGTCGGGCAAGCCGACCCCTTAATCAGCCAAACGTCACACGAGTCCGGATCAGTCCCTTCTCTCACAAACTCACGGTGGTTCCCTCGTCGACGTAAGTCGCCGCCGAGGTCTCTCAAGCCCTAGGTCGGGAGCCCGGATGAGTATGGTAAAACACGCTCACATAGAAACAGGGAGGCACTAGGAATCATACGGATCTGATAATTCATAAGCCCACTTTGTCATGATCCAGGAAATAGGGCCGGGGAGGGACGGGGCCGGGACGGGCTCAAGGGCGCCGGCGCCGCCCCCCGGGCTCGCCGCACGCGCGCCCTCGCCGCCGTCTCCTCCCTTCCGCGGATTCTTCGGCAACTAATCCGGAGAAAAAGGAGGAAATTATCTATCTAGCATTATCTTTAGGTGTTTTGGTGTGCAAGGGGCTATCTCATCTATAAGGGAGACCCTTATTAGGAAATAAATAAATAGGACCTACTTGTAAAAGGTATTCTAATCTATAAGGAAACCTTTAGAGAGATTGCTTGAGATACAAGTCCCAACAGCCGGGCTATATAAGTAAGGGGTGCGTAATCTTTCGGGGTAACAAGCAAATAAAGAAATTTTTTATCCTAATCTACGGCTCTCTCTCTCCCGCGCGCCCCCCCTCCTCCGCCCCCGCCGCCGCCCGCACGCCGCCCTCGGGCCACGCGCCGCCCGCCGCCGCCGCCGCCGCCACCACCACCTTCATCACCTCCATCCTCCTCTTCCTCCCCTAATCCTCCAATCGAAGTGTCAATTCTGGCCCAATCTAGTTGGAATCGGCAACCTGGTATCCGGAGACCACTACGATCCACCCACCACCATGGACACGAATCCAAGACGCCTGGTTGAAGAACCCGACGAACGAGGTCGTCGGGATCCATAGCAGATATTGATCTCGCTTCGATGATAGGATCACCATCGCCACCGTGAGGATCCCGAGAACTCAAAGCGCCGCAACAACCGTGCAATTGAGATCGAGATGAAGGTGATGTTCCAGACGCGCAGCCAAGGATTTCATCAAGAGGAAGATAGATGGCAAGCGGGACCGGGATAATCGGGTGACAAAGGTGATCTGAATAATCGATGAAGTGCTACTTGAAGCCACAGCCGATGTCGGTTGGATCGTCCTCAGCAGGGGCACATGTGCCGCCCCCACCTCCATCCCCGGCTGACACCTTCCCAGGCCTCGCTCCCCGCCTGCACAAGCTATCCTTCCCCACCTATGATGGCAAGGAAGGTCCCCTCCCATGGATCAACCGCTGTGAGCAATTCTTCAGGGGCCAAGGTACGCCCGCCACAGAGCAAGTCTGGTACGCCTCCTATCATCTCACAGGAGGGGCACAACAATGGTACATGAGGCTGTCCTAGGAGAAACCGGTGGGTGGATTGGGCAAGCTTCGCCCAAGATCAACGGCGCTTTGGACCCGGTGAACGGCGTAATCCGCCGGTGAGCTGGCATCATCGAGGAAGACAGCACCGTTGATGAGTACACGGAGCAGTTCCTGGCACACGTGGCACGAGCAGGCCACCTCAACGACAAGCAGCAGGTGAACATCTACACAGCAGGCTTGGGCGAACCGCTCAAGACGGACGTCGAGATGAAGGATCCCAAGGACATGGAGGCAGCCATGTCTCTCGCCCGGCGGGCGTCTGGCGACGCCTCGCCATCCTCTACAACAACAAAGCAAGCCCGGCCACGGTCAAAGGGCGGGGCCCTACACCCCTCGCCATTGCTGGCCGCCCCGAGCACCCCCTCGTCGGCCAGCGACCGCCTCGACCATTCAAACGGCCGACACTAGAGGAGATGACCGAACGACGCAAAGGCGGGTCTCGCTTCAAGCGTGACGAGCCGTTCTCATGGGGTCACAAGTGCAAGCATCTCTTCGACATCACGATCTTCAACGACTACAACGACGACACGGCGAACGCCATACTAGCGGATGTCAAAGAGGAGCCAACTGATCACGAAGGTCCTCACCGGGGACCCCGACTCCCGATGCGTGGTGCTCATTCTCTCTACCTGCGTCGGTATGATCTCGTGAACGGGCGTCAACATCATCGTCGACTCGGGAGCAACGCACAACTACATCGACCCCGTTTGGTGACCACGGCAGGCCTCCGGACTCGGCCGGCGCGTGTGATCATCACCGGCACCGGCGCCACGTCTACATGCCGTGTCGCCACCTTCGATGTGCCACTACGCCGACGCCAAAGACCTTCGACATCGACGCCCACGTCATGCCTGCGGGCGAGGATGTCGACGTCATCCTTGGCATGCCGTGGCGGCAAGCCCGGGACGCGTGACATGGGACTTCGCGACCCACGAGCTCGGTACTACCCGTGAGGGTCGCCCCTGGCCCCGGCCTCCTTCGGTCAGGCGTCTTCGCTGGCATCCGTACACCGGCAACTAGACTTGGGAAACGTTCGAGGCATGCGACTGCCTTGGACCTCTACGACACATCAGCCGGCGTCTTCGTCCAGCTTCGACAGGCTACTTTGGAGGATCAGCATCTACGTCGCATCGCCCTCGACGTCACCACGGGTGACGCTGCTCCAGCATGGATGCTCGAGGACGGCCTACTGCTCTTCGACGGCCGCTTCTACCTTCCCGCCTCCTCTCCACTGCTGCCAGAGTTACTGGAGGCCTTGCTTCAGGGCGGAGTTCGTAGGACGAACCTTCTCGCCTTGGGGAGCTTATACGGCGGAGCCAACTTCAGCTGCGCCAACCGCCATCCTCTTGGGTGGCATATGGCCACGGCGCCACCACGTCGGTCCTGCCAAGGTCGTCTTCCTCGACGGTATGGATCGCCTCTTCCTCACAGTCGACAACGTCCACATTAGCTATGATCCAGAGAGAGCCACGCATCAGCTATCACCTTCCCTCTTCGACGTCGGCTCCTTCATGTACGGTACGATGTTGAACTTGGCTGCTACTCCTCCTACTCGCCGGGACATCACTATCTGGCGTCTACTTCCGCTCTTCGTCCACGCTCCACCCAATGAGCGTTTCTTGTTCCTGGAGAGAACCCCTCGCGAAGTGGTTCAACAGGACCTCAATGTGGGCATTCCAAGGGATCTCCTGCTGGCAGCCCGTCGTCAGACAGCTTCGCAGCCGGGCCGTACAGTTCATCGCTACATCTACCACGGCTACATCGGCAACCTTCACTACCTTCTTGAGTTCGACCCCAAGCGAACCAGGGAGGACATGATCCTCAGGAACCCGGTGCAGGGTCATCTTATGCTGCAGGTCGAGCTGATCCTTCCAGGGGTAGACAATCCCCCTCCAGGCGTCACTGAATGGACCTTTATCCAGCGCGAGGACGCGCCGGTCGGAGAAGGGGGGGGGAGATGTCATGATCCAGGAAATAGGGCCCGGGAGGGGCCGGGCTAGACGGGCTCAAGGGCGCGCGCCGCCGCCCCAGGCCGCAGCGCCCCCCCGCCGCCGTCTCCTCCCTTCCGCGGATTCTTCGACAACTAATCCGGAGAAAAAGGAGGAAATTATCTATCTAGGATTATCTTTAGGTGTTTTGCTGTGCAAGGGGCTATCTCATCTATAAGGGAGACCCTTATTAGGAAATAAATAAATAGGACCTGCTTGTAAAAGGTATTCCAATCTATAAGGAAACCTTTAGAGAGATTGCTTGAGATACAAGTCCCAATAGCCGGGCTATATAAGTAAAGGGGTCTGTAATCTTTCAGGGTAACAAACAAATAAAGAAATTTTATCCCAATCTCTCTCTCTCTCTCTCTCCGCGCCGCCCCCTCCTCCCCCCGCCCGCCGCCAAGACGCCGCCACCAGCGCCGCCCTCGGGCGCGCGCCCGCCCCCCTTGCCCGCCGCCCGCCCGCCGATGGCGCGGCCCGCCGCCGCCACCACCACCATCACCACCTCCATCCTCCTCTTCCTCCCCTAATCCTCCAATCGAAGTGTCAATTCCGGCCCAATCTAGCTAGAATATGACACCCACATGCCATGGAGCCTTTTTCGCATTTGATTCCAAAGATCCACCCATGCAATAGTGAAACTTATTGTTAATGGTTGAGGCATGTAGGGCCTTGAGCTTCTATACTCTAGGGGTACTATAGCAAAAGCCAGTGAAGCACCTCAAACCTGGCTTCACCGATTTGACATGTTACCTAGCTACTACTCACACTAAATACTACAGAATGCTCATCACCCCCAGTTTGGGGCATTAGGGAATGGATTTTGTCGGTGACAATGTGAGTCTCTAGAATTCCTAAAAACAAATCAAAAAACAGTACAAAAGGTACCATGAATCCCCCATCAGGTCCACAATTATTCACATGTCTATGGGGTTCAAACCGGCGACTTAATTGTGGCTTTCCACGTAGCTTCTGTATTAACGTTTCCCTTCTATTAACATTTCTTGACTTTGAAATGGATATTTGAGACCCTATCGAATTCAAATGAAAAATATTTAAACTAGAAAATTGTAAATGCCATCGAGTACAACAACTTTCCTTTTGCTCATTTGTCTGAGGTCGTTTGAAAATTTAAATATGAAATGTGAGAACTAAATAGTTTTAGGAGCACAAATGATAAAGCCATCAACTATACAAAGTATTCAAAAATGTGTCAAACTTAAGAAATTTTATGTTGCCACATTTCTATGTGTTTAAGAAAACATTATTTAATTAACCTATATAAACATTCATCAATACAACATATTGATGTTTAGATTTTTAGGAAGTTACTTAGGATAAACATTTTTTTGGTTTTGTATACTATTTTCACCTAACTTTGTTAAACACACAATTAGTGTTGTCTGATCAATTCTCTAGGCTGTTTTTACATTTCATACAGTGGCTGCCCTTATATTCGCGCCAGCATTGGATATTGTTCTGTGTACTTGGCTACCTCCTAAGGGCCATTGTTTCGTAGCTAGTGGGTGTTTAACTGAAGTATTGTGTCAGTCTACCGTTCACATGCAGCTGAGATACCGCTTGCTACACATCTGATGCAGAAGCTTTGGTTTGATTGGTAAAGACACAATCAATGAGAATATTCAGATCACTTTTTATTTAGTTCTGACATTCAGACAAATGTTCTGACACAATCAATGAGAGCGTTGCACAATTGCACAATTCATCTCCTGGCTAACTTACAAGTGAGCATATGTAAAAGGCCTAAAATAAATCATTTTTTTCATACATAAAGGAGAAATGGGCCCGTGTTGCAGAACATTATATGCAAATGTAGCGTTGGGAGTTGTGTGGCCCAATGAACAGATGGATGCCATACTACAAGTGTCTACCTGATGGATTGAGTACGCAGGAAATATACTCAGAGAATCGATGAGGAATCTGATAACAGTTGTGAGATTTTATAAACGTAGGTGAAGGGTTGGCGCAAAGGAAAACAGAAAAAATGGAGAATTGTTTATTTGGCCCTGGAAAAAAGTCTTCTTACTCATCTGGGCTCTTTTTTTACGAAGTTGTGTATTGGGCCTCGAAATGGGATTCGTTACTTATTTGGCCTGCCGTTACATCTAAGGTGTTAACAGTGTGAAGTACCGGATCAAAAGACCATTTTACCCCTGTCTGGGAAAAAAAAACAGAGTTTCATTCTGATATGGTTGACAAATACTTTGGTGAAGAATATGGCCTGACATGTGAAGTTTGGATAGCAGAAAACGTAGATAGACATTGACATCTTGTACAATACGAAACAAATAACCTGGCAGTTTAAACAAATAACCTGCCAGTTTTTTTTCTCTTGCGGCCATTTGCCAATCAAAATCTGAAAATCTGAACCTATTTCTTTTTAGAAAAATTGAACAGATTGCTGAAACAGCTAGTTATAAGGTTGTATGTGCTAAAATATTTCCTGTAAAAGGGGCCGTATGATTTCTACTACATGTATCAGTATGTCCGTTGTTGCAGTAGCAGGAGTCCTGCTGCAGGACACTAAAATTGTAGCAGAAAACCCATTTGTCAAAAAAAAAAAAAAAAATCCCAGAGTGGACTAGGAGGCAGAGGCAGTCGTCTTGCTCTCGTCTCTCTCGCCGCATTTCATCGAGATCGTGGCGTCCCCACGGCGTAGAGAGCGCTAGGTCCGGGCAGTACCAGGGCTCAGTGCGGGTGACGTGGAGCACGACGAGGATCTGCAGGGGGCGGCGGTACCAGGGCCAGATAAGTAAGGAGACTTCTTTGCAAGGTCAAATAAACAATTATCCCAAAAGAAAAAGATTTAGAGTCTCTAGCACAGTAACGTTCGGTTCTGCAGTGCCAAGACGCTGTTCCCTAGTGCAACTACTACAATACATACATATATACAAGATCCGTGGTGCAACACATGGCCAAAGCGACTTAAGATTACATCGAGCCAAAGCAGCAGCTCGCAACCCTAGCCTCAGTCCTACCCCACTGTTTTACTATGTGGATCTGCTCCTTTTGTTGGTACCACAACAAGTTACCAGATGAAGCAGCAATGCTTTCAAGGAGAACAAGATATCTTCCCGTGCGTATTTTCCCGTGAGCTATACCTCACAGGAAAGATATTTTCCCGTGCGTATTTTATTTCCCATGATTGGTTTCTGTTGCTCACGGGAAAGTATCCTTTCCGTGAACGGCTGACGGAAATGATTTCCCCACGGGAAAGTGCAGGAATCCGGTAGTGGATGGTCCAAACTTGGATGAAACTGATGTGTTTCTGGTGCATCTCTAGTTGCCGAGTTCTCTCATTCCGACCGAGGTAATGCCACCTCACATTCTCACATGCACCGGTAACTCTCATTTCAAGTTTTTGATTCATGGACATAGCACAAGACTAGAATGAGCTGTGTGTTCCCTGGTTATCAATTTATTAGGGTGTGTTGTGGCAGCATATTGCATTATTTTCCAGCTGAATGAATGAAGATTATTTATTGTTAAATATAAAAGTATGAGTACCTGCAGGCTGCATCCCCAATAATGGCAAGTCCATCAGTTTTTGGTCAGATAATCCCATTACAGTCAAGATTCCCACAGCTGTTTTCCTTTGCTAAAATACCTAAAGGGTCTATAATTCACTTGAGGAATCAAAGCTTGGAAAATAATTTCTTCCTTCCTCTTTCAGAACAGGCTGTATCTCAACTCAGTGAACTGCAAGTTATCCTGCTAGAAGGGCACATTGACCCAGATGAAAAGGACATATGGATATATACTTGGGGGACCTTATTTTCAGCCCAAAAAGCTTACGGATCCATGAAACCACCAGTCCCTGCCTCGCCACTGTTCAAGTGGCTCGGACTTCTAGCAACCAAGGTAAACACAAATCTTTTTTTCTGGCTTCTATCAAGAGACAGGATGAACACAAGAAACCTGCTCAGAAGGAAGAATAGGCAACTCCCAAGCTATTCCTGTGTCCTATGTGACTCTGATGTCGAAGAAACCCTCTTCCATCTGTTTTTTGGCTGCTCATTCAGTCAGAGCTGTTGGGACTTTCTCCATATCTACTGGGATGATAACCTTGACAGATTGGACATGGTGATAGATGCAAGGAGAAACTTTGGGCACCCAATCTTCACAGAAATTATGATCACAACAAGTTGGATCATTTGGAACACCAGGAACAAAATTATTTTCAGTCAAGGGAACAGGGACTTTGGCACATGGAAAATTCACCTAAAAGAGGAATTTGGTCTGGTTTGTAATTGTATCAATGCCAAGACAGCAAAAAGCAATCAACTGAAAGCATGGATCCAGCAACTCTCCTGACCATCGTTGTATTTCTTTCTTTTGGGCCTGGTTGCCTTGTATTTTGTCCCTTTTGTTTTGTTGTTCCTCTTTTTCCTGTTATTGTAGTTCCCCTCCCTCCCCCTGTTAGTCTAGTTAGTCCAGTTAGATCTGTTGTTTTTCTTCTTTTGGTTATGCCCTGTAACCACTTTTCTTATATCAGAAAATGAAAAACTTAGGTAGGGCCGGGACCTGCTTCTTTCTTTCAAAAAAAAGACTATTTATTGTAGCTTTTTCCCTATATATTATTGCTGTTTTATCAGTGACCATATACTTTTTTTTGCTACCTCTGCTATATAAATTAAGATTATATAGCGTTCTCTCTATGCTGTTACCATCACTGGAACATGCTTTTCCATCCATATGTATACATAGTCATACTCCCTCTCCGTATATCCTAAACTTTACCATTGACGGGCAAGTACCTTGTACAGGAAAGTATCCTAAAACAACAGTTCGATCGCATCGGGGAGACTTGTTAGAGCCATACAAGAACCATGTCGGAGCCATCAAAATATTTATGCATAATCACTTGCTTTCCACTGCCCAGTCGATCTTTGGGCTGTATGGCAGCAGCATCGGACAGTTCTATGGTGTGAATATGGTTGTTCAGCAATATATTTTGCATGTATTCTCCCCTTGTCCCGAAAAAAATTGTGCCAGAGAGAAAAATGTATGAACTTTGCATTCCGATGGATGAATTCAACAAATGAGAAAATAAGGTTTGGCTGTGGGACTCACTTGCGGCGAACCGACCCATGGTCTTGAGTCACCTCTAAATAGAGAAAACTCTATCGGGAGTGTATGCTATGGAAACCCGGCTCCTATAGAAACTAAAATCAAGGTAATGGTGGGTTGTTTTAGCACTTTAAACCACCCCCCCCATTTTCACCATCCTAATATTGTTTTTGCTAACCCATCACGCACAGGAGCCCAGGTGTTGGTTCGGATCTTTTGTCGCCTGGTCATGCGAGGCGCCGCCGCCGCCCCATCACGAGAGAACACGGAGGCTCCATCGCCCGCTCCTGCACAGAGGCACGTGAGATTAGGATGGAGGCGGACTATCACAACTGCCTTTGGGATGGCGGAGGCGACGGTTGTGAGCGGCGCCTCGGTGGCGGCCCGGCGGTGATGACGAAGAATGGTGGCGAGGACGAACGACGGCAACAGGGCAGCGGCGTTGATGGCGGCAGCGCGTGCGCGCGTGGGGAATGAGAGAGAGAGGCTGAGAGCTGAAAGCTTAGGGTTTTACCCCTGATTATTTCCTGATTAGAATCAACCGATTACACGCCCCTTGTATTTATAGTCCGAGGGATACATGCATGCTAAGAAATATCTAGGAGGTTTTCTTATAGATCGGAATACCTCTTGACCAAGAAATTTATTTCTTTATGTAAATGTTTATTCCCTAATAATTATTACTTAACGACAAAGCGAAGGATGACAACGGACTGTGGCAGGCGGCGGCAGGGCAGCTAGGCGCGTGCACTTGTGCCCCTTAGGCCTTGGCCGTGAGGCCCATCTTGGGATGTGACATGGACCATCGCCACGATCGAGCCTGGACGGATCGACGACGATTGAGCGACGAGGCTACCCCGTCGCATGGGGAATGCAGAGGCAGTCCATCACCCGCGCATGCTCGGACTGATCGACGAGGACGGCCACCAACCGTGCTACGATCGATCGACGAGGACGGTTTCTGCGACGACGAGGAGCAGCCATCAATGCAGTAGCTCGCCACCATGGACTCTGTTGCTTCGCTGTTAGCACAATACATGCAAAAAAACATTACAGGCACAGCGGTGCAGCACCATCTCCTCTCAGGCGCTTCACGCTAAAAGAAATCTCCTCTGCGCTTCTCATCGATCGATCTCCTTGTCCAACGATCCTCGTCGATCCGTCCGTCCTCGTCCATCGATTCTCGTCGATCCGTCTGCCCTCGTCGATCGATGATCGCCATCCTCGCCGATTGATGATCGTACAACACGGGAGGGGGGCAGCGGTTGATGGTCGCCGACCGCCGCCGATCCGTTCGGCGGGAGCGGGCGATGGACCGCCTCGTGTTCTCTCACGACGGGCGGTGCCTCGTGCCACCAGATTAGGACCGGCGCCTGGGCTTAAGTCGCGGTGGGCTGATTTGCAAAAATGATATTAGGATGGAGAAGTGGCGGGTTAAGTGCTAAAACTACCCACCATTACCTAAAGTCATCAGATTAGAATTGTAGGGACTTGATTTGGGTTTCCATAGTTACTATAGGATCTGGTTTCCATAACGTATGCTCCCATCTATAAAAGCCTCCCATCACCTTTACGTCATTAGCGAGGCCTCACTCTGAGCTTCGTAGACCACTTCATCAACTTTGATTATTTTAAGTTATAATAATGAGATCTTATATTAACAAATACACCCAAAAAATATAAGAGATTCAAGATTAGCATTAGAAGTATAACTTCAGGAAAAAATTTAAACAGTTAACATTTCTGGATCTAAAACAAATACTCCTTACATTTTTTTAGAGCAATGTGAACGTGTTTGAACTTATCAGAGACATGTGTTGGATAGGCCCGTGTGTCACGAGGATTGTTAGGTAGTGTAACAAATTGTTTTAGTACTCATTTAAGTAATATGCATGCAGTAGAATATTCTATAGATCTACTATCCTGGTATGGTACACAGATGAGCATCAGCCACAAAACCAAGCCATATGGTTCAAGTTGTCACAACCAGGAGAAGAAAACAAAAGCAACCGAGTATAGCCCTTCTAGGTCGAGTACCTCAAGTTGACTAGAAAAGAAAAAGCTACGCTTCATCTAGCTACTGAGTTTCTCTTTGTATATGTAGATGTTTTATGGCCTCCACCACGTAGCAGTACCTCTCTATGCTCCTAGTGTAGGTGAAACTGCAACCATACATATATGAATAAATGTATGTATGTTAGCTGAAATCTCTGCCTAGTACGTATAATTTAATTTGTCATCAAGTGAACACGTGACGGACAAACTAGCATACATTTGGTGTTTTTGTCCATTTGGTGCTAGTAGTACAAAACACATTTGAACTACTAGCACCTTAAATTTTTTGGTCTGGGCAAGAATTTGTAGTTCAAATGCTTGGTCGAACCATTGATTATAGTCTTGGTTGGACCTAAACTGTTGGAAAAATAGAGTTGTGCTGGGACCTGGAAACAGAAACTATAGAAATCAAGGTCTTCTGTCGACTCACCCGCTCATCTCATTGCCGGTAACAAGCACTGAGCGTCGATCTCACTCTGTGCTCGCCACACCCCCCACCCCACTCCACCTCTGCCCTTGTTCCGAGTTGCAGAGGAAGTCACCTCGGACCCGGCCACCTTTGTGGCAGCGGTGGTGGTCTAAAAGCAACTCCAACCATCCCTCCTAAAAATAGCTAAAAATAGATAGCTAACTTGTAAAATTTGAGAGCCCAAATTTAAAATTAACTCTAGTGGAATGAAATGAACTCCCATTTTCAGTTAAAAGGCGGACAGGAGGCTCCTATATCTAGCTAGCTATAGGGGCTTGTGAGGGAATTTTAGGAGGACCTGAAAAATTTAGGAGCTCCACTAGTGTTATTCTCAACTAGAGAATAGGAGGCTCCACTAGAGTTGCTCTAATTAACGACACCCACCTGCCTGGGTGGTGGCGAGTGTACAACTGTGTGGTGCTTTGATGTGTTGTAGCATTATGAACATACACATGCAAGGGTGGTGCGCGAAGATCTGCTCTTCCATTCAACTCTATCTCGTGAGTATCATGAAGGTGCTCTCGCCGTATTCATGTTAGGCTTCATCGCCTTCCTTCATCCACCTGCTCGGCTTCTTCAGCATTTGTATTTTTCACCTACTAAGGTAGTCCGACCACCACTGAGATTGATTTGTTGGAGACAGACTTTTGAAACCATTAGACATGTTTTTGTGGTACTGGTATACTACTACACAACAAGGATATTGTAACACTTTCTTGTAACATATTCATCAATGTGTTACAACGAAATCTCAGTAACATAAAAAAGAGTGTTATAGACTTTGGTTGTAACACAAAACACTTTATTCATAAAAATGTGTTACTAACAATAATTTTTGTAACACAAAATTAGTGTTACAAGTAAGATGTTACAATTGAGTACTCCGTTGTAACACATAAATGGAACATATAAAATATGTTACAAATAAATGCCCTATAGTAACACAAAAATACTGTTACCGCCCAAGTGTTATAATGAAACATATACATGTAGCCCTTCCAATTCGTGAGCCACAAGGACATTGCGCTAGATGTCCCCCCTGCCGATCACCGCCCGGGATCATCGCTGTCGTCACCGCCAACTACCAAGTCCTGCCTTCAGTTGGTATGCTCCTCCCTAACACTAGGGAACCATTACAGTCACTATGTAGGAAAACGGTTTGTAAGAGTTGGCCCCATTCTATTCTAAGAGGGGCTGGTGATTTAGTCGTCCTTACAAATAAACGCCGAATAATAAAATGGGGGTACTAAAATTCTTTTTTTTTTAAAATGATCTCGGATAGGAAAATGACCTTAATAAAAATATAGATCTCGAAAAGTTATGAATCTTTGTTGTTCACAACTTTTTCATTTGACTTTATTTGATGCCTCAAAATGTGGTTGTTTGAATGTCTAACTTCAAAATTTGAATTTTTCGAATGACCTCGGATGAAAAAACTTTCTAAACCAAAATTGTGTATCTCGAAACGTTATGAAACTTTGTAGTTCACAACTTTTTGATTTGAATTTATCTTGGGCCCCAAATAGTCAATTTTCACTCGGATTCGTAAGATATGTGGGGAACCAAAATGGCCAATAGACACAAGTTATTGTATAGTGCAGTGGTAGGGAAGCTGACATGCAAGCAGGAGGTCATGGGTTCGAATCCCTATGGTTGCAATATTTCTAAAAACTCTAGAAAATTAATAATGGTGAGGGATAGTGTATGGCTGACCGGTGGGCCCTCCCTCCATTACATAAAATATTTTGCTATTTTATTTTGAATTTTAAAAACAAAAATAAAAATATGTTACACTAGATATAGATAAGTGTTACAAACATGTGTTCTTTTATACCATATGATGCTCTCTCTTAATGTTCTAGTGTTACTAGAATATAAAAAAGTGTTACAAACTAGGTGTTACTACAACAAAAAAAGTGTTACAATAAAAATCCTTGTAATACTAGAAAAATGTTCCTATAGACAAGTAAAATGTGTTACAAGAAACCAGTCTATAGTAACATAGCATATTGGAACACAAAAAGAAATGTGTTACTAAGAATGGTAGTAACATTTTTTTCAATCTATAGTAACACAAGCTGGTGTTACTATATCCCTGCGCTGTAGTATATACAAAGTAATTTAACATCATTGCTAACATGTGTGCTATGTATTGTGTTATAGTGGTCCAATTCTATAGGGTAGTTCACTGATAAAGCCTACTTGGTAAACATGTTTCCACAAACCTCAACGACCAGTCTAGTTAAGAACACAATATTACTGTAATTATGGGTGCCATATATAAAATTATTTGGAAAAGTATCAAATAAATAAATTTATTTTGAGTCAAAAAAATATTTGGACAACTAGCAGGTGTCTGGGTCCCATGGTCTATCAAGTCTAAGAACCTCAACTAAGGCTGTGTCATGTCTTATATATAATCATTCTTTCTTCCTCATCCGTATGCCCCTTTACTTTTGCTCCATATATATACCCTTACCACACATAACTGCTTCAACATATGCACTTTCTATAGCCCATCTGCAACTTTGATCTTTTAGCATAGTGGTTGTTGTTTTCTTTGGGCAGGGCTCATCATCTGTGCAGTATGTGTGTGTTTGAGATTTTGCAGAAGCACATCACGTGTGCATCAAGCCATATCTTGGTAAGAATGGGAGGCCACAGGAATTTGGCAGACACAGCTGTTTATGTTCTGACAAATCTACCAATCCCTCTATCCATCACCATTATAATTAACATAGCTAGAAGAAGCACGGCACCACGGATCCAACTACACTATTCGTAATCTTTGAGATCAGCAAGTGGTCGCTGGAGCAGAATGTGGAGTTGGCGGTATCCATGAGAAACACAAAAAAGGATGACCTCCATGTAAAGGCTCTGGAGTAGTGGCCTTATAATCGATGAGTTGAATACAAAATATGCATGTTTTTTTTAACTAATCATGATTTGTGATAAACCATCTATTTGTAGACATACTATCATGTTAAATCACAATAGAATACTTAAGAACATCTAGTATTTACATGCCTCTAAAATCCCATTTTATTTCCATAATTTAAGCCCGATACACATTATATGGCAATGGAAAGGTTTGACATCCTGCCGAGTCGATCTGGTTTGGCATCCAGCCGAGTCTGCTTCGACATTGACATGTGTCTGACTTAACAAACATTCACATATGCCACATTGCATCTTGATTGATTCAACCACATTGAGAACAAGCATGACGTATTGCAGCCTTCACGCCCGTTAACAAGGGTCAAAGGTTTCCACAATTGTAGGGACATAAAAGCAACAAAAACCACTATATGTTAAGCTAAGATTTGAAATTGATGAACACTGCATATGCATGTGTGCTATATAGAAGAAGAAAATTATAGATGGATATGTATTGAAAAAAAAATTTCTCCCTCTATCCAACTTTGATAAGTGTATTTTAACCTCATGCATCATCTAGACTCAAAAAAAATTTGGCTTCATGTTAGCAGAATTTTGATACACACAATGGTCACATTACATCAAATTTCTAGCTTCTTGTTTACAAACCCATACAACAACTAGCGAACTTAACAAACACTAAGACTGTGCCATCAAACACAACTCAACCCAACCATGACTTTTTTTAGATAATGGAAATAACATTCCGGCCTCTGCGGTAACGCACTCAGCCAAAAGCCTCTGCGTGACCACACACAGCCAAACCTATTACAAAAATTAAGAATATAAAAAACTTTAGTACATTAAGATATGTGTACTAAAGATCTGCTACATCAAAAAAAGAAATGAGTTTACTACTCAAGATAGTGCTAAAATATCGATACCGCTTCATGGCAGTCTATCGAATCAGCCACCACGCCTTGAACAACGTGCACCAAAATAAACTTGAAAGAAACTCGTTGGATGTAGACAACCCCAAAGCTGGCAAGTCGGCCCACGCTTGAAATCGTGTGCCCTTGTTGCCCCTGCACCTTGACCTGCCGACCCTTTGCCTAGAATGCATGAAGCTCTTACACAATGGATGATTCTGTGAAAAAACACAATAGTTATATGGTCGATATACAGATTGACCTGTCCAGAACCTTTCTCAAAAGAATTTGCCCACCACTCTAAAAAAAGTTGTTTCAGAGAGCCTTCAGACCTGAACTAGTAGGTTGTTCGAAAAGTCCCTTTTTTCATGTCCTGAAATGAACTATGAAAAAATGCATTGGCTTTATTGGAGTCGCATCAAATTAATCCAGTAATAACTAGAGACAGTTACATGTTCTCACCTCTGTTAATCCTAAAACTTATATTGAAGGCCAGGTATGGGCATTCGTATGGGGTGAGGGCCACTTTTGCCTTGATCTCAGCTGCCAGGGAACATGGTGTGGATATGTATGAGCAGCTGGTACATGTGAATGTGATGAGCATGCACCACTCACTACTTGTGCTCTTATTGTTACTAGATAGGTTGGCCCCCCTTGCCACATCTAGCTATGTAGCTGCTCACACAGAGCTTCCCTATGTTTTGTTGTTGTGCCCATGAAGGTAAATGCAATCTGGACATGTATCAGTCGTAGACACGACACACAACGAACATATCTTTCAACACTAACAATGATTCTAGTAACTTCACCACATTTTTAGACTCTGTCAGTGAGAAATCTGGCATTGGCTTTGTTGTTCATTGCAAAAGCAATAAAGATATGTAACTATGTACATTGCTGTATATTATCGCGAAATCAGCACCTAAAAATGGTGTCATCCCTGCTGAAGCTGAGGGATGTTTGCCTACATATCCCTGTTTTAAATAGCGCGCTATAGCGGACGCTATAGCGCTAAATAGCGTTTCGGGCATTGTAACGCTAAGCTATTGCCATTTTAGTGCTAAACGCTATTTGCCTCTATTAGCTGCTAATAGCGCGCTAAAAACGCTAAACTGCAGCTCATTTAGCGCGCTATAAGATATTGGGCTGATTTCCGTTGGTTCAAATTGATTGGCAGGCCCAAATCTCATCTCAAGGTATTAGAACTCATGTATTTCTCTATGTGATGTGATGATGTTTGATGTATCATGTATGAACTACAAACTACTTTGATGTAATGTATTAGTAAGACTTTGAACTATCTATGTTTTTATCTTTATTATGTGTATAAAATTATATAATGTTTGACATATTTTTTGCTTAGCCGCTAAATGGCTTAGCCCGCTATCATAGCTCGCTAAAGCGCTAAATAGCCTTTTAGGGAGGCTGCCGCTAAATGGCTTAGCCCGCTATTTAAAACAGGGCTACATATGCATGACATATATGTGGTGATCACCGATGTCAAAGAATGTCGAAGGTGAATAGCTGTTGATAGAGTTCTGGATGAAGGCTATACCATATATATATTGTACAGACAATTCCCTTCGATTCCATTGTGCCATAGTACAGATTTCCATCATTCATATATACAATTTATTATATTACATAACTCTTTTGCCTATATTGTTGGCCCTGTATTTTATTTTGTATACATTATTTTTTTGAGTTAACTAATTCAGTGTTTCTAATTTATTGTTCCTTTTCGGTCAAAAAAATTTATTGTTCCTTGCATTTTTCTACCCAGTCAGGTTATAGGCCTGGCCCGGCTCTACACATGGTCCTTACTCTTGGGTCACTACGTGACCATATATATTACCCAACAAGCCAGATTGAGCGTAAAATGGAGCTCCTTCGCTCATCCGTATCTACCCCATTTTCAACTGTAGCCATTTCCTCTAAACCTGTGACCAGAGACCTCTCTCGCTGTATTCGCTCTGTCTCTGCCTTCTAGCTTCTATGCCTTTGCTTCTTGCAATGGCAAAGGTCTATGAATGGGTGGCATCGAGAAAATATAGTTGGCTTCAGGTTCCTGTTCTGCATAGTAAAAGGCCGCACTTGCTGGATATTCTGTGAAAAAAAAGCAGAGGGCCAGGCTTGCTTGGATAAGATATGGGACTGTACCTATTGATCTAGCAGAGAATGTGAATGGATTTTCGACCCTCTCAATACCCAAAAACATTCTTGCTTTTGTGTACGTACCCTTTCTTGGTTTTAGTCCAAACTATTTTCATAATCCTTATTTTTGAGAAACCGGCCTGCTCCTTTTCAACTAATCCAGCTGGTTCCGTGAATAGATTCATGTAATTCAATGTCTTGCCCTTGAGTATTACTAAACGTGATGCAAAATAAAATATATTTGAAGGTTTCTTACTAACATTCTTGACATTTATATATGTAATGTACTAACTATCTTAATTACCAAAGTCCTATGAAGTCCTGTATCTTAATTACCAAAGTCCTATATATGAAGTCCAATATGCAACACGTTATGTATAGTCTTCATATAATTTTCACTTAGTTTAGCCTAATAATGTCACTGTGCAATGCTAAAACGACTATATATAGTCGACCGGTTTCTGAGTTAATTAGCTTTACTTTTCCGTTACTGAATTAACATTTTCCTGCGTTATACATATATTTTGTATGCACTAAGTTAGTAACTCAGAGTACAGTACGTACAACAGAGTGGACTGGAAAAGCTTCTTGGATATAAAGTGCTTTAGGCACACACGATCCCCTCTCAATCGCTCACTAATTGTCCACCTGAGTTACCTGGTTTGGATCTTGTCCACAAATGAAACGTCGTCACAAATGTACGTGTTGTCATCTTTCTCTCTTGTCAACCATTGTTGGGGAGGGCGACCCTCGCCAGCCCCCGCAGCTCCCGCAGGCCTCGCTTCGGCGGGCCAAGCAACTTATTGTACGACTAACTCTTTGAACATCACAGGCAAGCCCTAGCAGAGGGGGCTCCGCTAGGCCAAAAGGCAGCGGAGGGCCTAAACAACGGCGAGCTCCGCTCCACTCTTCGGAGGAGGGGCCTCTGTCAACCTTTCACCCGCAAGCCAAGACAACGTCATCAACAGGCCTAGCAAAGGGGCCTCCGCAAGATCAGAGGGCATAAGAAGACCCAAGCGACCGCAGGCTCTACTCCCAAGCAAGGCCTCCGTCAATCATCAATACGAGGGTCAAGGCCCGATCGTCATCCCGAGGACCCAAGCGGAGGGTCAGCATAGCCGAGGATGCTGAACCAATCTCCGAAGGGCGGGCGCCATGAGAAGGCTGAGCCGTCGAGCCATGGAGGCTGGCGGCGGGAAGAGAAACCCTATCAGGAGGCAACAGTCTAGGGAGTCGTGTGTGTTTACCACTATACCCCTACGAGGGTAAAATACCTCTTTGCCCCAACATGGGCCCACTCATCAGCGTGTACAATTTCCTACCTACCATGTACCATGTTATAAAGCGGCCACCCGACACCTTAGCTTCCTATAAATACCCGGGTAGCGGCACCAAAGAAGGGGGTCGGTTGGTGGCAGAATTCATTGCCATCTAATCAAATCACAGTCTTAGATAGCTTCTCAAGTTCTGTCCTTTACACTCGTGCTGACCTCCGATAGTCCCCACCCTCGGCAACTCCAGCGAGGGTGGGACCGACGGAGGCCCCTCTGTTATTCACTCTGCCTCGTACTCATACTGACCTCCGAGCGGAGGCCCCTCTACTGTCCACTCGTTTCGTTGGTTCATACTTCTCATTCCTTTCTCTGTGGGAAGCCCTCGCCCCTCCTCCCGTTATCTCCAATAGCGAAGGTCAGAGGGGCAGGAGTGACCCCCACAACCATATTGTCCTACAAACCCCAGTAGCATCAGTTCCATTAATTTTTACGTTATATATATCACCGAGCTAGCAAGTAGAGTTGTTTCAAATATGCATATGCATGTGTGGGATTTGATGTTTTAGAGAGCATGCTACACACATGTAGGTGTTCATTCCTCCAGTTGTATTTGCTGACTTCATTAATTCGCTATCAACAAAGCACAGGACATGCATATAAATTGCAGACGTCCTTATTTGATTGAACAAACAGGAGAGCTAGGAGGTTTGCATATATGTCAGTGTGGTGGTTTCAGTTCTGCAGGGGGGCAGCTGGGTAGCCTGTTAGAAATGGGAGGCTTGAGGAATGGTAGATATCCAACAGAGTGTGAAAAGACTGCGATCTTTCTGTAGATATCTTTCTGTTGATATGGGAGGCTTCTTGTTTACCATCATCTATATCGATGGCCACTACCATATTGCCTTGCAGCTGCAGTGCAATCGCCAGCTCATCGATCGCGTCGTGGCTGGCTTCTGCCATATATCGATCGGGTACGGTTGTTGCCTGAATCAGCAATTAACAAAACTCTCAAGACCCTCAAGGAATGATGGAAGCAATGACCTGGGAAATTATCATGGGCACAACCTGCTTATATATAGCCTGGCAGGTGTGAACAGAGCACTGACCGGGAAATTGTCTGCATACTGCTAGCATGTACTCCAGCATAAGCTGATTTGTGCATTTATGCTCCAGGAATGGTACATATTCGTGTGGTGGTTTCAGTTCTGCAGGGGACGGCTCGGTAGCCTGTTAGAAATGAGAGGCTTGAGGAATGGTAGATATGCAAGAGAGTGTGAAAAGACCAAGATCCTTTCTGGACCGTGCACACCAGCATACCATATCAACAGAGTCAGTTCTGCAGTCTGGTAAGATAGTTCTCTAAGTCCTCCATCTTGTGTCTCGCATACTGTAGGTTCTCCATGGCCACCTAGCTCTGCGGTGCATCGCCATCAGACAGACATTGCCAAACCACATGCCTTAAAATGATTTGTGCATTTATGCGTTGACTGGTGAAGCTGAATTATTTCATAAACTGCTTCCATGATTTGGTTTTGTTTATCTAGAGAGCTCCATGTACAATTGAATTATTTTATTGACTATACTATGCTGGATACTTCTTTATCGATGGAAATTTGGAACTACCAACTCGTTGAAGAAAAATTTCAAACGCTGAAATTTGTGTCAGATATTTTTGTACAACCATTGCCTATAAATGATGTGCCGCAGTACCAGATACAGAGCCTTTGCCGAGTGTTAACTGATTTGGCGAGTGCGAAATTTCGGTTACTCGGCAAAGAGGCTATCTGTCAAGTGCGATATTCGGCACAGAGTGGCACTCGGAAAAGACATCGTGTGCCATCACACAGTGGCACTCGGCAAAGACAACGTGTGCCAAGCGCCGAACACTCGGCAAAGAATAGCAGTGCTGATTTAAATTTGTTTGATAGAAAATAGAAATGGTATTATTACAGAAACAATAGTGAAAACAAAATAATTATTCAGAGTTGTTGAGGTGAACACTTTTCCAGTACATATCAATGAGCACTGCTTAATTCGTCTTTTCATTCAGATTGAAGCAGCAAATTGGAAAGCTGTCTCTGAATGCTAAATATGCAGTTCAAGAGTGGTTTAAGAATGGCTTCCAATATTTCCACTCCGTTGGACATAGCAAACTGAAGAAGTACATAAGAGAGTAAAATCTAGTAACAAAGAGTTCCATTCCGTTGAAATATTTCCAATATAGTTCCTCTCAAAATGGAAATAGCTATGAATATCTTTGGAATTTTAAATGATATTGGTTTCAAAGAGGGTGGAGCCAGGCAACGTGGTTCTGTGCATAACGTAGTTCTGTTAGGGATGATGGCAGAACGGAAGCAAGAATCTTCTTATTACATGGGGTCATCATAAGGCTTTTAGGTGAACTATGCACTTCTGTTAAAGTGGGTGTGTGGTGGAATTCGAGGGCTTGATGTAGAGCAGCACAAAACAAAGAGACCAGCTGGGGAACGCTAGCTGAATGCTTCATGTACTTTGGACTTGCCGGTGGCGTTGAAGGTGGGTTCCCGATATTGAATCTTATGGAGGCAAACATACACTGTTGTTTTATTTATGATAGGGTTTTCTACCATTGCAACATGTTGTGATGTTTTGTTGTAAATTTAAGAAAGCAATTGATTTGTTTTTTACCTCAATTTACATGTAATCACACATTCAATTATGGAAAATATTCAACAAAAACCTGCTCTTGTTCTTATGTGTAGAAAATTATCTTTAAATTATGGTAAGAAAAAATACTGCAACCACATGTCACGGTGCATTACATTGGCTTGAGGGGAGAAGCACGAGTGGGCAACATTAGCCGGATGGTATATATTTGGCCAACCCAATTGGGAGAAATTAGGGAAGTTGAAAATAAGACAGAGTTTGCTAAAAAAAAGATAGAGATAAAATAAGAAGACTACATTAATTTGAATTCAATGTAAACTAAATGGAACAAACTCTACCAAACAATAGAGCTAACCATCATGAATGTGGAACATATGAGATTCTTGTTTTCTTTATCCTTTAGTTAATCTGTAAGACATGTTCATGGTACGATTGTGAGACATGTGTAATTGATATGTATATATACATGTTATAAGCATACATATTGTTTGGACAGAAACATAGATAATGAAAAGGGCCAATGACAAAATATTATTAGTTGTACAAACAGAGATACGTCTTGGAAAGACTCTCGATCTAATGTAATATTAAAGACTCATTTCAATTCCACGACAGTAATTAACTTGTCTCCTTTGTGTTCCAACATAGTGATTTATTAAATCTATTTGCGTTACTAAAATGTAACAACAAGAATTTTGGAATTGCATTTGTAGCTTATTGTGTTTTCTGCTATTCCTGAATTAGTGTGAAAAAGAGAAGGAAGCTTTGAGAAACACACTCGTAATATTAATGGGTCTATGTGAGACAAACATTCTTCTTAGCTCTGTTGATAAAAACGACGCCACTTTGCTTTAGTTCTTTACTGGATAGTAGGGTGCTGCTAGCGATTTACAGCAGATGTCTGCCATCAATCGAAGTGCCAGGATGAAAATGGTGCCAATTATAAAAGAGGTGAGGCCATAATCAATCCATGTAGAAGCTCAGTTTTGGATTGAGTTACGGTCATGACCCCAGTTGGATACAGACATACCATGAACTTGGGTTGAGTTCTGGACTTCTCACTTTCCATTTATATATGACTGCTAGGCTATGTCTTTGCACACGGACTACATGATAGGAGAAACATCCCACAGCTGACCAGAGAAGTGAACAGATGACCATCTAGCACTGGCTTGTAGAACTTTCTCATCTTCTTCACATTACGCTGCCATGGACAGAGCACAAGCATGGCCTCAGTGTGGTCAATGTGAATGCACTAGATCGACATGCAAGCTCTGTTTTCTTGGTGTCACCCTTTGCATGACCAGGATGATGAAGGTTGTCGCAAGCGACAATAATGCCATTAGTGTCAGGCTTGCAAGATGGAATGCCGGGTGAGAGCACACTGTTTTATGTTCCTCATCAAGTTCAGGAAGGTAACAACGTGTGATTGAGCCTCTCAAGACAGGAGCTAGCAGTTATATATATGTAAATTACATGATATGTGCGGAACTGTAGACTATCCATTCAACCTACCTACTACAATTCCTATTGTCTTTTTTTTTTAAAAAAAAAAAAACCAGAATTCCTTTTGCACTGCTTCTAGGTCACGACCCAATCCCATCCCGAGTAGAAAATATATATGGGTGTGCTTGTCTTCATCTTTTATATATATATAGGTTGAGCTTTCTATAAATGCCGCTCCTCATGAATGCACCACTGGCTCCATGGTCCATTATTCGTCCAGACTCCTGGGAGGTCGAGAGCCCGGGACCTTTCTCAAACTGATGATGCCACGTGCAACGACCTTCTGTACGTGAGTCCAACCACCTCGCCAAGCCTCCGTCATGCCCATAAACTGGCGAGCCCTGCCAAGGCCGCGTGAGTGGCAAGCTCACTTATGTGCTAGTGCTGACAATGGTTGAGCCTGGAAGCTAATTACATAAGGGGGCTGTCAAGTTTAATAAATAGATTCCTACGAACGGACCTTCGATTCGGCGAAGGGTGCCATCCTTCCACGTGAATTTCCCATGACTGGCCATTCTGTCTCCATGATAGCCAAGCGGACACGTATGTAAATTGTGCTTTCAAAACTGATGGGTGATGGCTCAGACACTTACGGTAATAGCTACTAGGCCTAAATAAAGCAATGCAAGCACCATATGTAAGTAAATTAGTAAAAGCAAATGTTATTATAGTTAATTACACCCAACTTTCCCTAAAAAAAGTTAATTACACCAAGCCTTTGTGTAATTCTTTTAGTTTTTTTTGTTTCCTTTTTTGTATCTTGAGAAGTTTGTATGGATACTTTTTATTTCAAGTAATAAAAGCACAGTAGGAGCGCTTTGCTCCTCCTGTTTCCCTTCAAAAAAAAATCAGCGTGTTAAGAAGGGCCATGGCCCCGACCTGCCCCTGGCTCGGACAGTAAGCACTGTTGCGCAGCTGCCTGTGTCTGCCGCTAGGACCGCCTGGGTGTTTCTGCCGGGTACATGTGTGTAGATATCACAGCTCTCAACACATCATAAACCACTAACTAGTGGGGGCCCTCTACTAATTGGATTTGTACGCGGCTCAAAATATAAACCGCCCCTAATGAAAAAGGGAGGCGTTCTCTTAGTAAGTTTTTGTACTAGTGGCAGCTTGGTGTTTTTACTTGTTTCTTTTCATTTGAAAACTATATTTCATTTCTGATTACCGACTGCATGATAAAAAGAAGGCAGGGAAAGCGGGTCTGGAACTGCTAGTGATTGTTAGTTGGTGTGTACGGATCCATGGTGGAATACAGTGAATTTTGAGTTAAGGAACTGTGCATATAATCACAGCTTTTATTACTACAAGAGCTTGTCCATGGTACAAATTCTTAAATGATGTTGCCCACGATCAAATGCTGCTTCTGAATGTGGTGCTCTGGTTCCAGTTCCACATGGACACAGCAAGTACAATTCTACTTAATGAGCATTCAATAAAATGCCTAAATACGAGTCACATACTCATATAAAATCGTGGTAGAGACTAACTATAGAGAGATGGAAAGGGAGACAGAGGCAGTGAGAGTGTTGACGAAAATACCATGTAGAATGTATATTGATCATTTTTTTGGGAATGGGAGGCCTCGAGGATGAAAGAGGCAGCGATCTCTAGCGAAACTTATGCGCAGATTGCTTGTGCAGAGCCCTGTGGCAAACTCATGGCACACCACCCCAGTGTTGACGTGAATCTCGGTATGAAACCAAGCTGGGTTGGCCACCACGACGCCATTTCCTACCCTCACCGAAGCTGAACAGAAGGTCTGCCTCTATCTCAACTGCCTGTCCGCAAGCAGTCGAGAATAAGTGTGTGCATGGGCAGATGCTGTGGGTGGTTTCTTTCCTGTATTGTTAGGAGGAATTTCTTCCTGCATTCTTTCAGCTTCACAACTGCATGTGGCTCACCGTTTCAACTAGATCGTGGAACCAGTATCGAAGAAAATGTTAGGCTTCTTAACAAAGATTTGTTCCTTATGTGAACTTGATTGCGATGTGGGAAACATTGAAACTCAAGAACAAATCAAGATCAGGGATAGGAACTGCCAGAAGGCAGCTTGGCCTGTGGCCGCTCGGATTGAAACAGAAATTGCAGAGAATATGTAGCTGCTCTCTGGAACAGATCATTTGATTCTTACTTGGTGGCCAAGACTTCATATTCAACTTGGCAGTCAAAGCACCAATACAGGTAATGTAAAACAGCAATGTAAAGCTAATCTACTGCTAAGCCATGCTATCATGCGATGTTCCCAGAAATGGTACCATTGGTCTACGACGACACACTGTGCAGACATCACTGGTGCCCGGACAGTACATGTTATTAATGAGTAACATTCAACAGGTTTCAAAATTGGGACACAGTAGAATCAACAGTATACATCGTGTCAATGACAATTCTTCATGTTAGTTTTGCAGAAGATTCACTTCTTGGAGGTTATCCTCTGATCAACGGTATTCTGCTGCATTGCATACGTGGTTTTTCCAGTGAGATTAGCTAGCCTATTCATGCTGGTAACATTGAAGTCCCTCCTTGAGAAAAATTCTTCATTTAGCTAGCCTTGCTCAGCACCTGTTTCTCCACATATGCCTTGTGTACATCATGAAGCCATTTTTCATCTGCTCACGCTGCTGGTTTTGGCCCCCAGAGCAATTCGAAGTCACAATTCTTCATGTTAGTTTTGCAGAAGATTCACTTCTTGGAAGACTGGTTCCATAATGCCTCCTACTCTCAACCTTCTTTTTCATCAAGGAATTCTATTTGTCATGACTCGCTTAGAGTAGTATGTTGTATTTTCTTCTAGTATCTGATCAGCCTTATGAACATAATACATGCAGCTAACTAATAAAAGCTGTAGGCTAAGGTAGCAAGCTGCTTTCGGAAAGCATACAACCACATACTTGTGATACCTTTGGGTGAGATATATGTAAGATACATAGAAGGGAAAGACGCATAGCGGTTGTGTCTTCTCCGAAGAAGGGCTTCACTTAAAACAGGGGCGTAGTTGTTGGTCATTCCAATACTGTATTTCTTGCTCCATTAATCTCATTGATTCATGATGGTATTTGAGCGGCAAAAACACTATTTGCACAAAACGTGTTGCTTGATGCAATTTCCTAATTCCAAATTTTTCAGATCATGTAAATAAGTTCCTCAACATTTTCCTCATTCAAAATTAAAACAGTACACAGTTGATTCCTTTTTAATTCCTTTGCAATATATCTTCATTTATATATAAACAAAACATGCTGATGTAAGCTCTGAAGGAAGTGTAAGCAGGCCTCAGGGATCGAAGCTAAACCCGAGGTAAGCCACATATGTAACATCCCGCCCTCCAAAGCCGCACCGCACAACCCTTCCAAAGGGCGCGCACGCGTACACACAGCACCTTGCTTACACTTCCGTCCTCGCTTCGTGTAAAAGGGTTAACCCGAAGGTGATATGGCTAGAAGGCAAAGGCTTATAAGTTGGCTCCACCCTTGCTCAACTAGCAAGGTGGTACTAACATGTAAACTCAGCACTCATAGGCCACTCATGGGCCACATCCAAATTGGCCGGGTGTCACATACACCCCCCCTCAAAGGACTCGACGTCCTCGTCGAGCGCCAACTTGATGAATTATTAATATTATCATATTACTACTTGTTGCAATTCGCATGCGCTAAGGATGCAAACCACAACCAAAGTATTAGGATCGCCAGATCCCTTTATTTTCTATTTTCCACCAAAGCTCATCGGTGCTGACCATGGCCTGCACATATCTGGCGGTGTGCAGATTACCTGCCTTGCAGTAGATTAAAAGGATTAGGTGGTCTTGTTCCTACGCTCAAGATCGGTTTAGAAGATGAAGACTGCTTCCGCTGACTCTACGCCAACTCTGATGAAGCCCGTGAAGGAGGAGCCTTCACCCACTGACGTGCCATGTCTACTCGGAGATCCTGAGTTACGCTTCCGCTAGTTTAACCTTGTAATAGGTGAGTCCCCAAGAGTTGTAATACCTTGTAAATTAGAAATCTTACGATGTATGACTGTGATATCATCTGTAAATGATGATGTGATGGGATGATCTTGTGGAACTATCACATTATTATTTGATTCTGTGTATTTTCCCTTCGTGGAAAATCGAGATCGTTACAGGTGGTATCAGAGAATTTGATTCTTCTTTGTTCTTTTGTCTCCTTGTGATAATTGGTAGTTTATAGGGTTCTCGGTTGAACGTGTGATAACTCTAGTGGGCCGTTGGAGCTGACTATGGAGGTGGAGGCTCACGTCGATCGACTACACCAACTAACGAAGACTTGTACCACTACTACCTCGACATCGTAGGTGTCATGGCAGCACCTTATCTTAGAGAATCCTATTAGACATTGCAAGTAGATATGCTAGCCCTTTACTTTTACTCATTTGCTAGTATATATGATGCATGCTATGCCTGAGCCTTAAATGCCTTGATTGAAACCCCTTCACCTGATTACCCAGCATCGCGCTCGCAATTATATACCTGCTTGCTTGCATTTACTCCATCATATTTACTTACGAGCCATGATATATGATGGATGAGGAAATTAAATGGTAAAATGTGATAATAACTGGGGAGAGTGTTGCGTGTGTCTTGGGTGTGTGGTGAGGGTTGTGTCGACCAGACAGGAATACACGACGAGTCACGAGGACAAGTCTTGCGAGTGGGTGCATCTTGGGCACCCCCTGTTTTTGAGAGATACCCGTGGCGGGTACATGGTGATTTCCCCCGAGGTGGTTCGGGGTGGAGTGTCTTTGTGGGATGAAGCCCCAGATCAGAGGTGCCGTTGAGGCACGGGGCGCTGACCCCTGAGAGAAGATGTCCTGTCTGGTCCTACCTAAGGACTAATGTATCGTGAGAACCGGGATCATGGGAAACATGGTACTCACCACTTGTCCCTGTTAGGGCGGGGTGCGGAATTGCCCTTCTAGTTAGGCGGTGCCATTACTGCTAGGTTTGTGAGGTGATTAGGGTGGACGGAGACGGATGTGGCATTCCCGTTCCGTTCTAGTCGGCAACACCACTTGTTGGCCAGGTGTTGCCTCCCCCAGTCTCAGCATGTCGGTGGTACTCCGAGGTGTCCCAGGGCTGAGTGGCAGGATGGCATGGTACTAGTTAGGAGGCATCCGTTATCATCCTAGGTGGTCGCTCCACTGATGATGGTGATCGAGTGGTCTTGTGTACACGCTCTGCAGAGTTAAATCAATACGTATTGTCCCGCCTATGGCGTGCGCCGGCTTTCAAGCCTGGACTGCCTTCGGGCATGGCCCTGACATTAGGCCTGGACTGCCTACAGGTGTGTGTTGGGTTTCGGGTCTGGACTGCCCACGGGTGTGCACCGGCTTCCGAGCCTGGACTGCTCATGGGTGTGCGCCGGCTTTTCGAGCCTAGACTACCTTCGGTGTGCGCCGGTCTTCTAGGGTTTATCCCATTGATTTTACGCTTCACTCGAGTAGAGAGAGGAGTCCTTTCTATTCTCCCCCTGGTTGTGAGCCCGTGTGGTTGTGAGCCGCTTAGGCATGGACCGGAGGGAGCTGTCCTTGCCGCCTGAGCGAGAGTGTGTGGTGATGGTAATGGTTTGGGAAGAACGTGTGTGGATGAGATGGAATTAAAACTTGATGAATTATTAATATTATCATATTACTACTTGTTGCAATTCGCATGCGCTAAGGATGCAAACCACAGCCAAAGTATTAGGATCGCCAGATCCCTTTATTTTCTATTTTCCACCGAAGCTCATCGGTGCTGACCATGGCCTGCACATATCTGGCGGTGTGCAGATTGCCTGCCTTGCAGTAGATTAAAAGGATTAGGTGGTCTCGTTCCTACGCTCAAGATCGGTTTAGAAGATGAAGACTACTTCCGCTGACTCTACGCCAACTCTGATAAAGCCCGTGAAGGAGGAGCCTTCACCCACTGACGTGCCATGTCTACCGGAGATGTCTACTCTAGTTTAACCTAATAGGTGACAAGAGTTGTAATACCTTGTAAATTAGAAATCTTACGATGTATGACTGTGATATCATCTGTAAATGATGATGTGATGGGATGATCTTGTGGGACTATCACATTATTATTCGATTCTGTGTATTTTCCCTTCGTGGAAAATCGAGATCGTTACAACATATGGCTTGGGTACGTCATGAAGTCATTGATAAAAGAAGTGCTTGAACCGGTAAGCCATTGCTGATAATACAAGGAAAGAAAGAGGTTTTGCACCTGATCCAAGCTAAACCCGAAACACTGTTCTCAACACGATCTGTCTCTTGTCTCATTGGCCTTTTTTACAGCTAGGTGACGCAGATAACATTATAGCTGCTACTATGGATATTGTGATGGCAAAGTGTAAGCAGATGGCCAGTGCTAGCGTTGCCCAAACCTACGTGTTCCCGATGCGTCCTATTTCCAGCACTATTGATGGGGTCGACTGCCTCCTATCCATTGCAGTTGCACCGTTGTTGGTATTGCACAGAAGAAGAAGAGCTAAGCTGTATAGTTGGAAATTTTATGTTTTTAGTTGGGCATGTACATGTTATTATTTGTGCAGTGATTATATATGTAGACTGGAAAGAAAAGGGTTTCTTACAAGAGGCAATGCCTTAACTAGTGGAAGTTGCATGGTCGTTGTGGTTGTGCAGTACTCGACTAACAAAACATAATCATGAATTGATGATCGTATCTTCATGTACCAAATATAGACATCAGGATTTATATATTTGCGGCAACAAGAAATGACGGTCTCCAGACATATAATCAAAGGTTGTCAAACCTTTTCTACTTGGTCTACCACATAGCTCAACCATATCTCAACACTGGTTCATTGGACATGCTGCCATGCCCCGTTCGCTCAATCGAATAATTGAAGCAGAGACATGTACAGAGCATTCGTTGAGGCAGCTCCCGTTAGGCATAGGAGACATCTGGAGCTGTTGCACTACAAGCAGTGCTGTTAACCAATGCTTTCATCTAGGGGCGGCTGTCGTCTGCTTGGATGGAAGGGTCTGAGATGCTGGCAGCGTTAAGGGCCTAGAGTGAATATATAGCTGTATTAGGCTCTATGGCTGCGATGGGATATGTCCAGTGTACGACATGGATTGTGTATGGCAGTGTTGAAACTGATCCACTTATCTGAATTACAATTAGAATATATTTGGAAATCTGAAAACACGAATACAGATATTGCTACACTTGTCCTCTGTTTTGCAACGAATCATCACTGCCACACAAATAATTTTTCAACACAGCTCTTATTTCTAACGTAGGCGGAGGATAGAAGAAATTGCATATAATGGTGAGGAGCACTGTAGCTTACAAATCGCCCCTAGTAATACATTTTCAGAGGTTTATTCTGTTAAATAAGCTGTCACTAAAAACATACAGCTACACATAACTTTGTCATGCTTGTTGCCTGTTGACTTCGCCATGGGGTAAATCATTGCCAAGGGTAATGGGACAGAAGACCTATGAGGGTCTCTTTGATGCGAGCTAAGCACTTCCTTAAGCCCTATGCAGGCTACTGTATTGTGAAGGTTTGGATGAGCAAACCAGCCTCTCTTTGATGCGAACTAAGCACTACCTAATCTCAGTTGTCTATCATTTGTGTAATATATAAAATGATTAAGAGAGTGGGCCGTTTGACTAGAGTTCCCTAAGCATTTGTACCATATATGTGTGACTCTGCATCAACTCGTGAAACCTGCAGTGATAGCTCTCTGTAGTAGTCTACACAAAAATCATGTACTCCATTTCTATTAACAAAATTAATTTGGTGGTGCTATTCGGGTTTGTGGCTATGCCATCTAGTTCACTGCCGTGTATCTTCAATAAATGAATCAGAATCATCTCCATCCTACCAAACTTAATTAGTAATTTGACATTGGTTTCCCTTAGTCCATTACACCCCGTCACTTATTATTTATTGCATCACCTTCAGGTAATTGAATTCTCATCTCTCATGCCCCATATATAAGAACCCGAACCTTCAAACACTGCCACCCACGCACACACATTTGATAAGCCTGAGCTGGGTATATTTTATACATAGGTCACTATACCCATCTCTGCACAGATATAGAATCAAGCACAAAGCTAGGAGTGGAAGGAATCAGGAGTTTAGTGTACACATGAGTGTTGATGAGTACAAATGTTGAAATAAAGGCTGATGGGAAAATTTCACCTCCCTGCCTGCAATGCAAAACATGAGAGCCGAAGCAGAGGCTGGACAACACTTGGTTTTGGTCTCTAGTACTGGGCCCCTTCCTGATCTTCTCTAGGCAACCAGTGTGTGTATTTGTTCGCTCTCTTGGAAGCCTCAGGCATTGGAGTGTTGCTTCCTACTCATAAAACCATGTTGATGAATGGGACTTCAAAACCTTTGAAAATGTTCTAACAGTTTCTAGGACATAGAGCCATCGCTCCCCCACGCGGCATCGTCGTCTCACGCCAGAAGCCCCCGTCTCCATCGTCGTCCTGCCATGACCACGCATCCCTGCTCGTAGGTGCCACCTCCATCTTCCATGTGGACGTGACCAAGTTGGTCGCCTCCGGGAGCGACGGGTCCTTCTCCTTCAATCGACGTGCATTATGTTGGACTAACTTTCTGGCAATGTTGCATCAGTGTTGTTCTCACGTTATATATACGATGTTCTAATGTTGCGGTGTTGATTTGAGACTTTTTTTTATGTTGCAATCTTTTGTCTACAAATGCTTCAATCGTTGGCAGTCAATGTTGCATCAGTAATGATTCTATGTTTTAGATGTTCTAATATTGCGATGTTTATTTGAGATTTTTAGTATGTTGCAATCATTGTCTCCGGATGTTGCAATTGTTTTCAATCAATGTTGCTTCTTTGTGTTTAGAATATTGCAATATTTTTTTTTTTGGTGTTGCACATGTTGTAGCTGAACCTGCTGCAGCCACTAGGGCGCAAGTGGGCCCGTGTCATACACGTGGGGACCGTTCTGTGTGTTGTCGCATGTGGAGTCAGGCGGCACCGTACATTCCGCGTGCTGTCGCGTGTGGGGTCGGGCGGGATCCTTACTAGCTAGCAGAGGTCGATGTTTTTGCAGGTGAGCGATGGGCCGCGCGGGGGAAGATGGGCCTATGTGGAAGGGGCGGGGGTTATATAGTCCTTACGTAAGGGCCAGCCTATCCAACTTTCAGGCATTAAGATACGTTTAAGACGTGGATGATTATCATAAGAAATTCCCACCATATCATAAGATTCGCGTTCTTGAAAATCGGCACTTCTCCAAACCCGTAAGGCAGATGGTATTCTAGGATTATCCTTTTGGGCAAAGACTTTTATGCATACCTCTTACGGGTTATCTATACCATACTGTATTCTCGTAAGATGATACACGCTAGCTAAAGATCCACCGGGTGCTACGTCATAAGCACATTGGGAACGTAAATAATTGTAACCATATACATATAAAATGACAGCAATGGAATCCCAATCCCCTGCTTTTATTTGTAAAGTCTCGACTCCTCGATGATCGAAGCCCAAAGACCTAATCCCATCAGACATCCGAGTGGGAGCATCGCCCCTTTGGCATTGGCCATGTTGTCTTCCTCCACTCAGGAGCATAGGTCATGAACAGGAGGCGCATGTAGTAGCCATAATGTCGTGTTCAGGGAGTAACCTCTTTTATCTACCAACGCTAGTTTTCGTTAGTCCGGCGGGTTGACTGCATGTTGTGGTGATGTTGCAGTTGGCTTACCATGATCCAATAATTCCTCTCCCGGAGATGCCAAAGGGGCGAAACCCTAACCACCGCCGCTGCAACTCCATCCATCCCACTCCCACTCCCTTACCGCTACCAGAGGGAGTGACCGGGGGAGACCCGTGCGGCTCCCTATGATGGTGGCAGCCCGGGCTCCTCGCTCAGCTAGGTCTCGAGTCCCTCGTGCGGGTGGGGTGCTTGGCGTCCGGCGTGGGTGTCGCAGGCGTCTCCTTTGTGCCGCCTCGTCGCTCATCCTCCTCCTCCGCCTCTTCCACCCTCTCCCTTGGGGTGTTGGTCGGCGGTTGTCGGTCTGAGGTGGCCTCCCTAGCGCGTTGGTCGTCTAGGGCGGCCTGTGGCCTCTCTAGGGGGGGGGGCGGGGTCACGCGCTCTGGCTCAATGGCCGGCTAGCCGGATCTGCCTCCTCGATGGTAGTTGCTCGTGGCCATCGTTCCTCGGCGTCGGATGTGCGTGCATATACTCAAGACGGTGGCTCCGGCACTTCCGGCTCCTCTCTATGCCGCTCTCCGGCTAGTTCCTGGCCGTTGCAAGCCTTCGCTGCCCCTTTGGGGAGGCCAAAGCGCCACCTGGGTGGAGCAAATTCAGCGTGTGGTATTGTGGCGTGCACAACAGAGTCTGCCCAGCCTCCGCGCGTGGCCTGGTCAGAGGGGACGACAATTAGTGCAGCTATGCGGCTGCGACATGCAGCCGGCACGCTGATGCACCTCTAGAGGGGCTTTTGTGGATCGTCCAGGTAGCGACGATAGTGATAATGGTGGGCTTGGGATCTGGCATTGCGACCCAACCATTGTGCTAGGGTGACTTGGTTGAAATCCTTGACGACGGTGACGCTCGTGGGTGGCACTTTCCCTGTTGAAGGCGTCAAATTCCCCCAGTACGTCTTCCACGGGTGAAAACCCGGTCCAATCTTAGAAAAGGGGCAATGGCACTATCGGCATCATTCACTTCCTAAGGCGACGCTTTTGGATTTCGTCTCGACCGTGATGTCACTTTTGCTACAGCCGGGCGTAGGCGAGTCCGTACGGTTCTGTGACGTGTGGCGGCGACTAGCATTGCTGGTGCATGCCCCCTGTCATCGCGGGCAAGTCCGTATGGCTCCGCTGCATGGGGCGGCGACCGGCGCGGTCGATGCGTGCCTCGTCATCGCGGGCAAGTCCGTATGGCTCCCCGGCATGGGGCGGCGACCGGCACGGTCGATCGCGTGCCTCCCCGTCATCGCGGGCGAGTCCCTTCGGCTCTGCGATGTGTGGCAGCGACCCGGCGTTGCCGGTGCGGCGCCTCTTGTCCTGCGGCCCGGTCCGTAATGGCGTGTGGCGGCGCCGGAGCTGCATGTCGCGCGCTCTTGTCGCCGTGGGCGAGTGCTTACGGCTCTGAGGCGTCGGGCGGCGACCGGGCGCTGTCGGTGCATGTCTCCTGTCATCGCGGGCGAGACCGTACCGCTCCGCCGTGTGCGGCGGCGACCTACGCTGTCTGTGGCGGCGCCTCCCGCCGCCGCGGGCGGGTCCATACGGCTCCGATTCGTGTGGCGGCGACCAACGCTATTGATGTGCATCTCCTGCCATCAAGCAGTGAATAAGCGAGGAAAAAATCCAAAGCAGAACTCCATGTCTCCTTCATGCTCGCCTAAATCAAACAACCTTCAACAAGGGAAAATCCAGATCAAAACTCAGATTGCAGGAATGAAACATAAGGTGCACCTTGTCACGGTTGTGGGCGAAATCATTACCTGCTTGAAGGCTGGGGAGGGATGTGGAATCGGAGGGTGGGCGGGCAACGCGAGCGGGCGGAGCAGAAGGAAATCCTGTTGGGCCCTACGGTTCCGGCAGAGGGCATTGTTTGGGGGGGCGCGCGCAACCGATGGGGAGGTGGCGCAGGGGGGCACGGGCGGCGCAGCACAGCGAAGTTGCGAGTCACCGGCAGTGCGTGGAGCGAGGTCATCCGCATGATATGATGATGGCGGCCCAATATAGGTCGTGTCACGTTACTATCGGGCGGACAAAAGAGAGCTTTCAATGGGCCTAGGAGCCCCGGGCCCCACCTATCACGCCGGAGAAGTGAGGGAGAGTTCCACGCGGGTAGCGAGCGAAGCCGGGTTGACGATTTCATTTGTGGCGGCCTCTGTCGTGCGTGCGCGGGGCGAAGATGAGATCCTCCTCGTCTCTCCCTTGTTGGCGGCATGTGGCGGCGGTTTCTGTAAACCATGGCTCGGCGCTAGAGCTTCCTTATCCAGCGACGTCCTTGATGAACCGGCAATGTCGACCGAGCGCGCCACGCTGGTATCGCGGGGGCGACGACCGTGAAGGAGAGCAGGCTGCGGCACCTGGAGCCTGGGATCACTGTAGTGAAGAAGGTGCTGGTGCGACGGCGAGGCCAGCGAGCGAGCGAAACCGGCGGGCGTGCAAGCGAGTTCGGTGTTTTTTCACTTGCGTGTCGACGTCGACGATTGGTTTTGGGGCTTTTTAATACAAGATTCATGTCTAGGGGTACCCATTTTGTCCATTAAATTGGGCGTGACATTAAAATTAGACGATCGTTATGACATTTTTGTAGTTGTTAATCAAAATTAGACAAAGACAAGATATGATAAGTCAAAAATGGTCTTAATGCGTTCTCAGGAAGCTCTTGTCTTAAGGCTTTAGAGACACACAGATACCCTCAACCGGCTTGCATGCCTAGTGCACTTAGGACTCGTCCCCTTTTTTTAATTTGTTTAAATTCTCAAAGATCTCTAATAGTGTTTTGGATATCGTTTTGGCCAAATAAAATCTGTGCCCAGCGATAGAAATGAATATCAAGAATTTCGGCAAATATGAGATTTTCTCGCTGCAAAAGATGTGCAAACTGACTTTAAAACAATAACAAAATTTGATCAAAATTTGAATTTCGCTGATTATCATGCCCATATAGCTTAATATCGGATCTTTTTTTTAGATAATGGAAATAACATTCCGGCCTCTACGGTAATGCGATATCAGCCAAAAGGCTCTGCGTGACCACACACAGCCAAACCTATTACAAAAACTAAGAATATAAATAAAAACTTTAGTACATGAAGATATGTGTACTGAAGATCTACTACATCAAAAAAAGAAATGAGTTTAGTACTCATCATATTGCTAAAATATCGATGTTGCTTCATGGCAGTCTATCAAATCAGCCACCACACCTTAAACAACGTGCACCAAAATAAACTTAAAAGAAACTCATTGGATGTAGACAACCCCGAATCTAGCAAGTCGGCCCACACTTGAAATCATGTGTCCTTGTTGCCCCTCCACCTTGATCTGCCGACCCTTTGCCTTGAATGCATGAGGAAACGACTGTCATCGTTGTGGCGGCGAAGAGGGTAGTCGCCATCGGATCTGCGACCCCATCCACTCCTCCAAGACCTCCTTGGGCACAAACATGGTGACCACACGGGAGGTGATGGACCGACACGGTGCTCCAGCGCTGCCTTCAGGAAGGACATCGACGTGCGTCCTGGCTTAATATCGGGTCTGGCCGAGAGAAACGAATTTCGCTGATTATTGGTCCGAAATTCTGAACCCTGATTCTCTAAGATTAAACTGAAAGCTGAAAAATGTTCATTTACAATAGCATGAGGAAATATTGTCCGTATTTGTACTGATTCATGTGGCCACGTGGGTTCTGTATACAATACGATAAGCACTGCTTATTTAGCAGGATATATATGGATAGCAACAGGTGTGGTTTGCGGTGTGGAATAAAAAAGGCAAGGAAACAAGGGGAGAGTATACTATATAAGGCTGTATACATATGGACAGCAACAAGGGTATTTTGCCTTTGAGATGGACAAGGCAAGGTTAGCTGTTAGAAATGGGAGGCACGAGGAATAGTATACATGAATTAAAGGATGCTAGAGCGAGATTTACCCTGCTGCATTGACACAGCAAAATCGCTACTACCAGGGGTCCAGACAGGAGGATAGACTCTAGCTGTGTGGAACGAATTCCTTCGTCTGCTACCCTTGCATATAGTTTTGCACAGCACTATTCCTGACTGCATAGCTCTATAGGCCTCCCCCTTCACAGATTTAGCTAAACCAGCCCCCTAGAAGACCAGTGATGTGCACGACGAACTCCATATTTGGGACCAGAAGGTGTTGAAGGGTCCGGTGGATAAGATAAAGAAGATGCACAATGGGTTCCTCTAACGGGAAATCCTTGATCTTTTGGAACTATTGACGTGGCAAGAAGAATTGGAAATTTGGTATTGAACTATGGATCCAAAGGGCTCGGAGTTATTGATTAAAGCACGGCTCAGAACATAAGCTTCTTCCATTAAAGCACAGCAAAAATTTGGAAACCAAATTTGACAAATTGTTGGAGATGCTCTAATAGATGGTGTAGTGAAATCGGTTGCATGGCCATTTTCAGTTTCCTCCCACAAAAGATGGCGTAGTAGAGTAGGGCACAGTGTAGTGAACTGTTTGGAATTGCTCTTCGCCATGTCCCACAAAAATAGTCAACTAAGCATTTTGTAACCATCATCTTCCAGCGGTGTTGCCTTTGGCTTTCGCATTGCACAATTACTCCATGGACGTAGTTGCAATGGCGTGGATCTGATGCGATCGCAACTAGCTACTTGATGCCCTTTTGTTGCTGCAGAGCACTTTCAGTTCGTCCGGAAATTAACTATGGATGGATCAATGTCATGACCCAATAGGCATATACACAACTAGTCACTGGAATCTTTGCTGACAATAACATGCTTTACCGGGCAAGAATATCTCACATCAGAGTTACAAAAGTTGTTGTGTCAACATGTTTTTTCCTAACCCCTTTTATCTCCACTCATCTAACTCTGAATAGCAGTACATAATACTACACGAGTTGTTAATTTAGATAATTGGTGTTGTCAACAAAGTTTGTACAGGAACATCATCTGGACAAAGCTTCATCAAATTTCTAATACAAGTATATATGGGACACATAGGAGACTTTCTACCGAACTTGCACACTGAAATTTATATAGGCACGAAGCTTCATTTTACTAGAACAGGCAGAGATGCTGACATCCAGCTCCTTCCTGTTACGTTTTTGACATATTACTAACATAGGATTTGTGCTAGATATATTTGTCATAACCCAATTCTTTTCAAATGTTAGTAGGATAGAAAGGATCAATGCAGAAGAGGATTCGACAGATGCTCAAACTATTCTTTGTAGTTGTTGGAGTCCATATAGATAAGGCTGACAGTGAAGTGCTTTCCAGGTATCAAAATTTATGTCACTCCCTTGACTACATATCTTGCTGTCTGGCTAGACGGAGCTCTGTGGTAGGTTTCTGATTTTCGTGTCGTGGCCATGGACTGCATGGACTAGCCAGCAGATGTCCGGGCAGCAGCAATGCTTTTCGGCTATTGGGTCTGCACTGCACATCAGTTATACTTGCCAGACCAACAACCAAGCACCGCCACTAGCAGCGTGACAGTGTGAGCATTCACTGCCGCGGCATGGATCTACTGCCCGAGAGATGCTGTCAGGTGACACATCTACAGTGTGCTCCTGATGCTTCTTACTCCTACACATGTACATAATTTGGCAGCAACGTCACTCAAATATTATTCACAGTTAGCAACACTGGCATCTGCTTCCTTTACAAACTGTTTTATAGATATGTTTGAGAGGCCGCAAGCTCGAGAATTGATGGGGACACACAATCTGATTCCATGGACATATAATCATCGCATATATGAGTAACTTCATAGCCTGCTTCATCGAACACCTTCAATATTTACCTACCCAGGACCAAATTTAACTTCCACTACTTTATAATCTTTAATACATACTAGAACGTCAGGCACCTTTCGGGCTCCCTACAATGACTCGAAGAACAAATACTTTGCACTCTATATATATGGCTCTATACTTCGACGGTAACATTATGATCTAAGAAAAAAGTTGATTTATAAACTATGTTCTATCCGTTTTCGAAAGCACACGGAAGTCTTTTTTTTCATATATGTAACAATATTTTTCAAACCGAAATACCGAGCGATGTATTAAAGATAACTACACATACAACAACTTCATTAACTATGCTAAAAACTAACTAATCACCCTGTGTTTGTACAAAAAATATTGTCAAGGAAGACACCATACTCTGCATATTTCTACAACATTTTGGTTTGTTATTAATAGTTTATTCCAAGAGCTGCATAAAGAAAATCAAAATTTAAACATTAGATATCATTTTTTTATGCAATCAACATTGAAAACCAAACGTCTTAACCAATCACTGGTTGGACCAAGAAAAATGGACATTCACTGCACCTATAAACAGAATTCTAACCTAAGGAACCATTGGCACATCAGAGCGGAAGAAACATCGCAGCAGCATCACGGATTAAAACAGTATGATTCCAAATTAGACTTCAGCAGACAATGCAGTGTAACAATTGCTTTGTGGTAACCAGAATGAATTCAGATATACGATCTGAACTGACATCTCATCTCTATGCCACAAGCCTAGTTACAATCATTTTTTTTTAGACATGTCATTTATCTTTTTCTTTTAGTTATGTCATACACATAAAGCATTTTAGCTTCAGATTTCAATACACACCTACTCTGCTGTAAATGGAATGGTAGGTGTTATACCTCCATGTGCCTCCCATTTCGATTCAGCAGGAAACAAATAATTTATGCCGACTGGTCTGTTTACTTATGTGATTTTTAGAGTTGAACACACAAACACAAGCATATTTCCCTATTCTCCTTTCAGAATATTGAACTCCACCACAGGTGTTCCCTCACAAGCGGTCTGCTTTAATTATATTTCTGGATATAGTAAAAGCTTCTGAAATATATATGTCCAAAGATTTTATTACACCACACAGTATAGCGTATTAAACATGTAAAGAAACGGAGAAGCTCCAAAATAAGCTAGATCCAGAGCATCACTGAGGCTACAGTATGAAGAAGACTTGAGACCATAACTGAAGCCTGCCTGATGTCATACAACAGCGATAGAGACAATAACAGCATGTAGCAAAGCCAGAACTCACAAAGTTGTAGCTATCCAGATGAAATTTCGTCTTCTCTGCCCTGTACAAGTCACACACAACCATGAAATCCACATACGGACATGCCCATATGGACTCCAGTGTTCTTATTTCCTCTGTTTCTAACAATGCTTGACTAAATGATCTGAATGTCACCGTTGTTCTAGTCAAACGATAATGATGATTTGTATCAGCTGGGATGCAGCATCAGCGGTTGTGTGGAGACATGGTGCTCTCCTACCCTTCCCTTGCCGTCTGTTGAAGCTGAGACAGCATGTTGGATGCCGCTGACTCTCGTGCCTCATGAGGGGTGACCTTCATATCACCATCTTCAATCAAGTTGAAATCTGGGCCAGTAAGATGGACACTGGCCTGGTACATATCTGCCAATAGGAATACAAACTATAAAAGTTCGAACATGTAAGAATTAAAAGCTATGAGAAAGGTTACCCAAACAGCCGAGTTGGAACACAAAGAGATTTTGATTGTATATACCAAGGGACATTCGATTAATTCAAATTGCGACTAGGATTCATATGTCCTAATATCATGTATAATATAGTATGGTATAGGAACAACTTGTGTATGCTGCTACCCATGCCTGAGTTTAAAGGTAGTTTTATATGATAACTGTCGCCCGCTATATGTGAGTCAGTTTTACAGTGCAAGAAGAGCAGACTGTGAAACCTATATCTGACTGCATTATTCTGATGCCTATATGGTTCATGGACTCGTTGCTATGTCATGCACGAACTTGAAAAATCTGTTATCATCAACAACATACCACCCGTAACTAAAGGAAGTACTCTATATCTGGGAAGAATCCAGTTGCTCTCACGGCATATGGCCTCCAGTTCCTGCAATGGCTACTGTCAGACAGAGGATTGTGGAGGCCATCATATAACAATTTACATCAGATGATGTTTCTTGCCTCGCATTTGTTGCGTATAATTATAGCTTCTTTTAGTTTCTTCCTCTTTATGCTCATGGTTTGGCATCCTTCTCCGGAGCTAATTGGATTGGCAGCTTCCATCATCTTCCAACTATTCTCATATTTCTTAAGGATTGACGTAACTTTAGGTGTCATATCTATTTCTACAGACATTGTTCAAAAATGAAACACAGTTGATATAACTTCAAGATAAAGGACTGTGGTTGATTAGGAACACTCACACAGTTGAAAAGATATGTTGATATACATATATATATAAGTCTACATTTATTCTATGATAATTCATGTTATCTTCCTAGTTGTCACTGGGAGGCTAAATATTGTTCATGCACTTGTATTCTGCTTTTTTTTTTTTTAGACGGGATGGTGACACCCAACTCATCTTCGGGACTAAGGTTCACATATATACAATTCAAAGCCTAGCTTAGAGTACAAGACCCTTGTGCTATGTGGAATCTAAAGAAAAGTTATTTGCCACAAGATCATTTGATTTCCCATAGTACTGTCCATTTTTCTTTTCATGATTTAGTTGTGAAAAGATGAATACCTGTTAAAATTGTTTGAATATCCATTTCATACTCAGCACTTTGATCTCCAAGCAAAAAATGCTCACGGAGCTGAAACATAGATAGACTAAGATGAGTACACATTAGGTGATCAAGGAAATATTGAATTTAGATCGGCAAGCATCACTATAACTTAAAATGAATTGCCATATGTGACATACTGCATCGTTCGCATCTTCTGAAGTAATTTCAGTGTCCCATACCTCTGAACATTCATGTTACCTGTCACGCCACCTGAAATGCATTATGAAGTATACACATTAAAATTTGGGAGCATCAAAATGGAAGTAATCAATAATAGGAAAAAGGAATTAATTTTTTATTGTATAGGATTGTCCTTACCAGTCTTTTCAGTGAATTTCTCCTTTTGGCTTTCCAAGCCATGGTCGCTAATTATAGGATCAACATCTGGTATCTGAAAGATAATTAATTATTTAAGTCAATGTTTTATTCGAAAGAATTCTTTAAGTTTTTTTTTTGACCAACAAGAATTCTTTAAGTTGAGGTTTAACACATAAATCTTCATATATTAATTATATTGAAGTGGAAACATGACGGATGATTTCAATGCATGTGTTCTCAAGCTCATATACAGAGTTCTTTACCGGAACAATATCTTTAGAAAAGTTTCCACTTTCATAGTTATTCTCTACTCTGTCCTCGTCGATTTGGACACCTGGAATTAACTGACTATGGATTAGTTAAATCGAAGTAGTGAAGTACTATGAAATTGATAGACTCACTAGGTTGTAAGTCTTTTGTGGTGCTCTGGCCATCCCTGAGCTCTGCGTAGGTAGAAACTTTAGTCTGCAAGGCTCAGATGTTCTTTTGTTACTGTCTTTTTTGGTTTTGCTGGTGCTACAGTTGTTAGTGCCACTATCACCAACTGCTTTTACTACCGGCTTATTTTTATTTGGTGTTGAAATGTCAATGGTTATTTTCTTCACTATAGACATGCTATTAATACTAGCTTCCTGTGAAGAACTTTCATCTTTCATCTGTGAAGAACCCAAAGACCAGTTCCTGCAACATGTCAAGAATAATCTTTGGTCATTAACCTAAAACTGTTGTAAGAAGACACATTTTGATATCAATGGTCTCATGCATAATGAGCTCAAAGAAATCTTTATGTTTACCTGTTCATGAAATTCAACAGGACCTCCTTATATGGCAGTAAATGATAGGAATCAACAACATATGTTGTCATTCGGTACGGACCACTTTCAAATAAAGGACCAGTCATCCTGTCAGAGGAAAGGAAGAAATACAATCAGTACAATTGGAAAATTGTGTACTAACACTAAGTAAAGCAACTCATTTAGGAGGGACAACCAGCAACATTATATCATATACACATAAAAAGTATTTTGAAAAGGTGGGAAGAGATTTAGCAAAGTAACCGTTGCTGACATTTGTTATGGTGCTGTTATGGTTGTGTGAGAGAGAGGGGTCTGGCCATGTCCGTGGCCTAGCAAGAGATAAGGCTTTTTCACCCCTTAATTCTCTCTCAATCACTCCTACGAAGTTTCTATATTAGCATCTACTAATGGTGCACCAAGGATTCCCCTCAATTGGGTGTCAATCATTCCACTTTCCTAATTTTCTACCACTAACCCTCTCCTGGACAAAAAGCTCGTCCTCAAGCTACAAGCTAACTTCCTAACTCCAGAACTTAAGGTGGACATCACACACGTCGGAGCTGCACATATATTGGATCCCATGGCATATTCTAGCGAGTGTAAAGACTTGTGAGTTGTCGCAGCAGTACATCGACCAACAAATAAGGCGCCCTCAGGGCAGTTGGTGGCAGATGTTGCAGACCTATACCGTGCATGCCTACTAGTGACACCATGCCTTCTCCTTGCCAGATCACTGCTGGTCCATGTTGCAGATGGTAGAGGAGGGCTTTCCGCTAGAGACTGGTGAGGAGTTGTGTGCGTCCCCAAACCCCATCACCATAGACTCTTAGTCAGCATCCCTAAATGAAAACAGAATACCCACCACCCACAGTGGGAACCACATGCCCAAGTTCAATGATGCGATGGATGGAATCGAGGTCATCCGTCCAGCGATGTGCAACTTGAAGGAACTACTGGGCTATTTAGGCATAGATCACGCATCTCCCGCACCCATCGTTGCACTAGGAGGCCATGCAAAAGTAGCTTATAGCTGCCCCGCTGCTAACACCCAAGGGCTATGCTTCTTCCTACCAGCTCTCTCATGATGTTCATTGGCTGCTAGATCTCTAGTAGCGTCTCACCTTTGACGTGGACATGCTTTTGACCGGTTATGTTTGTTAGTTGTGGTGGTCGTTGGTTGTCGATATTTCAAGGCATGCAGACGTAGCCAAAGGGTGACCACCTATTGGGTATGGGGGTGGAGGGAGGGGGGGTCGGTCAACACCCTTGGGATATGATTTGGCGATATCAGATCATAATTTGGCATCTCTGACACAAGATGTAAGATTTGCGAGCCAGCTGGACCCCTTTCGCATGAACATATGCTCTCCCCTTTATATAGAGAGCCTTATTACTTGACCCCTAAGAAAGCAACACTAAATGATAAGCTCACGACAAACAAAGGCACCCTCGTGCTGATCAGTGGTAGAATGTCGTGGTGTTATGCGCTGCCTTCCTAACTGTGGCCCGACGCCTTCTCCCCGTCAAATTGATGTCGGTGATCCAGGCCGAACAGGGAAATGGGGAGGGCTTCAACTGGAGAACGATGAGGAGGAGGGGTGCGCCACCTCAATCCTCGTCATTATTGCACACTATTGGTTTGTAGCCCACAAGGGAAATAGCATTCATGCGGGCTGTGGGGGAAACCACATGCCCAAGATCCATGATGTGACAGATAGAATCGAGCAAGGTCCTATGTCCGGTGATGGACAACTTCGAGCTGTTCTGGAAGGTGTGTTGCTGGAGCAACTACATATCATGCATCTCCAGCCAACACTGATGCGATAGGACGCTGCGCGCAACAACTAGTAGCGGCACCACTGCTAACACATAACGACTAAGCATCTTCCCTGCTAGGTATGTCATGATGTCCATTGGTTGTTCGATCTACTAAAAAAACTCGCCCTCGGTTTGGATAAGTTGGCCATTGGTTATGGTGGTTAATTTTGGTGGTCACTTGTTCTCCGACACGCCGAGACACGACCTTATGGCCAAGGTCGATCAATGCCTTGGGGATACAATGTAGCAGTGGATTAGTGGGCCAGCTGGAGGCCTTGCCCATGGATGACCAAGACAGAAGGTCATATCCTTCTAATTCTTGCATGATTAGATTGATCCATCTACTCTTATATAGAGAGAGGCTTACTTGATCCCAAAGAAAGCAATCCTTATCGATAGGACCATGACACTGCCCGGTCACCGCTTAATTCTCTCCTAATCACTCTTCCTTGGCTTCTATAGTACCTGTAATGGTGTGCCCAGGGTTCCCCTAAAATGAGCACTAATCTAGCCACTTCCCTAATAAACTATACTTATTTGACAAGGCATGCAACCTGCAATGGTACAAAACAGGTGTAACAACCTGGATTTTTGGGAAGCCAAAATTACGAACTTTTTAAAATTTTTCCTGCAATGTGTGAATCATGTAGTTGCTAGGTCAAACGTAAGTGGACCAACTAGCAAAACGTTGCATACATCTAGAATTGAGTGTAGAAGTTTGTTGGAGTTTTGTAGTTGAGTTAGGATTTTGTGTCGGAGTGCACGGATCTGTAGCAATTCTCTTCTTCCTCTCCAAAAATTCTCCTAATAATTTTTGGAGACATCTCATGCCTCAACTCAAATTCTTCCTGACTCCCATGTCGATTCTCATAGCCTCTCCTGAGCATCTCTCGAACCTCTCTCGTATCTGCTTCTGAGCTCCTCTCAACATCTCTCGTCACCCTGGGTTCCTCCCGATGTTCTCCAAAGTATATCTCTCATATTCTCTTGGATCTTAAGTAGAATATCCCTTCCTTATCTTTCTCGTATGATCTCCGAAGACCGCAGCTACGCTACGTCAACCGTCGACAAGAAGATGAGCCATGCTGACATCCCAACTTGACCAACCATCGAGCTACCTCCTGTCCTCATGAAGCCTTGCCCGGCAAGCTATAGCCTATCTTGGACAACCATAGCTTGTCGTACCCTCTCCCGACTATCCATAGCTCATCATAGCCTTGCTCGGCCACTCGTAGTCTTGCCTGGCTAGCCACTATCGATCCTGACCAGCCATAGCCTGCCCTAGCCATGCCTGGCCAGCCCGTAGCCCTAGCCAAGATCAACCATGGTCAGCCAGCAGTGGCCACGACTAGGCAACGATGACCACGACAAGCCCCAACGAGCCCGACCCCTTTTTCGGAGTTATGGTGATCTCTCGCCAAATCATGTTGGCATTAATCGAACACTTTCGGTGGAGCCCTTTGGTGAACCATGTCAAATCTTTTCAAAACCACGACATGGACCCTTCTCCAATTTCCTTTGAAACCGTCTCAAAATTCTCAATGGCAATCGGAGAAATTCTTTCATCTCAAACCCCGTTTGAGATCTCCTCATTTCCTCTTTATGCAAGGTCCGCCAATTCTCTCGTAAATCTCCTCTTGATCGTTCTCATCTTTCTAAATTGTTATGATGTAGATTCATACAATCATAACCTCTCACTCTTCTTAAATTCTTCCCAGTCCGGATTTGAATTTGAATTTCATTAGTTCTTGTCTCAATGTAAAAGGGGAAATTTCTTTTTTTTTTTATTTATTTACCGAGCTACTCCTAAAATTAACCTTGACTTCTTTCATTCACTTTTCCCTCAATGCATTCCAAACTCTCGGCAATACTTTGAGTGGCTTCCCAGATTCATCTTGTGAATTCGTCTCAATCCCCTCTTGAGTTAAATCAAATTCTTTTGGAATCTATATTCAACTCCCTTCGTCCGGTTCAAAAGCCCAACCCGAGCAACAGCCCCATCGACCAACAAGGCCCTTTATATATGAACATGTATGTGTATACAATATGTATATATATACACACACAATATGCTGCTAATACCCAAAACGCAAGGACCAGAGCCCAGCTCACCCTGACTTTTCCCTACCGAGCGGCCCAACCAGCTCCCTTGCCTCTCACGTGCGTTGCACGCACGCAGCTGAAGCCGCCGCCGTTTCGCGTCGCGTACGAAGCACGCGCATGGAGCCTTGACGCCATCAGCCGGGCCCAGCCGTCAGCTGCCGAGGACACCCTTCCGTTTCTCCTCCGTCGCTCGACCGTGGACGCAGCGCCGTTTCCTTCTCTCTCCGTACAGCCGCGTCGCCCCGCTTTCCGTCGGACGCCGTGTAGCCGGAGGATGCCCACCTGCCCTCGCACTGGATGGCCGCCACGTCGCGCCGGCCGTCCCATCAGACGGCCTGGACGCCGACAGAACCCTAGCCGCCGCCGTTATAAAGGACCGGCAGCCGCCGCTTGCCCTCGCCCTCCTGTCCGCCGCCACCCAGTGCCTCGCCATCTCCTCGCCGCGTTTGGAGCCCAGCGCAGCGACCCTGTTCTCACCAAGCCGACGATGGCACACGCGTTTGCCGTCCTCGCCACCACCATGATGCCGCGGAGCTCGCCCACCTCCTCGTCCGCGACGTCGAGCACGGGAACGCGTGGTGGCCACCTCGCCGATCCAGCACGCGCCGCGAGCAGCCTCTCCGCCGACGCCGCGCTGCTCGGACTCGGAGCCCTCGCGTCGCGACCTCGCCTCAGCCCCGCCATGGCGCGGGAGCAGCACCGCGACCGTCGCCGTGTCGACGACCATCGGCGCAGCACGGAGCTGTCACCGTGCTGAAGCCGCGAAGCCAACCGGACGCCGTGACCGACCTCCACAACGACTACATCAGGCCGTGAACCGAACCACTCCGAGGTAGCTGCGCTGCCTGCACCGATCCCTACCCGCGTCAAGTGACCTGCCGTCCTCAAGCCTTCGGTGAGCGCCCAAAGATCCAACCTTTCTCCTTGGATGCCATCGATTTCTGTCCGGCCATCGTGCCGCTGCAGCTTTGCCATCGTTGCACAGCCGGACATCCGCACATGCTCGCTGCACCCGCATGCTGCACATACACAGCCGTCGGAAGCACCCCAAACACCAAGCCCCAGCCTTGCCTGACCGAGTTGCCTGCCGGCCATCGAGCGGCCGTTGATGGTTGCCATATAGCCAAGGCACTACCTTGCTTAGCCACCAATACCATCGTTCGTGGGCACGCCAAGCGCACCGCGTCACCGAGCCCGGCGAGCCACTCCAACTCGCCTGCTCGTCGTCCTCGCCTCGCCGCCTTCATCCTCGTAGACCTCGTCACGCCGAAGCCGCTGCCTCCAAGGCCCTCGGCCACAACACCGCCGCCCTCCAGTTGTTCGACGCCGTGCCCGAGCACCACGCTGTGCCTCGTCGCGACAGCAGCCTCGACACCGGAGCCATGGGCCGCACGTGCGACATCGAGCAGCATCTCGACGCCGTCCGCGACCCAGCCTGTGACCCCGACGACGCCCTGCACCACCGCAACCCCTCGACGCCGGCCACGCCTTCTTCCTCGTCGAGCCGAGCACAGCAGGGGCGTTCATCGTCCTTGCCGTGCCTCGTCGCCGAAGCCGAACCAGCGTCACCGTGCTCAGCCTCGTCGCGCTGGGACCTGGATGCCGCGAGCTCCGACCTCGTCCCTGCCTCATCAAGCCCCCGCGCCTTGACAAGTCGACCACCCACCAGGTGTTCGACGTCATGCCTGAGCAGCACGCCGAGCACCCCAACGCCGGCCTCCATCACGACCACGATGCCGTGGTGTGACGCCGTTCACCAAGCCAACCCCGACGGCCTCTGCGCCGAGCCGTCCTCGACGCGGTCGCGCCAACCGCGCCGCTGGTGTTCGCGTCGAGCTGCGACCATGCCGACGCGCGCACGCCAACCACCGCCAGCGCCTCGACGTGCCGAGCACGCTGCGTGGCCAAGCTGCCGCTTCCTGAAGCCATGAGCACGCCACCGGTAAGCCCCCATCCTAGCCCAAGCTGCCACAACCTCGAGCACCAGCAGCACATCGACGGCAAGCATCCAAGCCACCACTTTTCCCTTGCTAGATGTGCCATGCCTGACCCCAGCCTGGTGCTGTGTTGCATCGCTGTTGTAGGGGGACAACAGCTAGCAACAAGATGTTGCCTTGCCGCCATCGATGCAGAACAGCAGCGTCTCGCCGAGGCCTTCGTGCTTCATTGGTGAGCCACCAGTGCTTAACCTTGCCTGTCCTCTATACCAAAGGCCTCGTGGGCACATATGTCTGAAACCATCATCTTGCCATTGTCAATTCTGAACCGGCCTTCGTGCCGCTGTCCGCGCTGCTGTAGGGAAACAACAGCAGCAAGGTTGCTGCCTTTGCTGCCATCGCTGGACAGCAGCTGCAACCCACCTTGCTGTCGATCGATCTTCGCTGTGGTGAGCATCCGTGAACTAAAACCCCCTCCTTCCTTTCTCTGGTAGCATTGTACTGATGCTAGGCCTTCGTGCCTATGCCATTCACATGCTGTAGGGGAACAGCAAGCCATCAACAAGGCTGCTGCCTTGTCACTTTGAAGAGGACAGCTGCACATTCATCTACCGGTGAGCCATAAACCTTGTCAATTACTGCCCATACTTGAGCTTGTCGCAGCTCTGTTCTGAGCCCTCTGTTCTGAGCCCGGCCTTCGTGCCGTTGCTTGTCGATATGCAGGGTAGCAGTATACCTTGCGACCTTGTCCGGACAGCCCACCGGTAGCTGCAACCTACAGGGATGCGCCAGAGCTGTCCTATGCCTCCAAGGTCGGCCCCCAAATCACGTTGGCGCCGTCCATGACGACGTTGACACCCTCCTTCTATTATCTTGTTAATTATCCTTGTCAAATACATACGATCTATCTTATTCACACTATATCGTGGTATATATTAATATATCTATCCTGCCATGTAAATGATCCATCTTGTTTACCAATCAATAAATATCTATCTTTATACTCATGATCTATCAATATGTCTATCTTGTTTCACATGTGATCAATCTGTCCACCTATCAATGCCTATGCCGTGCCTTCGCGTCGGTCTTGTATATTTCTATATTTTTGTCTCTCGCTAGGGGAATGTGCTACTCCAGGCCCGTTGTGTTTTAGTCGTGCGTCGTCTTTGTGTTGTTGCTTGCCTGTGTACCGTGCCGTCGAGCCGGTCGAGTGGATCGTACCTCGTTCGAACGTTCCGGTCGTGGGTTCGTCCCGAGGTGGCCGTGACGCCGAGCGTAACTCGCTCCCTCGTGTTTTAGTTGTCTCTATCGCATTACGATTGTTAGTTCCTACTCCCGTCCCACAAACGTGGCCATTGCGGACTCGACTTCGATATTAAATATTGACGCGGATTCTAACCGCACACGTCGAATCCTCCATGACCAAGTTTAGTGGGATACGATTTAGGAATCAGCTTTAGTAGAGCGACGGATGCAACTCGCTTAGGTGAAGCTCGTGGCCTCTCCATGGCCATTGGGTTTTTACCTTCTTTCTCTCGGTGTTGATCCTCGTTCTTCTCGCCTTCTTTTGATTCTTTCGTGCTTAAACCCTTGCATGCTTGCACCTAATAGACCCGTCTTATTGCAATTCAAGCACCATTGGTCTTGGTACCCTGCAAATGGATTAAGCACTCGACTTCTGGTGTGTCGCTCCTTCTCTTCTCTTCCTCGTTCCACCCTCTCTTAATTCGCGTCAATTATAATGGCGTTCGGATTAGGGGAGATCGGAATTGCTTCTGCCGCTCCTTTTCGGTTCTCGTTAATTTAAATGACGTGTGGATCGAAAGTTAGCGTGTAGTGGTGTTTGCTCAGGATGAGCTAAGGTCTATGCCATTTACTCAAGCCGTATAGGTCGACACGATCGACCGATGACATACGAGCTAGGCTACGACTTGAGCTCATACTTCGCAAACAACCACTCATATTTCTTTAGTCCAAGGATCGAATATACGCCGAGAGGGCTTAGCCGTCCCTTGTGTTCTTTCAGTGTCGTAGTCCTTTTGAGTCCTGTCGCCTCTTCATTGATTGATTGCTCTCTTGTCACGTGTAGTCTCGCGAGGTAGTTGCTTCGAGGTTAGCGTTGGACCGGAGCTCGATGGAGGAGGAGAGCAAGGAGGGCAACATGACCATGGAGAGGAGTTGACCCAGGAGGAGGCCCCGTTGTACGACTGCCCCGCTGATGAAGCTAGTACCACTACTTCCTCGACATCGCAGGTGTCATGGCAGCACTTTATTTTAGAGAATCCTATTTAGTCATATTGCAAATAGATATGCTAGCGCCTTTACTTTATTCCTTTTGCTAGTATATGATGCATGCTTTTGCCTGAGCCCTGAATGCCATGCTTAAAACCCATCCACCACAATTGCCCAGCTTTGCGCTCGCACTTATATATTTCTACCTGCTTGCTTGCACTTGCCACTTTGTGGCTATACCTCACTTACGTGTATATATCTGAACCGGAATATATGTGCCGGGCGTTGAGTATGGTGTCGGGCGACTTCGGTGCCCGGTGACTTGTGCCATATGGGGATGAGTTTCTGTCTAGACTTGGGTGTGTGGTGAGGGTCGAGTCGACCAGGCAGGATCTACGACGAGTCGCAGAGACCAGTCTTGCCGGGGATACTTCTGGGCGTCCCCTTCTTTACCCTACCTGTGGCGGGTAACTGTGTGCGGATGTGGAGATCCGGTGCCGACTCTTGTGGTGGGACGAAGCCCGAAATAGGGAGTGTGAAGGTGTCTTGCCTGGTCATACCTAAGGACTTGTATCTTCGAGGACCGGGGATCTGGGAAATTGGTGCTCACCTCACGTCTTACGTATGGGCGGGTTGCGGATTGCCCCTTTTAGTCAGGCGGTGCCATACCTTCTGGGAGGATAGCGGATAGTTTATAGGGAGGTAGGGGTGTCGAGGACCCACACCCTCCCGAGACAGCAGTGTGCTTTTGAGTCTGAGCTCGTACCTGTTCTTACAGTCTCAGCGTCCTGGTGGTACTCCGGGGCTTCTCAGAGCTGAGTGGTTGGGTGGCATCGTCGGATTAGGAGGTCTCCGCATGTCGGCCTAGGCACTTGCTATGCCGATGATGGCGACCGTGTGGTCTTGAGTACACGCTCTGCAGAGTTGTAAATCTATACGTATAGTCCGGCCTTCGGGCTAGGACCTGTCTAGACCTGGACTTGTCAGGGTAACTCTGGCCTATTGCCGAGACCTCCCGCGGCCTGCGCCGGTCTTTTGACTAGGTTTTTCCTGGGTCTAACTTCTCCGAGTAGAGAGGGTGTTTTCTCTTCTTACCTCGAGTGTGGTGTGGTGGTGAGTGTGCTACGGCTGAGAGCCTGGAGGGCTGGGAGCCGGTTAGGCAGGGCAGAGGAGCAGGTGCTGTCTTGTCGACCTGTGTGGGAGCTGTGAGGCTGGTGTTGAGACATGTGTTGAGTTGAGATGGACTTTGGGGAGATGTGGGGAAATGAGATAAAATGTGAATAATAATAATATTTATTACTTGCTACTTCGCATGCGCTAAGGATGCAAACCACAGCCAAATACTAGGATCGCCAGATCCCTTATTTTCTGTTTTCCACCAAAGCTCATTCGGTGCTGACCATGACCTGCACATACCTGGCGGTGTGCAGATTACCTGTCTCGCAGTAAATAGAAGGATTAGGTGGTCTCGTGCCTACGCTCAAGCTTGGATCTGAAGAAGATTGTTTCCGCCAATCTCTACGCCGACTCTGATAAAGCCCGTGAAGGAGGAGCCTTCACTCGCCGACGCGCTACGTCTACCCTGAGATCCTGAGTTACGCTTCCGCTAGGTTAATCTTGTATTAGGTGAGTCCCCAGGAGTTGTTTTTCTCTGTAATGATATAAATATACGATGTATGGCTATGATATTGACTGTAAATAATAATGTGATGGAGTGATCTTGTGGGACTATCACATTATTATTCAATTCTGTGTATTTTCCCTTCGTGGAAAATCGGGGATGTTACAACAGGCATGGTTGTATAGCAAACCTTTCGATCAGGACATATAAAGGCATTTCTTTAATCCTGCTATCATTGACAGTCTGATCACCATAGTCCAGAACATACAACATGGTAGCTGTCCCTCTCTTACTCAATGAGTACACCCGATGTTCTTCGATGAAACACAAATTGGTACGCTTCATACCTATTAAAATAAATGTACGTGTGTCAGACATTCCGATACATACAAAACATAGGTACACAATCATAAGGAAATGGAATAAGACATAGCACGAACCTGTTTTTGACTCCACCTCTGAATATGCAATCTGTTGAAGCATGTACGGTTCTGAAGGAAGGGACATGCATTTGTTAGTCGACCCCAGCACCAGCATGTCACTACTGCTGAGAGAACTACCTAGCACCAGCACATCACTACTGGACGAATCACCTAATGTCATCTCGATATCTTTCTCAAGCGTGGACCAGACACCTTTGGTTTGAGATCCATTCTGGAGCAAGCACATTTTCTTTTTCCTATTTACAAGAAGAATGGCGACCTTTGAGATGGGCCACATGAACATCTCGGGGAAGTCCATGGTGGCATCCAGCGCCTCGGCAATGTCGCAGGCATCCATGATAGCCTTGTCTGTAACCGAGAGTCCTGCCTCTACTCCATTGTCATGGTGGTTCTGCGCCTGGTTCAGGTACATGAGCATATTTCTATTGCTGACGGTGAGGGAAGCGGACTTGCAGAACCGGTCAGGGCTGGCAAACTCAAGCTCCCGGAACTGCTTCCGGTGGTAGTAGTTGTATAGGAGAACCGTCGCGTGGACCTGAAAGCACATCCATGGTAGAGTAGTGGGGTTAAATTGTGCACGTGTTATTGGAAAAACAAAAGCAAACACCTCGATCGACAATTGCCAAAAAAAAAACCCCCACGTTTTCATACTTGATTATTAAAGAGGCAAAGCAATGAACCACATGGAGTAGGAAACTAGCACATCACGCTTAAGCAAGTGTGAATGCATAGACAACAACGAGAAGAAAGGTTGCCGAGACACACATGTACCATCGCGTGCTCACTAGTATAGAAATCATTTTGCGAGACATTGCTCAACACTCTTTTTTTTTGCACGCCATGGTTAATTCCCCAATTAATGGTGGTGGACATTTTTTATTTTCCATGGCGGGCACTTTTGGCTGCGACCGGAAATCAATTTACTGTGGCTAGCAATATAACAACGCCGGCAACGGTTAATAGATTTTTCGTATTAAAGGCCTGCCACGGAAAATAGTGGCCGAGACATTGCTCAACACTTTCTTTATGCGCGCCATGGTTAATTCCCCGATTAACGGTGGTGGGCATTTTTTATTTTTCATGGCGGGCATTTTTGGCTGCGACCGGAAATTGATTTACCGTGGTGGGCAATATAAAAACGCTGGCAATGGTTAATAGATTTTTCGTATTAAAGGCATGCAACGGAAAATAGTCGACCAGCATGCATCCTTCTCAGCCCGATAGCATCTCCATGTATAAATACCACACTTTAGGTTTGGGAGACACTCCTACCCTCTCTCACACACACCACACTCTCTACAAGCCCATCTCTCCCCTCGTGCGCAGACGCGCTCCTTGCTTTCTCTCCCCTCTACCTCCCCAATCCCACTGCCCCTCTACCCTTCCGTTGTCCCCCTCATGTTCCCCTCTGGCGCACCACCTTTCTCTTCCCTCTGCTTCCCCATTCATGCTGCACCTCTCCTTGCACTGCCCGCTCCTCTTCGCGTCTGGTGCCCGCGGGGTAGATGTTGGTGGCGCATTCGGGCATTGAGTGGCGCGTGCGGGGTTGCAGCTTGCAGAGCGCGGCTCGTGCGGGCAGAGCACGACGCACGCGGGCAGTGTGCTCGGTCGGCGGCGGCGGAGTGCATCATGGCAGGCATCCTCCAAGCGGCAGCGTCCTCCACTGAGCAGCAGGGACGGCCAGTGAGTACCCCGACGCGTGTAGATGCTGCGTCGACGGCCTCCACCATGGCGGATCAGGCTCCAGTGCATGAGGAATTGGCTCTAAGCTTCTGGATCTGGTGGCGGCAGCCTCCCCCACGGCTGGACATACGGCGGCGGGATCCAGGTCCATGCAGCCCAGATTATGGTTATATTGATTTGCTACGACGGGCTTTCTTGTGTGCCCACCATATATGGTTATATCGAAACCGCAAGCCCCAGTAGTCGAGACAGTCCGTTGTTCAAATTTACAAATCATCCATCGCTCAAATTCAACGCCATGACGACACGATAAAACACAGCAGATGATAGCTAACTCACCATCTCCATCTGCAGCCAGGTGAAACGCGCAAAGTACGCACCGGAACTCAAGCAGGTAAAGCCTCCGCTTCAGCCTCCCCATGTAGCCGCAGCGGCCGGAATGGACCTAGCTGCTTGCGAGCACTGAGGGGTGACTAAAGTACACTCCAGTGGGCGTGCGGGTGCCGGCAGCATCCGCAGCGACCAAGTGGGGACTGTCCGGACTCCGGGCAGCCCCCACGCCGATGGGATAGAGCTGATGCCCGGTGGACTCCTCTGCGGCTATTCACGATGGGTGTGGTTCGCATCGTCGAACCGATCCATAAAATCTATCCAAATGGGCCCCTTTAGGACATCGTACAAAGTATTTGGATCGATGGATTGAAAACCACAGAACCTAAAAATCCAATGGTTCGATCCAGCCCCACAACGACCAGTTTCCGCAGTCCTCGTCGACGAGCTCCGCTCCCGCAGCAGGGCGGCGGCAACGACGACGGCGGCGGCGGCGTTTGCCGGAGCAGCAGACAGCGGTACCACATCGAGACGAGGGTGCTGTCGTATGTGCTCCCGGCGCCGCTGCGCGCGCTTCATCCCGTGGTCGTCGTCGTCCGTCCGCAAGGACGAGGAGGGGGAGAGCAGGCTGCTGTTGCGCAGCGTCACGTGCGAGGCGCCGCCGGGGAGCTGGTGGCCATCGTGGGGCCGCGCGGGGCGGGCAAGATCACGCTGCTGTCCGTGCTGGCTGGGTCGGCGGACCCGGCGAGGGTGGCGGCCGGGGAGGTGCTGGCCAACGGCCTGCCCATGGAAGCCGCCAGGTTCCCGGCGCTCACCGTCGAGGAGTCCCTCGTGTACAGCGCGCGCCTAAGGCTGAGGCCTGTTCGCTCTGGTACTGGGTCGTCGGCGGCGGCCGCAGAGGGCCGGGCGAGGGCGCTCTTGGCGGAGCTCAGGCTGGCGCACGTCGCCGCGTCCAGGGTCGCCGACGTGTCCGACCGCGAGCGCAGGCGGGTGTCCATCGGGAAGGACGACAGAGCCATCGTCGAGTGCTAGCTAGTTGCTCGTCACGGGATCCACAGTAACCATTGGGGCCCCATTGGTTTAGCACCTAATAAGAATGGAGCATCTGGTGCTCCTACACCAATAAAATGGATAGCTGGATCAATTATGATTCGCACCGTGGATCAACCACCTCCATCGTGAGCGGCTATGCCTCGGGCAGCTACTGATCCTACCCTACCCCCATGAGAGAAGCCGCTGGCTGTAGATACCTAGAATGGAAGCCGGCAAAATGTCCGGGCGGACAAGCACCGTAGCACGACGCGCGACCAAGGGAAAAATCCAGCTGCTCACGTTGCTCAAAAACCCAGATCCACCATCCAAGAAACCCAGGATCGATCAGAGGAACAGGCGCCACGCTCGAAAACAGCAAGAAACCCAGATCCACGATCCAAGAAACCCGACCGCAAGCACACAGCACAAACTTCCTGACGTACGTACCTGACGCGCTATGGCCTCTTGGGTCTCCGGCGACAGAGCGTCCTCCCGGTCCACCTGCTTGCCGAGCGGCAGCACCGGCACGACGAGGTGCTCTACCAGCAGCGCCACCGCTTCCTCCAGCTGCACCACCGGTACCTCGCTGCCACTCGCGACGCGGCTTTCTTGCTCCATCACCGGATCGGAATCGGACCAAGCAGTGTCCGCTCGAGCCGCCGGCCTCTAGGGTTTTGCGGTTTTCTTGGTAAGGGCCGGCAGGGTGCGGCCGCTAGGTGTTCCGAGCGACGAGAGCTGGGTCTGGGACTGGAATGGCAGCAAGTGGAGGAAAGGCGAGGCCAGAAATTGAAGGAAAACGCTAGGTGTGCATCCTCCGTCCAACACGGGACCTGCTGGATCCGGGCTGTTGTAAGTGTCAGCTGTCCTAGGCAGCCGACGTCACTTGAAGTGAGAACAGGCTTTTCTGAGTTGTCGCTGCAGGTTAACTCCACATATTGCATTGTACACTCTACTACTGAGACTAGAACAGGCTTTTGTGAGCTGCATATGGGTTTCTTTCTTTCTTTTTTTTTTTTTTTTTTTTTTTTTTTTGTGACGGAGCTGCATATGGTTTTAAATAGCAAGCTAAACTGTTTAGTGTTTTTCTCTAAACAGCTAATAATGGAGCTATATCTGGCTATAGCAGCTAAATTTTACAATGACACAAATAGCGGCACTTTGTTTTAAAATGCTATAGCGTGATATATCGGCAACCACAGCTAATTATTTAACATGCACAGGCTCAGCTACTCATGTATGGCGGATGGGCTGTGATACGACCCTTCTACTTTTGAGTTATTGTCTCAAGACTCCTCTAACATTACAACATTTTAACTCATCGGGCTCGCGCTGCTCCACGCGCTCCGCATCATTGTTGGTCTCCAGCCATGTTGATACTGCAAACCAGCACAGCCGACGAGGTCCTTATCACCGACTAGACCCTTCCGGGCTGCGGCTCTGCGCGTCCCGCATTGGTGTGGTGCCCGCGCCAGCTTTCCCTACTTTAGTGGTGGCCATGCCATCAGTGACAACATGAAAAGAGCCTAGGAGGTGATGGAAAGATAACTTTCTCTACGGCTTGGCCTATGTTGCATTAAATCCGTCTGCGGACACTGTGGCTGGGTTAGGCAAATAAAGAAGTCTGGCTAAGAGCAGTGCACCGACAGGCTGGTTGTTTGTATGACTTTACCATGTCACGTACAACAAACTAACAATCTACATATACAGTGGTTTGGCTAAGACACATGCTACATCATTGAGTCCCTAGAAACCTAGGAATCTATGCATCAGCTGTCTATAAGCTAACAACTCACCCCTCTTCTCTCTCCTTTTCTCTTTCTTCCAACTTAGCATAAAAATGATGGGGCATCTCTTGTACCCTGCCTAAGAAGCCTCGCTAGGCCTTTCGGTCTGGGATACAAACACAAATATACCGTCCTTTAGAGCATATTAGCACAGTTTTGATGGTCATATTTCTAACATAAGGTGAGTTTAAAATTAATTTTATACGGTTTGTTGGGAGAATTTAGCTCCAAATAGTTGAGGTCTAGTGGGTCCTTTGATGCAGATCTATGGTCTCAAACTCGGCTTAGGCAGTGTATATCCGTCGAGATTTTGGAATCAATGGCCATAGTCATCCATGTGACACGAGATGCAGAAGATGAGTGATGCAAGATGTAGAAGATGAGTGAGTTGTGGAACCCATGGACTCCGTGGAAGAAGCCTACCCAAACGTACATTTCACCAACAAAAGAAAATAGGGTTGTATTCTAGTGTAGAAGAGATTACAACTACAAGTGAATTAATGGTGAATGAAGTTATGCTACCAAATTACATGACCTTAAGTGGAACCCAAACCAGATGAGGGGAAGAATGGGTGCTGTCACTGGACCGAGGCAATGAATCTCTAATTCTAGGGATAGGTAGTTTAGGTTCAAATTTAAGCATTGTTAAATTATCTTTCATAGTGTTTGAGGTAGGTAGATTAGATTCTAATTTAGGGTCAGACATCTTGGAAAGTTTCCTTGCGCAAAGAAGCAATCACTCGAGGGCTCCGCTCAGGTTTGTTGGCGCCCTCCGCCCAGTTCCTTTGTGGCGCGGCTTTCCTCTCTGCCACAGGCCACAGCCGAGGGCACCAGGTGACGTTTTCCGCCGTGTTCTTTATGCGGGGCTCATCCTCGCTAGTGACCACACACATACCTCGACGCTACATGGCTGGCATTAGGCACTTCCATCAGATATGTGGAGCAAGAGGTCCGCGGCACGCTAGCTGGCCACATCATGCGTCGCCACCATGTGGGATAAAGCGCGTCCGGACAAGACAACGGGGCACCACGTAGGGCCATGCAAGGCGAGGCAGCGGCAACACAGTCTTGGAGTAGGGGCCTCCGGGTGCCACCTGGGGCTGTCCCTGTGCTCATGGCAGAGCTGCTCCACAACGGCGTCATTGAAGAGCGATGGTGAGCTAGTGGTTTCCTAGCGTTGGAGAGGATTGAGGTGTGGAAGGGTATATTTGTAACAACCCAGAATACGTTACCGTAAAGTGGCAAGAGGTTTTAAATGAGTATTAATGAGTGGTAAAGAAATAATTTTTTTACTCATTGCTCGGATGGTTGATTATTTATTAGACACCACAGATAGGTTGAGCTCCTCGAATGCTTTCAGTTTGACAACTCATACGTGTTATTTGGGGTTGGGATCATGAACATATATAACTATCACAATGTCAAGGGTAGGACGTGATGCTGTAGCGCGACGCTAAACCGAGTAATAGTCAACCGTAACCGAGTTTTACAGAAGCGCGACGCTGCAGCAACATCCCTTTTTCTCCATCGAGGCACCCGCTATCCATGTACTATATCTCAGCAGAAACAGAACTCCTGATGCCTCTCAAGCAAAACTGTATAGGTCATTGCAACTTTGAACTGGCAGTTACCATGCCTGGATCGGTGAGCCTTGTCCCATCCCAAAAGCTCCTACTTGTCACCTCCTATTTATATAGCTTTGAAGTTTCAGTGCATTATGGTTATCATCGCACCTACTCCCTCTGTCCCACGAACTTTGTCGTTCTAGGAGAACGCCGGTGTCCCATGGAGGTTGTCGTTATAGCTTCTGCATGTCTGACACCACCTACGGAGAGCAGTACTAGTACGTTGCCAATCCACTCAAATACTCGTGCCCAGTCCATTGACTAGAGAGAAGAAGGGGAGAGAGAAAAGCATGGGAGGGAGAAGCAGCGCCTGCAGCTGAGCAAAAGCAGCGGGACCAGTATAGGGTCATAGGCCTCCTTGATACCCGTGCCCAATCCTAAAACATCAAAGTTAGGACGGAGGGAGTACAACTTAACTCCACATATGTACAAGTTGTAGGGACCAGTAAATTAAATGATCAACCTATTCAAAGGCTCTGCTGAGTTCTGAGTCTGGTATGTAACCACCTTGAATGTATGTCTATCTCGATTATCAGGAAAAGTTAGAAAGCAATTCAATGTGAGAACAAAACAGAAGGACGTGTGAACACAATGGCATAACAAGTACAAAGAGACCACCAGTGCATTTTGTAGTAGTTCAACAAGGGAGGAAAGTCCGCCACAAGGTACCTTTATTTGGAACCTCTTAGAAAGGGTAAGATGAAAATTGGCAACAACTAGAACATAGACACAACACCTTAATTATCTCCTATACTCATGTGGACACCAAGCCTAACATAAGAAATTTCCACAAATACTATATTAATGAAATAAAATTTTGTTTCAAAACAAAATTCTTCCTAAATATGAAATAACTCAAAGAATATATGTGTTATGAAAACTGATAAATGTTGTTTTTCCCATACCACAAAACCATGTGTTTTCGCACGATTTTCAGCATGAAAAACATGCGCTGCATTGACACGTGGGTTCGAGCGTAGCGACATCAGGCCTTGCGCTGCATAATTCGCCTGATCGCCACACCTCATAGACAGTTCTGTCCATAAGGCATATTCATTCTCCTCATATTCTATTTTTGGGATTTTAAAATGAGTATTTGAGTCGCTAAACAAATTTGATAGAAAAAGTTTTCAATTGCATAGTTTTTGATATGGTCAAGCAAGAGATAACTTTGCCTTTGGTCCCTTCTCCATCTGAGGTCATTTGAAAAAATTGAATTTCAAATGTCAGCAATTCAAATATCATTTTTCATGGATACATATATTTGGGATCCATGAAAAGGTAGTCTAACTCTTTGAGATCAGCACCTTTGGCTTTGGCAATTTTCCATCCGAGGACTTCAAACTACTTTTTGGGACCATACATTAGTTGAAATGAAAAGATTCTCAATTCCTTTGTTTTATTATTTTTTCAGATGTATAACATTTGTTTTGGTCATCTCTATTATCTCTTCTTTTAGTGTTTCTACTACTAATTTAATTTGTCAATCAAGTAATTGCTTCAACTTACGAAACATCTCTCAAATCTCAGCCTGGACTGCTATATGACATCAGGGGCCACTCGACAGTCAGATGCCCTTTTCTTCTTCCTCGGTCTTCTCCTACCATTGCTGTTCTGATTGGGGCACGCTGTGAGGGTGACCCTGCCATCCACCTCCTTCCCCACCACCCCCACCTCCTTCTCCAACAAGCAGACACACCACCTTCAGCTCATAATATTCCTTGCGCACATGCATTTAAACATTTCGAGATGTTGACATTGTTTTCAGGCCCAACATCAACAATGGGCATAAGATTTTTGAGACGAAAAAAAAAATTGCAACGATTGTGATTAAGTTCAATCTTCAGAGAATTTGAACCATCTATCTTTGTGTATTTATTTTTGGGTTGAAACCTTGGAATTTTGTACTGGTTGTAGCACAAATAAAATGAACTAATTTCTGCGAAGCAAAAGCATAGGTGAGCGGAAACAAAATTTTGACCACACCTAGTGTGACCACACCCTCCCATATTCATGTTTTTGTTGTCACGAACTCAGAAACAACACATCAGGGCATCAGGCTAGACTTCAACCTGGGTCCTTGACAGCAGCAGCTGCGAACTACAGTCACCCACACGAGACTTGTTGCATGCGGTTTGTGGTATCTGCCGACTCCAATAAGCCACTGGCCTGTCAACTTCACATCGGACAAGCACAAGCCGCTAGTCAACGTCACCGCCCTGGATGCTCACGCATGAACCGTCACTCCTGATATGCCTCTCAAGCATAATCCTATATAGGTCACTTGAACCAGTAGCTAGTTACCATAGCATGGATCTGTACTGTGAGCTCTGCCGCTCCCAAGTGCCACTACTACGTATCTTCAGTCTTATTTATAGGCAGCGCATTCTGATATTTTGCCCCTACAAAACTTGACTGATGTACAAATTTGTTAGGACCTGTAAATTAATGTGAGCCACCTTCTTCAGAACTGACAAATTTAGTACCACTATTTTCTATTTAAAATAAAATCTTAGCAGAGTCATTTAAACACCTGAATGTACTGCTCTCTCTGGTGAGGACAGTCCAGTTAAACTCAAATTTAACTGGAAAGATGGTGTGCTAGTACAATGCCCGATCAAACACACAAAAAAGACCAGCACTTTCTTAGTTTTCTACAGAGTTTTGGTCTTCATAAAAAAATAAAATTCAGATCATAATGCAGAGATGATTTCAAGACGCCCTTAATAGCTAATTCTGAAAAGGTGGCAGGCCGATCCCTGAAAATCAATTTTCAACTACATATATAAAAATTGGGAAAAAATATCAGGCTTGATCAGCTAAATGGCAAGTTCGCATGTTGAAAGCCACAAGTGTTCCATTTTTTCAGAAGGAAATTTCCCCGTTTTACTCCCATGATCCATACTTGTGACATAAAGCCTGCGTGAGCCCCCTTAGCATCAACACATAGTAATTTGGTGGGTATCTTTTACTACTTTTTCTATTCACTTTTCAATCTTTTTTTATTATTTGACCAATATTAAACTGGCATAGGATGTGTATTTTCTGGAGCCATTTGAGAAAAAAAAAACAAATGCTCAATTTTAATTCAGATAGTAAGAAACTAATCTATTTTCAGGGGCTGTTGGCTTATAAGAAACCACCTATAAGGAAGATGCATTATTTTTGGTAGTCATGCTTATCGTCAACCTTATCATTTTACTAATTAGAAACCCATTTTTCATGTTGAGATACCATATTTTTGGCAACAATTGACACTGAGCTAGCTGAAATAATGAGAAATCCGATGGATATTTTGTCTATTAATGTCACATTGATACGAAAAAATAGGTATCCTCCTCAATGATGACCTCTTTCTCCACAAAACATTTCAACTCTTACCCTGGTCCGTGGGAGCCAATTCAGCATTCAGAACAGAGAAAGGATTTGGTAATTAATGGATCAATCTTGCTAAATTGGGATTGTTGAGGTTGGCAATACATGCTGCGCGATGCCTCAACTCGAGGTCACCCCCAACCTTCTGCTCACAGCTGGATGATTGCTGCATATATCCACACCAGGGACAATTCTCACCTTAGGATGTCATGACATCAGAAGCCAAGCAGGCCGCTGCGATCAGGTATTTATGTGGAAATAGAGTTCTCTACATACCGCAAGGCCTACACCAACGGGATCGAGCTATTGGGTCCTGATCAGCAACATCAATAATCCTCTGAAGGTATGAGAACAGCAGGACCAATTAGGCCATCCTATGTCTTGTCACTAGCTGACCTGTAAAGTCTGTCATCCACATTTGCAGTGCGCTTCATCATTGTACACAGGCATGTCGCAGCCCGCACACCCGTGGGGAGTCATCCATGCACAACTCCAAAGGGAAGAAGATCAAGAGTGAGCAGAGGTAACCAGATCAATGAGCTGCATTTGGATCGCAGTGCATGAAGGGATATAGTGTTCAGTTATTTCCTGATGCCACCCAGGCCTGTCTATAAAAGCAACATCACTCTCTGCTGAATTGACTACCATGCTATTCCGTATTTGATGTTCTTCGTCTTCAACTTCTTCCCTTTTATTTATAATAGTGAACAGGCCTGTACCATACACACGTACGTGACTATAAATGATTACTTTACAAAAAGAAATAATACTGTTTTTCTTGTAATATAGCAATGCTCATGTGACATGCACATATCTAAGAAATGAATTCATATGTAACTAATGAATGACAATTAATTTGCTTGACAAGCAAATTATTGTTCTTAAACATGTATAGTGTAGAATGTTTTCGTATGAATGTGCCTTTTGGCAAATGCTTCATTATGGGGAGAACCAAGTTCAAACCAGTGGGCTAGGCGGTTATGAACGAAATAATTAACACAGATGGCCACAGCTCCTGAGTATTAACTCTTTCTATTCGAATATGTTCAGGGATTTAATCCTGTATTTCGAAATCTGACAAAGTGAATACTAATAGAATAAGATTATTTTGTATTTTCATGACTGTTGGATACCACGTCGCCATGGTAGACCACCTCTGCTGCCCCGGCCACTAGAAGAGCTCACAACATCATAACACACATATACGAAGTGAACACAAGTTTTTGTGCTGCATTTTCTATACTTGACTGTTTATTTGCTTTGGTTTACAAACATAACCAGCCGTTGATCGCTTCTCATGCTGTGCATTAATTGGCATCCGTCGTGTGCAACATCGAATCCATCCCCATGGGCCATAACGCATGAACCACCATGGGTCTTGTTCATGGAAAAATATAAGAGCTGGACTCCACAGGCTAGTCACACAAAGTCGTCCCCACAGTGCATACACAGTGTCACAGAATCGTTATTTGCTTTGGTTTACAAACATAACCAGAGCTCATGCTGTGCATTAATTGGCATCCACATAACGCATGAACCACCATGGGTCTTGTTCATGGAAAAAATATAAGAGCTGGACTCCACAGGCTAGTCACACAAAGTCGTCCCCACAGTGCATACACAGTGTCACAGAATCGTTGAGCTCATGCTTGCCACTATGACAATCCCAAAGTCCGGGACAGAAAAATAGATCTGCGACAGTCTCAATAAAGAAGTTTAATGTTGAGTTGGATTTTTTTTGTAATCTTCTCCAGGCCTTGGGTAGCTTCACGTCGTAATCATGGACATTTTGTGCTACTACATATCACATTTGGCTTCGTCTGAAAAAACATAGTTTCAACATTTGACTTGTCTAGCTGTTCAACAGTTTATTTTCTCTGTTTTGAAGCGGTCAATGGATCTAACTCTGAAACATGGTATTCTACGGTTCTGATACATATATGTGGTGCATTCTGTATATCCTCTGTGCATTTCATACTCATATTGAGGTTGGGGCACACTACCAACCACCTCGTAAGTAAGAAAACATAGTAGAGAAGGACGGTGCAATCCTGTACATTACATGAGGTAGGGGGAGGAGTCAGGTAGGAAGTTGGAGAGAGAAGAGCAGTCCAATATGATGATGAACGGTTCTGATACATATATATGGTGCATTCTGTATATCCTCTGTGCATTTCATACTCATATTGAGGTTGGGGCACACTATCAACTACCTCGTAAGTAAGAAAACATAGTAGAGAAGCACAGTGCAATCCTGTACATTACATGTGATAGGGGGAGGAGTCAGGTAGGAAGTTGGAGAGAGAAGAGCAGTCCATTATGATGATGATGCAAAGCTCAGGAGATGCTGTCCAGAAAGGAGAGGAGCTGCTGAACACGTGAACCGAGAGGAACAAGAGAGTGAGAGCCACCGTGGTGCGCAGCTGCATAAGTACTAATTGTGACACCCCGCCCACCAATGCCGCATCCGCATACACATATCACCCTGCTTACACTTTCGTCCTCGCCGGTAAAAGGGTTTACCCGAAGGTGATATGGTTGGAAGGCAAAGGCCTATAAGTTGGCACCGCCCTTGCTCAACTAGCAAGGTGGTACTAAACATGTGCACTCAGCACCCAAAGGCCACTACTGAGCCACATCCAAATTGGGCAGGGTGTTACAATCTCACATATGGCTTCATCTGGTTTTGTTCTTAAAACCGGGTGTTACACTAATCTACCTCGGGGACCAGAGACAAGATGGAGCTTGTGTTTAAGAGACAGTCATCTGTGTGGAACAGAGACCTTATTGGACTGTCCAGTGACATCTAATGCTCCAACAGACATGATTCTCAATGCCCGTCGTTTCTACTGTATAATGATGCAAAATACAATTCAGTCTGTGGAACGTCAAGTACCATGTTTCATTTTCTCCATGCTTCCTGAAAGCTGCAGCATACTCGTGCCTACTTTCATCTTCCTCACGTCTACTGGCATTTATCATGTTTATCCTTTCCATAGGTCCCTTTTGTAGTAAAGTTTCTAAACCAATGGAACCTCTTCTATTCACAGGTCCAGTCCTTATAAAAGGCCATCCGCTTGAAAAAAGTTAAACTGTAGGAATGTGAATGTCCTGTACTGGGACTGCGTGTATGCAATAAATATGCTTTTTTCTTACAAATTCTGGCACACTTTTTTTGATATCGCATATGGGTTTGAAGGTCCAATTATATTGGTGCCATAAATCAATTTCCATCCCATATTGTACATTATAAAAGTATCAAATAGGTAAAACATATTGGGTAGGGACACATGGTCTCAAACTGCATATTTTGTACACTCACCATGCCACAAGAGAATCGTTTGGGTACACATAGTCATGAAGCTACCAGTACAATTGGTTTGTTCTTAGGTCTGACACGTTGCTATGGGCAAGAAGAAAATACAAAAAAGAGAAAACAGCCCAATCCTGCTTGAAAGATGCAATAAGTATTTGTTCCAAAAAAAAATCAGTAACCCAAGAACTAAGTGTTGATTCGCTTCACAAATTAATATAGATCAAAGCACCATATTATTGATTTTTTAGGACGTGGCATAAATTACCATTCAAGTGGGTTATTGGTTCATTTTAATATTTTTCATATATAAATATGTCATATAGTTTGAAAAGTGAATAGCATTAGAACAAGTTTAGGAGTCAAACTATTATGATAAGTAAGTGGAAAAAGGTTGAGCCACGAGCTGCAGACTTTGAACACAAGCAGAGTTCCCACCAGGTATTCACCATCATTATTTTTCACAAAAAACCGTTCAAAGCTAAGTGCAATTGAACAACCACAGTTGGCAGCCTCTACGACCGTTGCGAATGACACCCTCGAGTCTTGACACACCAAGGCCGGCTGCTGGTATACTGCAGGTACCAAGCTTGTATTGTATAGACCAACCAAACAATGAAGTTTGGCTACAATTCCTTATGACTCCCATTTCTAGTTGGGCGCAGCAAAACTGTTGGATCATAGTTGCTGAATGAGGGACCAAACTTTTTCACTTCCCTTCTAGCGCTTATCGCAAAAGCTTTAGCAGTACACTTTCATACATGGAGTCATGTTTATATAGCGAACCTTACATATCTTCTGGCATTCAGCTAACTATTTAAATACGAGGAATTGTTCAAGTACATGGCCAAATTTAGAGCTTCATTATTTTGTGTTGTTCTAACTATCAAAGTGTGATAATAATGTCACGGCCGAAGTTTTACTACAACCACTACCAGAATCCTGAGATATCGCGGAGTGAGAATACTCGTGAAATATGGTTTTACCCTCATGAAAATGATTCGTGACGCATCATGCGTCACACATTAGTTCTCAGGGTAATGAGATCACGAAAAATACCGTTTTTCATGAGGGTTGGCCTCGTCAGGTTTGCAGGGATCTATCACTATTGCTAAGATGTTGTCTCCAAAATACTAGGCATGGTGCCATGGACTTCTCATGTTATGTTGCCAAGCAGTATGGACTCGGATCACACATGCTGTGGCCCCTTCCCCACCATATATAGGCCTGCACACTACCAGAAACTGGACATCTCGTGAGAGTGAAAAAACGTCACGAAAAACGGTTTTACTCTCACGAAAATAATGCGTGAGAGTACACCGTCACGCATCACCTCTCACGATATTAGACTCAAGAAATACACGCTTTGAGAGTTCACCTCCACGGATTGTTTTCATGAGAGTTCACCATGACGGTCACCCTCATGAGAATAATATCACCGTGATTTGTATCGGTATTTTCATGGCGGTTTTTAGTGATATTTCGTGAGAGTTCACCGTCATCAATTTATTTCGTGAGAGGAAGGGTATTTCGTGAGAGCTCACCGTCATCAACTTATTTCGTGAGAGGAAGGGTATTTCGTGAGAGCTCACCGTCATGAACTTATTTCGTGAGAGCAAAGGTATTTCGTGAGAGCTCACCGTCATGAACTTATTTCGTGAGAGTCAAGAGTCACATAATGAATTTCATGAGAGTTTCAAACTTCACGGGAAATATAGTATTTCATGAGAGTGACCCATCACAAAAAAAATATGTTTTGATCTTGGCCATGAAAATTACCCAACAGGAGCATCTCAAACCAAATTCCAAATTCCAAATTCACACATGATCCAAATGCCAATGAACACACATGAAATCAATTCCAATACATCCATATATGCCAACTGATTCCAGCTCCAATACATTCTAACTGCATCCAATTGTCCAACCATTACACTAAAAGGCTTACTAGCTCATAGTCCTAGACATCCAACATGATAAGTTATATCACATAGTCCTAACAAGTTCCAACAGAAGTGTTCCAGCACAAGTCCTAACCATGTTTCATTTTACTCCCATCAGTTGCATCAGTTGTCGCCTCTTTTGGATCCATACTTCATTAGAACATATGTGTTCAAAGCGCTAGCCCTCTTGGAGCCAAACATATATTCCTGCATGACCACGTAATGAATAACGTTAAAAAATAGGCTGAGAACATGGCTGCCAAGTAATTTAAATTATGGCAATGGTCAAAGTTAACTTGAAACAAAATAGGTTCAAATTATCATGCTAATGCTGGCTAAAGCAAGCTGTGGACAGAGTATATAACACAACTAAAATTGTGTTGGTTTATGTACTATGTTCATAGGATAACAGAAAAACCCAAAGATTTACCACATGAACCATGGAATACCGATAAAAAACTAAAGGTTAGATGACTGAGCACGGGTTTACTAAAAATCACATCTAAAATCTGAATCTAATAAGAATCTATGGCTCATGTACTTTCACATAAGTTTTGCTCATGAACTTGCTCAGTAGGAACATTTTTTGTAGATCAACTGAATCTATGGCAGCATATAACAAGAATCATAATTTTGGTTCTATTTCCTTTGAACTACAGGTACAATGTTTCTCTGTTCTAGGTCTATAATATTAGTATACATATGCCATGGCTTGGAGTAGTTTGCAGGAATGTATTGATAAAGGTAAAATTAGTACAGGCAGCAACATCTGAAGGTTTTGATCTAAGTAAACCTGCACAGATTGAGTTAGGTTTGCTGTTCATGCTCACCAGAGTGGGTGCATGGACACCGAAGGGGCTCGTCAGTGGATGTAGTCACCAGAGGAGGAGGAGCCCCTGGCCACCACCAGACTTCATTGCAGTATATGTGTTCAATGCACTAGCCTTTTGTAACGAGAGAAATCAGGACATGAATAACAACAAACTAAAGCTTATACAAGCAACTGAAATAATTCAAATGCACAGTCTGTAAATGCTGGTATGGCCAAATTAGCAAGGCTGGTATGGTAATATAAGAAAATTCAGTATAAACTTGCATGCTTACCTAGTAGAATATGTCAAGAATATGTCAATGCATGGGTGAGATTAGTATGCAGTCAGGAAATCTCTAGGTGGCCAATGAAGATCATGAGATTCCAAATTATAATAAAAATAGCATTGCCCCTTGACCTAAAGTTTTTCAGCTAGCATGATTTTCAACAAAGACGTGTCTCACAGCATGAACTTCAAACAATACGGGAGCATATGGTTCTGCTAAATCATGTGCCATACTGATAAACAAACGTCATTGGAAACCTAATTCCCAAGATGTGTAACAAAGGCAACAACTGAATTCAATCGAAATTTCAAGGCAATCAGGACTTTCAGGAGTGAAGGTGAATACAGGTTTTGTGATTACTGGCATGGTACATTGGTCCTTGCCTACTTCTCCATATTTTCTGTACCATCCTTAGCTAACTTAGAGAAATTTTTCTAGACAGTAAGCACAAAACTGTTTAAAAAAAAGAATGGTAATTGACAGAACACAAAGCTACAATTGTGACTAGATGTACACATGGCTTTGAATATTTTGGAAAACAAACACGTCAATATCTAATTAGCAAGAACAAGTCTAATTATACTGAACACGTCAATATCTAATTACCAAATATTAAAGAGGTCAATAACTATACTTCTCACGGTGATGCAATCCAGGATATAATATAACGGAACCTATACTGAACAAGTCTCCTTAGGTTTCATATGTTAATGCCAACTCAGATCAAAACAAAATGCTACCAAATTGAAAGGAGCGCATGCACATTATTAGGCAATAACAACAGTTAGGATGGGAGCTCACCAAAGCAGCATGTAGGGGAGGAAGAGTCGAGCGCCCTGCACGGCCGCCGACTCCCGGGCTCCTGCTCGCCGCCGCTGCAGTTGTCTGCCCTTGACTCACCGGATCCATGCCTCCCTCACAGGATCCAAGTCACGAGTGCCGCTGTAGGTGCTGTAGGAAGCCCAGATCGGCGCAAGGCAGGACCATGACTCCTCCAAGATCGGCTCGGCGTCACTGCTGTGTTCTCTCCTCCAAACCAAGCTTGACGTTGCTGCTGTCTTCTCCTGAAAGCTTCGACAGAGGTGGAGGTGGACTGACGGATGGCGGCTTGGATCCAGGCCTAGGCGGGGAAGGGCAGCGTCGTAGGGCAGCAGGGGATGGAGGTCAGGCGGCGGCGGAGGGCTCAGAGTTGGCGGGACTCCGGCCTAGGCGGGCGGCGGCAGAGGTGGTGGCAGGGACGGCGGCATCTGTGAAGCGGCGTTTTTTTTCTCGCGCTTGTGTCTGTGCGGCGCTGAGAGGGAGTTCGAGTAAGAGTTGCGGCGCAGAGGGGAGGAGTACGAGAGTTGTGGTGGGATATAGGGTTTGCCCTTGCACTTCTGTGTATAGTGGGTTGAAAAGAAAGCCCGGCCGAGCGCGGGCTGTGGCGGGAACGTAGTTTCACCCCACGAAAACTGAGGAGACCAATTTTCATGAGAGAGCTTAATATCATGAAAATTTGAATTTAAATTTAAATTTATCAAAAATTTGTATTTTAGGTTGATTTTAGTGTTTCAAATTCAAAAGTCATAAATAGCAACACTTTAGAACTCATCAAGATGCAAATTTTTATTTGGGTTATTTCTCCATTTGACTATGTTTGAACGAATTGAAATTTGAATTTCAAAGTTTGAGACATTCGAAAATAATTTTTTTATTACTAAATGAATTCAAATGAAAAAATCATCAACAACAAAATTGTATAACTCATCAAGATCTACAATGTTTATTTTGGTCATTTTTCCATCCAATGAAGTTTGTGAACAAATTTTATATCTCTCTCTCTCATTTGTCTCATAGTTTCATAAACAATGGGAGACATATCTAAAATTTGTGAACAACGTTACTATCAATTTGTCACATGGAAAAATGACCAAAATAAACATTGTAGATCTTGATGAGATGCACAACATTTGTATTCATGACTTCTTCAACAGAAATCTTTTACTCCTTCAAAACGTTGCTTATAGTTGTCATTTTTGGAATCCAAATTTTAAATTGATAGAACAAGGTCACATTACAATATGACAAAAAATAATTGCCATAAGAACATGATAAGTTGGTAGAGCATGATTTTAGAAACATTTAGAAAAAAGAATCACTGCATTTGGAGTTAGTATGAGAGAGAAAGACTAGTTGCAAAATTTCATTACGATTAAAAATAAAAAACTTTGGTTCGTGGTTCTTGATTTTCTAGATTTTAAGCAATTATTTTTCTATTGAAAAATATCAACTCATGTTTGGATCGGTGTTTTCATGAGTTTTTTTATGGTATTTCGTGAGAGCAAGCCTTCACGAATGGATTTAGTGAGAGTTTGCTATTTTCGTGAGAGTTCGCCTTCCACGAGTGGACGTTGCCACCGTGTGTTTGCATCCGTGTTTTCAGGACTGTTTTTGCGATATTTCGCGGGGGAGTAAATCTTGCGAATGGATTCCGTGAGAGTTTGTTATTTTGCATTGAGAGTAAAACGAATGGATGCCATCATGTTAGCATCGATGTTTTCATGAGTGTTTTTATGGTTTTTCGTGAGAGTAAACTTAACGAATGGATTTCGTGAGAGTTTGCTATTTACATGAGAGTTCACCTTCACGAGTAGATGTTGGCACCAGGTTTCCATCGGTGTTTTCATGACTGGTTGTTATGACATTTCATGAGTGTAAACCTTCACGAATGGAATTTGTGAGAGTTTGGTAGTTCCGTGAGAGTAAACCTTCACGAAAAGAGGTGATTTTCATGATGGTGCGTGGAGTACTCTCACGAAAATAAGTTTTATTTTGGATTTACATCACTCTCATGAAAATATTAGTTTCGTGAGAGTTTATTTTCCACTCCATGAAAAATCGCCCCTCTCATGAAAAAATGTCCGGTTTCTCGTAGTGGCTAATAAGTAAGTTAATCCTGTGTTGCATTGCATTTGATCTGCAGCACTGTAAAATAATAAAGTACAGATGGTCGTTCAAAAAAAAACTGAAGATAACCTGTGCATTCTACCTTCTTAGTTCCACATGTTTGTTTTCAATACAATATCTGGTTTTCATAAGAAGGTCATGTTGAAAAAATGAATTTAATTAGGCCATTGTTTCCCAATTCTGTCTCAAAGAAATTTGGTTTGTACTTGCGTGTTTTAACACAATCAAATTTGATTATTGCAGACGTAGTGTTTTGCACAAGGAGAATGCCTATTACTTCTCTATGTAAGAGGAACCAAAGCTGTCATCCTAAATACTTGAGTCTGCAGCAACAACAATTTCTAATCTAAATGGTAAGGCACAAAAGTTGGTGATCCTAAATACACATATATTTATTATTACATCAGTCTTGCAATTATATATATTATTACGTGGTGGCATTGACATTCCGTCGAACAAAATACATGTAAACAACTAGACACGTAACGGTAACGAATGCAGAGGAGGAGCGGTCGAGTGTCCACCGCCGCCATCTGGGGCCCCCGCTGCCGCGACCGCCTTTACTGATTGCATCCTTTCTCACCGGATCCGACATGCCTTGAGGAACAAATGGCTTGATCCATGCCTCCATCGCCGATCCACCCTAAAGCACCGCGGGGCTGTGGGAGAGGGGGGCGGTGCGGGGCTGGAGGGCTGCGGCGTGGGGGCTGGGGGAGGGCATGGCGGTGAGGTGAATAAATGAAATTGGGGAGAGCCAGGAGACCGTGGCGCGCGGTATTAGGGTGCGAGGAATTTCGGATCATGAATCACTGGTCACTGATTATGGGCTGAGCATAGTAACAGTTTCAATTTAAGATTTAGGCCCATTATTGTCTCATGTTAGTTTTATTTTTATCTAATAAAGTTCATAGTTATTACGATTATTAATTTTTGTAAACTATAAATCAATTCAAATGGACAAATTTTCTGCTACAAAGTTTTAGAAACAAATCATCGAGATCAACTTTTTTATTTTGGTCATCTTTTCATTAGACTTTGTTTTATGAATTCAAATTTTGAATTTAAAAATATGTCAACTTGATACAATTTACAACGTACTTTCGAAGAGTAAATGATTTCAGTAAAAAATATTAGGAACTTAAAAAACTGTATAACTTAACAAGATCTACAAATTTTTTTGCTCATTTTTGATCCGACAAAGTGATAATAATTAACATTGTTCACGAATTTTACATACCTCACTTGTACTTCCTTAAACTATAAGTGAGATATGTAAATTTTGTGAGCAATGTTCTTATCACTTCATCGGATGAAAAAATGACCTAAATAAAAATTTTAGGTCTTGATTAGTTCTACAACTTCTATGTTGATGATTTTTTCATCCAAAAACATTTACAACTTTGAAATGTTGTTTGAAATTGCCATTTTTGAAATCAAAACTTTGAATTGATAGAATAGAGTCTCATGAAAAGATGGCAAAAATATAGGTATAAGAACACAATAAATTGATTGAGAAACATTTAGGAAAAAGAATCACCCCATTTGGAGGTAGCATGAGGGAGAAAGACTAGTTACAAAATTTCACTACAGATTAAAAAGAGAAAATGTTTGTTCATGTTCTTCAATTTCTAGTATTTTAAGCTATACTTTTGGACCGAAAAACTAGCAACTCATATTTCGTGGCGGTGGTTTGAATCTCATGAAAATGACCACTCTTATGAAAATATGCAATTTCATTGGGCGGGATGGTAATTTTCATGAGTGGTATTTGAATACTCTCATGAATACTACTGATTTCATGACGGTGTGTGAAGCACTCTCATGAAAATGAGTTTTCATGACGGATTTACGCCACTCTCATGAAAGTGTATTTCAAACTCTCACGAAAAAATGTAACCCCTCATGAAATCTCCGTTTTTTGGTAGTGAACATAACTATTTTGTAGAAACAGTGGTTGGCAAGGTCTTAAGTGCCTCTCCCTTGACTGCCTTTAATCCATAGGTATTTTGGATTTTGAACAGGATATGACAAAAGGTTCACCCTATCTTATAGGCAATTTAGGGAAGGTCTAAGATCAGCTTGTCAAAAAATTAGGAGACACCTCCAGTGAAGGCATGATTATGGGTCTCAGTACCTGATCATTTTTTAAATAATTAACAACATGATTCTCATACAAAGTTTGAGATAATCCAACTATCGAAATCCAAGGGAGAATTCAGTTACAATCATCAACTATCCATTTCCAATCCAGTCCTAGTAAGTACACTTTGCCTTAAGAAGGTCGGGAGTAGAAACAAGACTTGAGAATGTCTGAATGTATAGAAGATCACCAAAATCTTCTAGATCTAATCTTGGAAATCTATGTCTTCTACTATTCTATCTGGGGACACTACTAGATGCATTGGTCAAATAAAATTGCATGTATTGTAAACGAGGAACACATAGACACGCACACAGGTTCTAGCCGACGAGTAGATCCAGTCAGACTCCACGGCTCTGCTGGTATGGAGATCTCACCTTATGATTACTGAGTCTAACCCATGCTTACAAGGTTCCACACAGTATTGTATTTTTCACTTCATGGATATACACAACTTATGTCAACACTAGGTGGCACAAAGATTAAATCAGGTGTAATGATAGGCACCTGTAAACAGGAATGATTGTCATTTATGTACTCTTAGTTGTTAGTTTCACCGCACCTTAATCCTGAACTTGTGCATCTAACTGTTAACTTTGATGAACAAGTAATTATTTTTCTACAACAGTGATTAAATAAAAGAAGATATCCCTTGTGTACGTACTCTTCTCTTCTTCTGTGTGGTACATGGTAATTGGTTTAGAATCGGTGCACACAACATGACTTAATCAAGCCATTTTGATCTGTATAAATTGCCTCCCATGGTAAGTACGGAGTACAATGCCAACAGGGTTCTTTCAAGACCATCATACTCCCTACAGAAATTAAGTCTGGCCTGTAGAGGCTGCAAGCTTGAATTATATAGACATGCGTAGAGTCCCTACGCATTCTATGAAGTTTCGTTTGCATTCCTATCGCATCACATTTCTGTTTGTGCTGACATATTTTTTATTGATTAAGTTGGTTCGTGAAAGGATCAAACTTCTCCAATTGTCATTCCAACTTAAAACTCCAGCCTCAATACAGCTTTTATTATTGGCCTTCAGTAGAGACATGTTCAGGATGAGTTCCCAATTTATTATGACCAACATTTGGCATGAGGTGTGATTAAACATGAGGAATACTTCAAGTGAACACTAGTAAATTTAAAATGATTTTGCGAGCACTTCCAAAATCTTTTCCGTGACGGACACTCTTTTTGCCCGCCACGGAAAATACGCCGCGCCACGCCTAGCTTTTTTACTTGGCGGGCGTTTTTTACCCGCCACGGATAATTGATTTTGCGTGGCGGGCAACTTAACACGCCCGCCACGCCAAAATAAACTATTTTGCGCGGGCGGGCGCAGTTAAGGTGCCCGCCACGTAAAATAAATTATCCGCGGGCGGGCATCCTAGCGGGACCGTCACACAAAATAGATAGGCCCAAAACGAGGCCCGATAGCCGTCAAGATATAAATACAGCAAGTTAGGGTTTGGCACTCTCGGCCTCCCCACCAACCGCGCCCCCACCTCCCTCAGTCTTCACGCGCGAGGAGACAGAGCAGCCGGGCTCTCTTCCTCTTCCTCCCCACTCTCCCTCCCTCTTCCTCCCCACTCTCCCTCCCTCTTCCTTGAGCGCAAGCTCCCCAACGGCGGCAGCCGGTCGGAGATCCGTGGCTTCAGGCCTTGCTCCGGCCGCCGAACACCCTCCGATCGCCGGAGCTCTCCCCCCCGGCGGCGGGCGGCTCGACGGCGGCGCCGGATCCGAAGCGGGCCGGAGCGCACGCCGATCTCGCCAGCGGTCCGCAAGGCGCCGGTGCTACTGGGGTCGGCACATCCACGACACATCCGCGCCGGTCCTCCTTACCCCCGGCCCGGATCCACGGGCGGGCGCTGGGCCAGATCCACGACGCCTCACGACGACGACGGCGGGCGTGGCGGCGCTCCCTCCACCGCCGGGGCCTCCACGCGCCGGCCTCCTCCACCGCCAAGGACGACGCGACGGCCGTGGGGGACGACGACGACGACGACGACGACGACGGGCCGTGGGGACGACGACGATGACGTGACGGGCGGCGCTGCTGGGACGACGGCGCTACTGGCGCCCCACAATCATGATGGCGATCCAAGGCGGAGCGACGGTGGATCCCACTCCCTCCCTCCGCGGCCGAAAGCAACGACGATGGTCGAGCGACGACGGCGTCGAAGCGACGGTGGTGGCCGAGGCGACGACGGCGGCGAAGCGCGGGCTACCCTAGATGGGCTCGGCGGGCCCATGGATGGGCTTGGCGGGCTCGCTCTAGGGTTTGTGGGGTTTTTTTTTTTTTTCGAACCACACCGTGGGGGCATCCTAATGCGCCCGCCACGGGAAAGATTTTAGCCGCGTGACGGGCGGTGGAGGCCGCCACGCAAATTTCTTCATTAACCGCGTGACCTTTGCTCGTGACGGGCGCCGCCCCGCCACGCCAAAACCTCGGGCGCCCGTCAAAAAACGTTTTCAGTACTAGTGGAAATGAATATATAAAAGCAAGATGTTTAATAATCTGATTCGTAGTCCGATAAATAAAAGTGTGGTCAGTTCTCGGTACAAGGTGCCAAATGAAGTCACATATATCAATAGTTTCTGGACTACTTATATATGTAACTAGCAGCAAGGGGTCTCTGCGCTGGGTTTGCCTAGGGTTCCTTCCTCAGGATTTTTTTGGTTGCTGATGTGGGAAGAAAGAATTAATTAAAGATACAAGTAAGATTTCAATTCTCCTCCCTCAGTCAGACGCAGGGTACGGAGCCTGAAGGCCAGGAGTTTCGTGACCCACGGACGAAAGCTAAGGCATTCGGTTTGAGGGGGCCGGAACCCGCCCACTCGCTGAGTTTCACGGATGGGCCAGGAGTGCAGGATCGAAGGTGAAGGCAGAGCCTGGCGCGCGACGGGGACGAATGCTACAACTTTCGCCCCCCGACGCCGCGCAAGGGCACCACGCAAGGGAAGACGAAGGCATCGACATTCAGCATGATTTGCCGAATGCTTATATTTTCGTCCTTGATGCCTGCCCTGTGCTTTGGTCCCCCTTTGGAGCGGAGGGGTTTCGTTGGCGCGGAAGGAACGCAGCCGCCGGCCGCCTTGCCAAGAAGAGTTCTTTTCTATCTCTCTCTCGAATGTTACCCGGTTTGTCATGCAGGTACTCTCGACCCAACGCCGAATGGGCCCTAGGAGGGTTGGTGAGTTCGCAAGGCAAGAAAATACTGTTGTACCCCTGGTCGCCGACGGGAAGCACGGGGAGTCCGGGGTTGGTAGGAAGGCAAAATTGGAACTGTAAGAGTCTACGAACTATAAATAGACCCCGAGGGTCATTGTAAAAGAGATGGAAGATTAATAGAATGAGTGTTTCAGTTTCATGTCTACTTTCGTGTGTCATCTTTAGTCTAGTTGAGCGATTCGTCCTACCAGGGGTGGCCTGCTTTAGGGCCACACCAACAGTTCTTTTTTTTGGAGCACTATAAAATATCACATAATTAAACATTATGTAGCAAAAGTCTATAAGTTCAATAAATATTTTAGGATTTCGAGACGTTTACGAGATATTTTAGTCTAGCTGAACATTTGTCAGTTCTATGATGCTATGTTCTCACTTCATCGATTCCCTTTACACCACTAGCAGGGTACTATAAGCTGGTAAAACCTGACACCACCAACACGAATTGCAGAACTACAAGGGGATTTATTAACTGATGCCAACATCAGAGCAAGATCGCTTTCTTCCACCTGTATGAGATATTTCTACCACTACAAACCCACTCGCTGCTGCTGCTTGCGAGGAGCCAAGTAGCCATTTAATAAAGTCAAGGATCAAAGCCGAGAAGCCACTAAATCAAAGGTCTAAGCTGATCCAATAGGGTCAAGAACAACGGCTGGCATCCCTACCCAGGAGCTGATAGGTTTAGGGGTCTGTGTATGTCAAGCCAGAAAACAAATTATTCCTTCCTACATGTCCGATGACGGAGCAGAGATCACATATGGTTTATTTCTGATGCCTACCAATCCTATGACCAATGCCATGCACATTGGATCCTATGTGAAACGCTCTAGCAGTTTGATGTTCATATCCAAAATGTATTGGGTTGTTTCTTTCTAATTCCTATTGTTTTGCACTATATATGCATTATCGTTTTGTATCTCCAAACAAAGAAAATGAGTTTGGAGAAGCGATTCGTTTCCTTTTCATAAAGTTCACATAAATTGTCAATTAATGTTAGGGTCTGAATGTTCTGGTGTTACCATGTTTTGTATTGGGACACATGCCACAGCCACCATGTTTATAGCTCCTGGCTCTGCATGCTTGTGTGTGGGAGCAGAGCGGGAACAGATCGAGGCAAATGCAGGAAAAGGAGCAGCATAGGCCACCATGTGAAGCACGCAGGTGTGCTGGCGGGTGCATGGTCAGGCCAGCTAGCCCGACTGAGAGTTGCTTTAGCTAGTGTTACAAATAAGTTGTAAGCACGTTTTGTTCAGCACGGAGAAACGTGGGCTGGTGCGAAGACTTGCACACACCGCGCCATGACCCCACTTTGTAACCGCTGCCATGACTGGTTTGACGTGCTTGACGCACAGGTTCAGAAAAACAAGGATCACTGTACAGTAGCCAGTCTTGGCGCGGAGGTCATAGTTCAAGCAATGCATCCAGAACAAACTGCGCCATTCACAGTGACATCTTGTGTTTCTCTCTCGCTCCAGCGCATAGGTAGGGTTTTAGTTGCCGTGGTTACCACTTTCGGCGGGCCGCGCGCCGTCGCCAGGGCTCGCCGCTGTCGAGCTTGGTCCCAACACAAACACTAGTGCCCTGATTGGACGTCCGACGCTAGCAGTTGCACATACAGAAAGAAAGGATCGGCGCTGGCGCCTATCTCCATGAAGAGGGAATTCAACAAGCTAGTTTTTTATTTCCAAAGTTAATTTATTAATTAATTAATTTAGAAACTCAAATGAAATCAAGGTGTAAGATTTATTTAAGATATGTCCTCCTAACAAGTAAAGGTGGCACCAAAACACTGCCCTATTTAAGCCCCATAGAATATTGTGTTCCACTATAGCCCTATTCTAGCCCGTGATACAACTCAAGTTCAACTATAACTTGTACATATATTCGACATATCCATTATGGCTATCTGGTAGAGTGCATGCTGTTTATCTGTTCAACTATAACGTGAACAAGACATGGAGTTTGAATGCAAAACAAGTTTGGTTTCAATTTCCAGAGCCTCCAGTTTATAATTGAGCAGCCAGAACTTGCTTCTCACGACAATGATCAATCATTTCACTATCATCCAGTTTATCAATCAACCTTCAGCAGTCCTTTCACGCTTTATGTAGATTTATAGCCTACATTTGTTGAATATCGGCCTTTTAACAACTCGGCACATCTTAACGTTTGGCGGCAGATTTATAACATTCTCCCACTGGAGGCCGCATGCATTTGGAAGCCGGTGCACGGAGAGTGCTCCTGCAAGGGGTCACTGCAACTAGAGTCTGCACATGCCGGGGAGCACCAGAGCTCTGACATGGCATGGTGCACGGCAAGGGGGCTGTAGTAGTGCTAGTGGGTTGACAGTGAGGGAGCTGTGGGAGACTCTTTAGGAATGAGAGACAGAGAACATTAAGGTTGAAGACTGAACCGACATATCCAGAACAGAACCGCATCATTCTCTACATTTGATCCGATCAAACTCGTATTTTTGAACAAATTCAAATTCGGTTCAAAATACAGAACACCAAATTTGGAATCAGAACGAACACATTGTGGGGGTTCATTAGTAGATCCTGACATAAAGCTATTGTTCTACCCTTCAATTTGAATGGAAACTAGTTTCTTGCCCAACTATTTTTTGGTTCCGATCCACAACTTCCTATTTTGTAGCCATTATTAGATCTATCTAAATTGATGATTCTTCTTCCTTCTAAGCATTGCAAAATTTCATCTCTTTTAAGACTTATCTAGCTATAAATTCAAAAAATGATTTTAGGATTCCGAGAAGGTTCACAAAATTTTAGTCTAGCTAAAGACTTCCCAGTGCTGTGGTGTTATATTCTCACATCATCAATAATATCTTTACACCACTACCAGTCTACCATAAGCTTGTACAAAACCTGGCACATAGAAAAAATGCAGAACTCTGAGGGGCTTCAGTAATTGATGCTCTCATCAGAGCAATGCCGCGACTTTCTTCCACTGCTTGCAAGGGTCGAACGTCAAAGCCGAGTCAATGTCTAACCAGAACTGAGGCTGAACTGATAGGGTCAAGAACCTCGGTAAGATCTTGCGAGTGGATCCGGATGGCTAGCAGCCTAGCACCATGCGCTGATGATAGGTATGGGCTCTGTGTCTGTTCATCCACGCAAAACAGAAGCTATTCCTGGCAAGGCTCAAAGAAATCCTGCCTACACGTCTGACAATGAGGCACACCTTGCATAAGGTTTATTCCTGACGCCTACCAATCCTACGTGCGATGTTATGCACATTGATCCAACGTGAAACACTGGCACTTGCAGTTCCATGTTGGTCTCCACAACGAGTTGGGTTGTTTCTTTCTAGTTCATATTGTTTTGCCCTATATATGCACACATTTGTGTACGTCCAAACAAGGAAAATGGAAAAAAAAAAAAAAAAAAACTTATGTCCTTGGCCCACCATTGAATTCATGTTTGCACATGGGTTTTAAAGAAGCAACATATTTCGTTTCCATAAAATTCACATATATAGATTGCCATAATAATCTCATGGTTTTCCTACTGCACTCTAAAAAATAATCATCGATTGTTGATCTCAATATCTAAGAATACATATTACAGCCTAAGAGGTACCAGGCATCTATATTTATGTATTTTTATTATCAAAGCAAGACAAAATATTATTATAAGCTATCATTGAGAGGATATTTTAGCTCAAATAATGTAAAGGACAAAAAATTGATGTCACAGAAGATGAGATTTATTAATTGGATCTATGGTCACACGTCACAATGTACTTTTGTATCAAAATTCCAATTACGGAGTTAGGCTACACAACTTTTGGCTAAAAACATATAATTTGCCTACATGCATATCATGGAGAAAAGTTGTGGAAAGTCAAATAGAAATGATGAAATAAAAGTCCAAAACACCTCTCTTGAGTCGCTCAGGGCCCATTGGGGATCTGGAGCCGCCCTAGTCCCGGAACCGTGAATATGCAGGAACGCAGCCCACCGGGTATGACAACCGTTGTGTCGGGCAACGGGAGGCCAAAGGCAAGAGCTAGCATGACTACGGTAGCACTGCCACTGCCCTTGTGGCCATGCTAACAATTAGATCTTACTATTTGTATGATAAGGAAACTATAAATCTAATTAGAAAAGAGCTATGAAGAATGTGACATATAACTTTTGAATTCTGCTGTGTAGATCTAGTTAATATAAGCCTAATAAAATTTACTTCGCTATTTTTAAAATTTTCTGTCATTTCTTATGCATTATGGAACTTACATTTGGGCTTTGGTTAATAGACTTTTTTTGGCAATGAGAAACCCAGACTACTCAAAAATTACTCTACTCTGTCCACTTATTTCTTTCTCTTATATATACTTTATCACCTGAAACCCTCATTTCTCTTTTTATGCCATGATATGATGGTGTTGTAGGGCTTAATTAACACAAATATGAATTGTAAAACTATGAGGGGCTTTTGTACCATGCCTGTGGCGGCTTGCAAGGAGCCAAGAATCCAATTGAAGCTGATAAGAGAAAAACAAGAACCTGAAATACACCACGTGGTTGCATCTGCTCGGATAGCAGCCTTAACCACAAAAATCAAGTAATTCCCAACAAGGCCAAAGTCAATCTCTCAGACCATCTATCCGCGGAGATGTTTCCACCCGTTTCTAACTCTATGTTTCTGAAACTTAACGTTAGTTCAGTGGTGCCCTGATGAAAATGCTTGGTGGTGTTTCGTTTATTCCTGATGTCTATCAATCCTACGTGCAGTGCCTGCCGGGATGGTTTGGGATGTTCCTTAGTGGAACACTCTTCCATGCTCTCGCTCCGCACAGTGTGTTTGGTTATTTATTTCTGGTTCCTATTATATATATAGACATTCAAGGAAAATGACACAAGCTATTTTATCGACAAATGCAAGCAATACATTTATGTCTGCACTTGGGATTTTAAAGGAGCGACAATGTATTTCTATAAATGCATTTGTAGGGGCGCCAACTATTTTTGACACATCTACAAATACCCCAAATTAAATACCACTCTTGGATGCAACGCCACCTCTACAAATGAATTTCTAGAGCATCCACTAAAAATAGGATTAGCACAATAAAATTCGATTTTTTTTCTCTCTACTTGCTACAAGAGGCATATCCAAATCCAGATGCATTTATCTCTTTCGCCCATGTATATAGATTCACTGTGCCTACTCTTTCGCATGGTCTAATCTATTGTTAACATTCTTATTAAAGACAAAACTGTGCAAATTTTACAACAAACAACACTAATGTGCAAACAGTCAGCACGGCATTTTACTGCTCTTTTACTAAATGATTTCAAGTAGTAAATGTATTGGTGTGAACGGTAATTTACATCATTTGTTTCACAATACAGACCTTGGAAACACAAATAAAAATATGTTGCAGAGTAGTAATATCGTCTAGAACATCATAAGCCATCATTTTGGGATGTTTAGAAGAGAGATCATGAGCGAGTACTAGGGGCGCAGCACAAACTGGTAGAACTTGTCGATGCCGTCACTTAAGCAGTTGATGAAGTTGGCTGTCTTCCCGGGGTGCCTGAGCACCAGTCCACTAGGGTCAGATAGCATGGAAAGGTTGGTGTTGATTCTGATGACTCGGGTGGTGAAAGTTCTCACCTCCATGATTGGAGATCGAGAACTAACATGAAGCTCTCCACGCCATCGACTTGCTGTACTTCTGTAGCAGGTACAGACTAATCAGGGTCCCCGTGGACAGAGTCTCAACAGTTGCAGCAAAAAAGGGCAGGCCATGCAACATGAACTCGAGTGAAAAAAAATGGTCTGTGAAGTTCATTGATTATTGATCCCTGGAACTGGAAACTTTCTAATTCGGTTCATTATTTTTCCCAAAATCCCTCACACGTTGGCTCACAACGCCGCGTATGGCCTGGGAGGACACTTCAAACCCATGTTTACAATTAATGGACATCACGGCTACAAAAAAACAAGTCGAAAGAACACCCTCGTTTTGAAAAACAAAAGAGTTGGACCTAGCACGTGCCCTAGCGCCAGGAGTCCCTCGCCGCCGCTTGGTCCCGCTCCTCCTTTTCTCCCGTGATCTCAACGGAGATGAGTCTCCCGCGATCTCAACGGAGATGAGGGGGAGCGGGGATCCACCCTCGTTTTGATATATTCGTTTAATTAGGTTTTGTCAGGTTCAAGGTTCTTCCGGAGATCTAATCGAAGAGATTGACCACGGCGTAAAGGCGTTGTCAAGATTATCGATGGAGCAATGGAGCATGTCGTTTCTCAGCGGTGATGAGTAAGACGAAGGCATCACCATTGATGGAGAATAAGGTACTCCAGCCCTTCTTTTGTCTCACTGTGGTTCTTTGCAGCCATGGCGATGGGCTAGTGAGATTTAGTTTTCCAACGATATCTATCTGGATGTCGGTTGGACTTGTGTTCTCTCATGACGAATCTGGTGAGGGCAACGACGATGAGTTCGATGACATAATCGGCGGCGCCAATTTCATCATGTTCACATGTGGAGTTTTAGCAATTTACTCCTCTTTTGGTGAGGATGGCGGTGGATGGTGAGATGGCCCTGTTCGTTCGGACGGAAACTGCGTCCGTGGCATATCCGTTTGGGATGATGATCCTATATGGTGGAATTTATGGCTTTTTCAAGGTTTCTTGTCTTCCCATCAATAGTGATGGAGTAGCTTGGTTTACTTTTTGTAATGAGAAGATGTAATTTGTTTTAGTATCAATGGAATTTTCCTTGTCGCAAAAAAAAAAAAACAAATCGAAAGCATGGTAAGCCTTTCTTGAGCTTCGGTATTTTACACTGGACGTCCACGGATGATTGAAATTTTATAGAACACTGCATTTCAGTAGCCAGTCTCTTGGGCTCTAACAGTGGTTGCACACAAGCAATACAGAGTACTCCTTTTTTGAAAAACAGAGCACAACTTGTTTTTTTGATTGCAATTTTACCTTCGGAAGAGTGCTACCTGGACCTTCTGTTTTCTCTTCCAAATAGCCAGACTCCATGTCAACGATCCTGCTCACGTGCAATTCATGATATGATTGCAATTCATGATATGATTGATTTTTTTTTTTTTTTTGAAAGCCAGGGCTTCGGACCGAAGCTAGAGTACGTTATTACAGGATAGGAAATACAAGCGCCATGCTTTCAGGTTGCTGGCTTGATCAGATCTGAGTCTACCATGTCAGGTTACAAGATCATCGCAAATTACAGAAACAACAGAGCAGGGGCTAGGGCTCTCATGACTGAAAATTACGCCATTCCGGGCATCTCAGAGCCTCCACACTGTCCACAGGATGGCTCGTAGAATGAAGGGCCACAGCATCGCATCTAGAGCTTGGGCAGCCCCTGCGTTCCAGACATCCACATCGTCGAGAGTTGATACTTGGGATTATCCGAGTCTACTCCAGACAGCAGCACTTGTGGGGCAGCCAAAGAACACATGATGTCTGTCTTCTGTACTCATATCGCAGCGCTCACATCGTGCATGATCAAGGATGTGGTTAGCATGGAGATTAGCCCGTGTGCTCAGTCGATCTCTGAAGTATAGCCACACAAAAAATCTGCACCTTGTTTGGAACTTTGGAGGCCCATATACGCTGACCGTGTAGATCAGCCTCCCGTCTATGGTGAATTTTTTTTTAATTTTAACCCTTTTTTAAAAAAATTTTTATTTTTAACCCGGTCAAACTTATATTCCAGGAATAACCCTTTTGGCCGCGCCATAGCTCAATGCGCGGGATTTGTATACTGCCCGCCCTGCATGCGGCGCGGCTGCAAGGCAGCTCACGCGTGGCAAGTTTGCATGCGGTTCACGCTGGCGTGCCGCCTCTGTCGCGCCAGCAGATCATGGCGCGGCGGTGCCACGCCTTGATGCGGGGCGCGACACCACCCTCCAATAATCCGCGAAACCACCCTCAGAGTTGCCTTGTAAGAGAGTGGAGGTGGGATATGCATGTGACAGGTCTCGGGCATTGATGTCATGCTGCTACTAGTACGAAACATGGACGTGGGATGGTACGCGCGTGTGTGATAGACTCAAGAGGAGAAGCAGGCGTAGGGAGTACCAGGGGGCTATTAATTTAAGGATTCTTTTTTTGTTTTTTTTTATGAGCATGCAGGCGCGCAACGACGGAGCAGGTGGTCATCAGGACAGGCAGGCGGCAGGCCAGCGCCCAGCGGTGCCTGTGTGACCGTGATTTGTGGTGTTGGCGTGCGTGCGTGAGTTTTGTGTTTTCCATTTTCTTTCATTTTCTTTTACAAACAAGTGTTCTTTTAGTAAAGTACTCTACATATACAATTAAATAAGTATTTTTTACTTTAATTATGTCACACAAATATTTATGTTTTAATATATATATATTTTATCATAAATATTTCTCAAGAAACACAAATGACACGTGAAATCTAAGGGAGTACAGAGTATATCATGTACTCCCTCCATCCCAAAAAAATAAATGACGTTTTAGATTTTTTACGCCACAAGTTTGATTTCGATTCAGTATAAAATACGTATAATATTTATATTTTTAAATAAATTTGTTAACAACTAGACTTAAAGATCTTTATGATGATACAAATTGGTTAACATAAATATTAATATATTTTAATATATAATTACTAGCTGTTGTTTCTCGGGAAGCTAAAACATCACTTATTTTGGTATGGAGGGAGTATAATTAGTAGCCCTACTCTCGCGCATCGCGCTGCACACACATCAGCCCATCACATCTCCCTCTCCTCCCTCTGTTACTTTTTGCTTTTTGCATGCACTGGCTACACCTACCACCTACCTTGCTAGTGCGATACTGTGCAATGAAATGACCAGCATGCATGCAAACATAATAATTAACACGCACAGGCACAGCTAGCAAGACATGCAAGATGCAGGAAACCTTTTACGCTTCTCTCTTTCTATCCCAGCGTAAAGTCTTGAAGCAAGAGATGCAGATCCAAGACCGCCGCGTTTGCAGATCGGGCGGAACACTGCAGCGCCATGATCTGCTGGGCGCTGGCAGGACCGCCACGCCAGCATGGACCACATGCAAACTTGCCACGTGTGCGCCGCCCGCCCACAAGCGCACATGCATGGCGCGGCAACATGCAAATGCCAAGGCTACCCTATGGCGCCGCCAAAAAGGGTTATTTCTGGATTTTCTTGTTGACCCGGTTAAAAATAGTTTTTCTTTAAAAAAAAGGGTTAAAATTAAAAAAAAAAAATCTCTATGGTCAGAGCACGGTAGGCATCTCTAGCAGCATAAGGTTTGCTGTTCAGCTTCATCAGGCGCAGGTCAGGTTCATCATCTAGCAGCATCTCCTGCAAACAAACTAGAAGCCTGCAAACTTATCCAGCGAAAGTGTCCAACGAAAATCATTTATCCAGCGAATTCTTTTTGAGGAACCATGTTGCCTCTTTCAGCACCCCTATGTGAACACAAGTGAAACCATGCAACGGCCAGTGCCATCATGGCGACGACTACCACCAATGTGTCATTAATGTATAGCCTCTCCACCTCCTTCTCCACTCTTCAGTGGCTCCACCAGCACGGAAGTCAGAGTAGTGATAGTTGGCTCCATGCAAGAACCGTCCGAGGCCACAGCATGACCTTCATCCTTCACTGCTCCAAACCTTTCATCCATTGGCCCGCTGCACTCATGGCGCCATCATCGCAAGCACCAGGAGCATGGACACGCTAAACGTATTAACAAGCAGCTGGTTCTATACGTTTCGAAACATTAATTGAATCATATTCGTGCATCTTCGGAGCGGGTGAGAAGCAGAGATGAAGCACACTGCGGGGGTGACGGACGGGGAGGGGGGTGTAGGGCATGGGGTTAGAAAATCAAAATGATGAAAAAAAAAAAAAAACAGTTCTACTGTTTTCTCCACCCTCAAAGCAGTGAAAATAATGTTATACTCGTTTCAGCGTCCCACGACAAACAAACAATCTTTTCGCTATGGTAGTAAGGAGTTTGACCATTTCAGGTACGGTGTGAAATGGCCAATTCCACCTATTATCTGAACTCGCAAGGAAGTTTTAATTCCTTAAACACTCACAATTCTAGATTTCTGACCAAGAAGGTCTGGGTACAAGATAATATATAACATAACATACTCTGTACATAAATTACTTTTCACATTGTGCATTAACTTTGTTTACAATGGTTTTAATTTTATGTTCTTTATAGTTCTCTGATTTATTGCAGATAGATAGCAGCACTGAAAATTTAAACCAATTGAATCTCAAGGACAAAGGAAAAATTAGGTGTTCAACTGTAGAATGAAACCACTCAAGAAATTTCAGATTCATACATAGAAGTGAACGACAACACTCTAACCTACACTAATTTATACAGACAAGGACCAGAAATAAAGGGGCATGGCAACAACAAGAGTAACAATGTCAACTTTGATGAGTACAAATAGCACTAAAGGAAAAAATAATTATGAAAATTAATAAATTTTGGTTACCACAGTCTACAGAGAGACGAGAATCTAGAGCATGGCACTTGACTATAAAAAATATTCAAACGAAAAAATATATAAGTCATTCCTATCGGAACACAAAGGTTTATTTTTTACCAAAAAATGGGAGTTAAATAAGAATGGTATGGTTAACATTGCTTCCTAGGTGTAGCTACACTCAATTTCTATTAGAATTGAGAGAAAATAAAATTAAGAAAGTATAGGAGATATCTGCAGCACATTCGTACTTTTTGAAGGCCTGGTTGCACTGCTCAGCAAGCCTCTCAACAGATCCTGAATTTCAGTAGCAGCACACAGGGTGTCCTACACTCTTGCCTCCAGATCTTTATCCAAATCCCTCAACAACTATTCCTTTTTATCCTAGTTTTCCAAGAATCCACCTTTGTCTCAAGCATGCGAATATCAGCATCAATGTTCTCCTTCTCAGACATCTTCAGTGCTTCCCAACGCAAGGGCCCTGAGAGGAGCTTATTCACCTCAGTCTCCCGTTCTTCTGCCACCTCTAGGACACCACCTGGTGCAATCGACGCCTAACCAGTCATCCGGGCTTTGGAGATAATCTCAGCGGCTGTGCGCAGCATATGGTGGCATTCTCCTGGTGCCTCTCCTTCTCAATATAACCTTTGTAGTCTGTACACGGCCAGATAAAAATTTTCATAGTTGTTCCATATTGATACATGATTCTGGGCACACCTCTGAGGCAGCAGCTAGCTACTTATATATATGGGCATGTGTTTTTTTGAGGGTGAAATGTAGATGCAACATTTATTGAAGAAAAGAGATGAATAATTTGTAGATCTTGACCTACAAACTTTTGAGGCTAGGATCCCAATTTATAGCCAACTTTGTCCTTGCCACAATCAAAGTGCTTCAATAACGAGTCTAATTATTGGGAGATCAAATGGTGCGCTCAGAACTACGATGCAGCTTGATATTATTGGGAATATGATAGTCCTAATTTTTCATATTGCCTTTAAAATTAATTTTTAGAGGTAGCTGAAAATCCCAACGCTATAAAAAATACCATTTCTATTGGCTGCTTGGTTTTGAGCTGCCACGAGAAATGGAGGCAATTTTAGATGCTGTTCGAAATGTTACCTGTCTCTATAAATACATTCTTATTTTTTTGATGAAATATAAATAGATTCTTAGAAGCTGTTAGCAATTCGGCGGCCTCTAAAAATTGGTGTAGCTAATCCAATTCTAGATGCACAGTAAAATCCAATTTATCTTTCCGATCCAGTTTTAATTTTCCCACTTCTTGGCTACCAGTTTGTCCTTTTGCCTGTATGAATTTCTTATTCAATGAGAGCTCATGATTGTTCCAAATTTGTGTGGCTCAAGTAATATATGGATCAGTATATATAGTGAGGAATTACTCCCAGTAATATAAGTGAATAAGAAGTTATTGGCCTAACGAACTCCACCATTCTGATGTTTCCATTTTATTTGCGACAAAGTCAATCATTTTATCATTGATCAATAGAAGTGAGCTCTCTAGATAAGTGTCATGAAGAATGATATGAAAGAGAATCCCCCCACCCCACCCCCCCAACCCTCCCACTAGTGAGCTCTCGTGTTTGGCTACATGTGCGGTCACCAAGAACGTGCCTGAGCTTTACTCCTTGTCGCAATCACTCGCTGTGTGGCTGTGCACTAACCTGTGCACTACCTGCCCGGACATGCGCTCACTCGTAGCATGGCCATGGATGCCACCTGCCTAGATGCACAGTCAATATATCATCCCTCTCACCATGGAACAGGCAGATGGGGAGAAGGCAGGAGAAACCATATGAGAGATTTTTTTTTCTTTTTAGATAATGAGCTAGATGAGATAAATCGGAGATAAGGTTGCCTTCTTAGAATGACCAACTCTTGTAATGAATTTTTAGAGACGGCCTCTTATAATGACCATCACTATTAATAGTACTTTTTAGACACAGGAATTTTCACTGGTAGGCGACCACCTCTGATAATCAATAATTAGATGATAATCAATAATTAGATGATTAACAGGAGTATCCATATTATATCTTTTGTCTCTATAAATGATTAATAGGGGTCGGTTGACCATTTACAGAGGATCTTTTGTGGTAGTGATCAGGGTTGCTTTTTTTGCTGTTGAGATCAGAGTTGACAATGATGTTTTGTGTTAAGGGGAACTTGTAAACTCTGATTCTAGCTTACCCACATCATTCAATTCTCTCTTATTGTGTGTTTTAGAGTGAAGAGATTCAACATATTATAACTTAAATGTTGCATCTCAGAAAGTCTCGATCATAAGCTGAGCCTTAGTAGTACTTTATTTATAATCAGAGGCAAAGGAGATACAGCTAGCTTTATTGAATTGTCATGAAATGCATTGATGCATTATAGTGCATCAATGTTTGCAGCAGCAGTCCTTCCCACGGCAGTAAGCACCTTTGTCGTTGCCCACGAAGCCCCTATGTATGCAACCCAAGTGGCACCTCGAAGCTGAACACTTTAGGTCCTGGTAGCATGTCTCATCGGACGGCAGTGGTGGAGTCGGTTTGCAGCCGCCACCAATGCCTATAAACATGCAAGTAGGCAACATAATATAGACTAAGCAAGATTTTTTGCAAGGGAACATTACAAAAGTCAATGCTGGATACGTAAAAGTCGAAGATCTTACAGTTCCTAGCTTGGCACAATGATGGAGAGGTAGAAGACATGGTTGCGAGAACCAACAACATAACCATTGTCATGTACACAATCCTCATTTTATTTTACTATCACAGTTCTATTTTGCAGTGTTAGTATGAAGGGAATGATGCGTTCTATCAGCCTTCTGTGGTTGTGTGCGCAAATATATATTGATGGATGGACTGATAGAAGATGGAAGGATTAATAAATTTACTGTTTGACTATCTTGTGCAATAGTATGAGGGTGAGTGAAGGATAAAGAATCAACGTATCCATATCTTCACTAGTAAACACGTAAATTAATTGCTTGGTGACTATATCTATATCTATATCTATATCTATATCTATATCTATATCTATATCTATATCCAGTGTCGGCCCTATGATTTTGAGGACCCCTGGCGAAGTCAGAGCAAATGCCCCTTTTAGACTATTATATATTTTATAATATATTGTAATATAGAAAATGTGCAAATTGGCATATGCCTCTATAGATTTGTCATAGCCACCTTTAATTTTATGATTTCCAATTGGCGATTTGTAGACATAGGTGCCCAGCGGCGTCTAGTTGTGTGTGATCGCCCATCCCATGGATGGACATGGCATGCCCTGTCATGCCAGCCAGGCTACTTCGGGCTGTGCCTTGGATGGGCCCCTACTTTTTTTTTTTTTTTTGAGGGATTCAGTGGGGAAATTTCCCCACTTAATTTTTTCATTGAAGATAATAAGAGTTTAGTACAGGAGCACGAGTGGTGCTAAAAATAAACAACTTTAGGAGCACCGTGAGGCTCAAAAAAAGAAAAAAGAGAAAACATTAAGGTATAATCTCCAACCACAATTTTAATGGACCAGCAAGTCCCGGCTTGGCTTTGATACAAATCATGCCAATTTGCTCCTTGAAGGCTTCTTCCATCTAGCATAGGTGCAAGGCTTTCCATCGAAGATCAACTCATTCCTCATACACCAAATAGACCAGCAAGCAGCTATGACAATTTCTCTGAAGAAAACTTTGTCAAATTCCGGTCTTGCTTGGATGACCATGTCTAAAGGAGGCAAAGATGGATCCCAATTTATACCCATAACAATCCAACACGCTTGGCCCCTACCACTTTTAGAAACCAAATTTTCCTTGTTGGAAAGAAATCGACTAGGAAATATATGAAATATTGTGAAAACTAATGTCCCTGTCGTGTTTAACCTCTACCGACAGGGATGTCTCAGTTATTACTAGTAGTGTGTCATGCTGAGCTCGGGAGCCCAGTTGCCAGTTGGCAGTCTCTATACTAGCTAGGCGCACACACTATGCACAACTACTATCTTTTTATTAGTGTTCTGTATTGTACATCTGCGATCGGAACATCCAGCGGCCTTTAGTTACTATCTTTTGATTATGTGGAAAAAAAAAGAGATCTTGACAATTTGTTGGAATGCCAGAAAAATACCTAGTTAGAACTGATCTTGTTCAGTATAGTTAGAACTGAAATGTTCAGTTGTGAAGCATTTGGCCACCTGTAGGCTGCAGCAGTCAAAGTATTGTTTGCTGATATTAGATTTCAGTCAGGAACTAAAAATCTGCAGTAATCTGCAGGTGATTGTTATCTAATTTCAACAACATATCAGGCGGCTGATGATCTTCGTCTCTATGACATTCTGAATGAGTTCTAGAAAGGTCACAACCACATGGTTGTGGTAGTTAAACGAACATAGGAAGCAAGAGCATCCACTGAAAAGCAAAAGAGCACAATTGCAGATTATAAAATAGAACCCAAAGATGCCCATGCTGATGGTACATGCAGTTTTTTGTTTACTAAACAACCTACTATGTCAAACTACTATTGTCAAACATGTTCAGTGCCGACTAGTTTCTTTGTTTTGAAGAAGAAATTGTTAAGCATTAAATGATTGACTAAAACTCTAACTTTTTGTAACACACATCATACAATTTACATTGCCCAGAGTTCTCATCTACTATCTATGTTTACATCTTTGACAACCATCCTAGTTATTATTGTATTTAATATGGCCAGAGTTCTCATTTACTATCTATGTTTACATCTTTGACAACCATCCTAGTTACTGTAGGCACAAGACACAAGTCCTATGTTGGGGAGGGGCCCGCCAAGGGACCCCCAAGTAGCTCCCCGGGCCTGCCAGGCGACACCAAGCAGCGGGGGCAGCGAGGCAAAGACGGCACCCCGGCGCGGGCGCTGGGCGTAAGGCCGAAGCACACCCGGCAGCTGGGGCAGCAAGGCAAGAGCGGCACCCCGCAGCGCGGGGCGACAAGGCCAAAAGTGACACCCCCGCAAGCGCGGGGGCAGCGAGGCAAAGGCGGCACCCCGCGCAGCGCTGGGGCGCGGGAGGAGAAGACAACGCCCCCGCAAGCTCGGGGAAGGCGACAGCCGCGGAGCAGCACCTCGCATAGCCGGGAGCAACTCGGAAGAAGGGGCCTCCGCCGAGCCGAGGGGGTCACGGAGCGGGAGGATCTCGAGCGCAGCAGCGGCGGCGCGAGCAGGAAACTCCTAGTGAGAGCCCGAGGCGACTCGGGGCTTGTGTTTTTACTTTCCTACCCCGATGGGGCTTGTACCAATTTGCCCTGCGGGCCCTAGGCGTAAGTGGCAAGTAAGCTTTGTCCTGATATGTAACTACAAGTAATGACCAACGGACGCCTATAAATACGGGCGGCAGGGGCGTATGGAAGGGCGGTTGGTGGGAACTTTTTATGACCTATCAATCGAAAAAGATACTTTCTTGGGATCCGCTTTTGTCACGTCATCGGTGGCACTCTTGCCCCTACTCCTGTGAGAAGCCCTCGCCCCCTCCCCGCCATCCACGTGGCAAAGGCCGGAGGGGCAGGTGCGTGATCCCCACGATTGGCGCCCGTCCGTGGGGATCGGCATCAAAAGCCATGCCCGCAAACACCCGGGCAGGCACGGGGGGGCTCGGCACTCCGCCGATCTTGCAGGGTCGGCATCGGCCCGCCGGGCCTCTCGAACGGTGATCAACCCCGCCCGGGGAACCCAGCCCAGCTCAAGACTCGGAGGGCCAGCTGCGCCTACCCTCGCCGCGCCGGGGGGCAAGAGCCCCCCCGCCCTGTCGGAGCGGGGGACCAGCGCGCGGGAGCCCCCCCATCGGTCATGATGTGTCGAAGTGTGGCGCGCCGCATGAGCCAGTGCGACCATCCGCGGAGATCCCTGGGGGCCGGGTCGTGGTGCGGCGGCCCACTCGGCGGCCGCCCTCGGCGGGGGACGTCCTCGGGGGCTTCCCGGGGGGCTTCACGAGGGGCTCAGGGACGGCCGGGCCGAGGGAGGCGGCAGGGACTGCGCACTTGGGCGCTAAGAGGGCGCAAATCGCGGAGGCCGAGACTTACCGAGACTTTCGATCGAGAGGCAGGCGCTGCGCACCATCGGGGACCGGAGGGCGGCGCCCGGAGGGCGGCAATTGGTCGGGGCCAGGCCGGGCAGCAGGCGGACGGAGATACATGGTTCACACGAGGGCCACGCGCACCCGGCTACGGCGGGGTGCAGGTCCGCCCCCGCCACCCCCGCTCTCGCCATCGCCATTAACCAACCCCTTCCCCGCCACCGTAATCCTCCTCTCCACCATCGCCGGGGCATCAACGCTGGCCCCACGCGCAGGCCTCATTAAACCCCCACCAAATGACATTTAAAACCGGGCCGGGCCACTCTGACCAACCCCCCGTCCACCCAGTATTACGATCCCGCCAGATCCCCGCTTCGCTCGGCCTCTCCACGGGCAGAGTGGCCCCTTCGTGATGTACCACCAACACCTCCCCGAGGTACACACAGACACACGGACCCCATAGCTCGTCATGTCATACGAGGTCAGCCAGAAGGCGGGTCGGAGGGAAACTAATCCACGGATGGCTAAGTCATTCGCCATAGTGGCAAGGGAGCTTGCACAAGCTTGGTACTCAACCTTGCCCCCCGCAACCATCGCCACCGGGCGGAGCTACGGTCGGCCCTGCAAACAAATTTTAAGGGAGTGGACTCCGCGACAAATTAACTCCACAGAGCTCCTCGCGGCATCCGTAGTTTCCACCGAGCCCCTAAGAAATTGGTGGCTAAGGTTCCTCCATACCAAGGCAAGAACGGAAGGGATATCCCACCAAAGTGTCATCATGGCGGCCCTCGCCAGCATACGGCCGGGCCTTGCCACCCAAAATCGAAAGGAGGCAGCCCAAAACCCTCGCCGAACTCCACGAGATAATGGAAAAGTACCGCCGGGCGCATATACCACAAGGCCAAGGTCGACGCTTTTCCGCCCAGCCCCCTCGCAGCCCCATACCCCGCAGCAGAGACCACAAAGATCGTAACACCCCGGCCAACCCGATCGCTTCCGTGGTCGCAGCCATAGACACAGGGCCACCAACCGAAAGGAGAACAAACACCCCACCCAGATCCACCTACCCAACCAAGGGACCAACGGCCATACAACCAACGCCGACGATCGGGGTCGCCACAAAAAAAAACAACCCTATTGCCACCATCGCGGGAGTGGACAAAGGCCACTTCACCTAAACAAGGCCCATATACTTCGCCAAGGGCAAAGAGTATATGGATGCCGCCTAGCCACTCGCAAACCAACCGGCCGATCAACCACACCAGGAGGCCAGCGCAAAACCCCCGCAAGGCATAATCACTACTCCTACACCTCCCCAAACTACGCGGCCCCTTCCATACGTGTTTCAAAGCTACCCCGCCTTTAATCAACCCCCATACCACTACAGCCCGCAGCCAAAAAAGCTTACGGGCGGACAAGCCAACACAAGAACACACCCCCCTGAGACCCCCGAACCCGCTCCAAAATTTAACCCCAAGACTACCCCACGCCTCGCCCGATCCCAACCTTACCACCACCACCCCCGCCACCACCAATAAAGCAAGAAATGCGAACCACGCTAAACAACCCCACCTCCCGAGATGGCGCAGATCCTCGCCATTTCGGGGTTCCAACGAGGACCACGGCAACAAGTTTAATAAAGAAAGGAGCACTACCGTAGGGTGCATCACGTGGGCGCCGAAGGCCCACACAAGAACAACCAGTGGTCCCATGTACCGACACGTTCAAACAAGAAATGGACATGAGGCTCAAGGACTTCCCTCATACCGACGCGATGGTAATCAAAACTACCGCGGGCGGTGATGGATTGTAAACAAAATCCGGGTCGACACGTGAAGCCGCAGCATATCTTGTTTACATCCACCTTCGACCGCGATGAGGCTTGACCGCAACCTCCCCGGAGCCCCCAGCAGAAACCCCTCTTCGGATTCGGAGGACAAAGAAGTCGAGCGATTGGCAAGATAACCCTCCCGGCCACATTCGGGACCAACCTCACCCACGAACCGAAAACATAACCTTCGATGTCGCCGACATGCACTACAACTACAATGCGATCTTCGAGGGGCATCATTAATGCATTCGCGGTAGTAATTCACCTGTGCTATCTCTCGCATGAAAATGCCATCGATCACCGGAGTCATAGCATTTTGGAGACCAGATCTCGCAAGAATGCCAGAAGGGGCCCGCCCTGTGTCAGCGAAACGCCCACGCCTCGAAAGCAGACAAAGAAGCCAAGGAGGAAAAGGAAAAGAAAGAAAACAAGGACCCCAACGAGGACCACTATAAACCTCCCGCGTGCTCAGCCCAAAGGAAGAGACCAAGCAAATCGCTCTTCCCGAATGACGAGGCCAAGGTAGTGACCATCTCCCCGCAATGCTAGACCCCGACTTCGAGGCCAATTTCATCCACTTCCTCCGCGACCATTGCGATGTTTTCGCATGGTCGGCCGAGGATCTCCGTGGCGCTGATCGCGAAAATCATCGAAAGCACAAGCTTAATGTCCGGAGGGGACAACCCCGTGTAAGCAAAAACTCCGCTAGATGTCCGAGGAAAGAAAGCAAGCAGCCAAGCAGTCGAGGTCAACCGGCTCTTAGACGCCTGTGATAAGGCCAAGAAAGTACCCAACATGGCTATCCAACGTGGTCCTCGCCAAGAAACCAAGCCTCTCCGTGGACATCGCAGTAACCACCGAGATGGAGAATGTGTGTGGACTTCACCGCCTCAACAAAGCATGCCCCAAAGATGATTTTCCCTTACCCCGCGATCAAGACACTCGTAGACGCGCCGCTGGGTGCGAGATGCTATCGCCGCTTGATTGTTTCTCGGGCTACCACCAAATCTGGATGAACAAGGAAGACAAGGAGAAGACAAGCTTCATAACCCCCACCGCACGACGTATTGCTTCGTAAGAATGGCGAAGGCCTTCGAATGCGGGTCCACCTTTTTGCAACTAATGATCAGGAGGTTCTCGCAGATGACAAGGCAATCTCCGCCACGTGGACGACATTGTCGCGGCAGAGCAAGCTCAGTCGATCACATAGCGCACCTTTAAAGGGCATTCCTCAAACTCCGCGGGGGCAGGCTCAAGCTTAAACCCTCGCAAAATGCGCTGGAGTCAAAGAAAGGAAAGCTACTGGTGCCTAGTCTCCGCAAGAGGCATCGAAGCAAACCCAACCAAGATCCAAGCAATCACCAAGATGGAACCCCCGACAAAATGTAAAATTGGCGAACGCCGCCGCATGGCCTCCCTAAGCGTATTCATCTGCTGTCCGCAGAAGCGGGCCTACCTTTTTTTCCAGATCCTAAGAGCATCGGCCTTTCAACTAGGGCCCAAGACAGCAGCAAGCTTTCGACGACCTAAAAGCACTACCTCCCTCAACTTGACAACCCTCGCGAACACCGAACTCGGGCGAGGGCCTCCCTTTACGTAGCGGCATCCTCAAGACGCGTAAGCGCAGTCTCGCCAAGGAGGTCACCGACGGGCACCAAGTACGATGCTCCCCATCTACTACGTACGTCAAGTCCTCGAGGGCCCCAAAGCCAACTACATCGAACTAGAGAAGGTAGCCTACGCCGCGTGGTCATGGCTGCAAGAAAACTCAAACACTACTTTCAGTCGCATGAGATCACGGTACATCGCCTTGCTTCCCGCTGAGAACATTTTCGTAAATCCCGAGTCAAGAGGGAAGGATAGCCCGGCCGGGCAACAGAGCCGGGCTTAACCATGCGATCAAATTCGGTGGGAAGAACAGCAATCAAGTCCCAAGCCCTCGCGACTTCGTCGCAGATTGGACCCCCGACGTATACAACCAAAGTCCGCGGGTTGGACCCAATATGGATAGCATACACCGATGGAGCCCCGGGCTCCTCAGGGCGGGATCGCAGCCATTCTCATCTCGCCATCCGGAGTAAAGCCCGCTACGCCGCAAGGCTGGAATTCCCATGCACCAACAACATCGCAGTAATACGAGGCGCCATCCCGCACCGAACAAGCTCCGGCTCTATCGCAGAAGGAGGGCCATCATCGACAGACTCAAGTCGCGGTCGCCACGCCGAAAAAGTTGCAGAGCCGTAAACCCGAGCTCCGTAAGTATCTTCTCGTGGTCCGCAAAATGCAGGCTTTTCCGGCATCACAACAAAACCATAGCAAAGTGTGGGACAACGGCGAGGCCGACGAGCTAGCAAAGGCAGCCGCAACACAAGCCCCGCTTACCACCGGACGACGATTCTATGAAACCTTCACAAAGCCAAATTGGCCGAGGGATCCCCGCCGCCAGCCCAAGTTTGTGCATGCCATATCGTTTAGGATTGAGAGCCCCGATGATTGCCTACATAAAAGGCCACTTCGAACCCGACTCCAAAGAAGAAGAAAAAGGATAGCACAAAAAGTAAGGGGATACGTAATGATTGGAGAGCAGCTATACAAGGCTTCGTTACAAGACCATGGCTCAAGCGCGCTTTCGCCCCCGAGGGAAGAACAACTCGTGGAGGTGCACGAGGGCATCCGCGGCTCACACAACGCCCCCCGAGCACTCGCCGGAAAGGTGTTCAGCAGGTTTCTATGGCCCACCGCCTAGCCGACTTAAAATTTAAAAACCTCGCGGAAGCGCCGCTAAGGATGCCGCCTAACAGCCCACCACTCAAACCTCCCCGGGCAACAACTACGCCGACCATCCAACATGGCCCCCGCAAAGGTGGGGAATAGACCTCGCCGGGCCAATGCCAAGAGCGCCAGTAACCTCGCTACGCTAGCTTGTAGCCATTGAATACTTCACAAAGTGGATTGAAGCCCCACCCCTTTGCGACAATAACTCAAGGCCCGGCCCGTAAGTTCTTTTCCGCAACAAATCATCTGCCGCTTGGGTCCCAAGAGAAATCACAAGTGGACAACGGCACACAACCCGATCAGGCGAGGCCTTCAAGCAATTTTGCTTCCACATCGGGACTAAGATACACTTCGCCGTCCGACACCCCCAAATAATGGCCTCATGGAGAGGGCCAACGGCACCATTTTGCAAGGCATCACCAAAAATTCAAGGAAAACCAAGGGGCACGGGCGGAGCATCTCACCGTGGTCCGGTCACACAACACCTCCAATGCAGAGCAACAAAATTCACCCCGCTCAAGCTACCGCTTGGGAGAAGAGGCTGTACTCCCGCAGGAACTAACACACGGTTCCCCAAGAACAACCCTCGCGCCAATGGAAGTGGATGCCCCGCCGCCGCTGACCTTGTCGAAGAAGTCCGCGAACCAGCTGCCCTCAACCTCCGCCATACCAACAAGAAACTTGCAAATGGCGAGACAAAAGGTCAAGCCCCGCAACCTCGCAGCCGGAGACTTCAAGGCCATCGAAAAGCAAAACGCCCCAATGGCGTGGGAAGTTTGTCGCCAAGTGGTCGTGGCCTTTCCCCGTCACTTAAATCGACAAGACCCGCCGCATTCACCCGCAAGACCTCGATGGGAATGACCTACCGCGCGACTTGGAACATTGATGACCTCCAAGAAATACTACCCTTAGCGGCGGTCCCCGGCGTTAAGGAAATGTAAGATTCCTCTAGATTTTCTTTTTGCACTTTTCTTCAAGTATCTTGTAAAAACAAGTGTCATGTAACGGGGTTGCACTCTTTTTCCTCGCGAACGGCGCGAGGTTTTTTTAACGAGGCAGCCCCCCCACCTCATCAATATATGCAGTATTTCCCCGCAAAAGCTTTGTCTTCACCCCACCCGTGACCAACAAACGATTTAAAGGGGCTTAAGCGGCGCCCCTCGCCCTCATCGGACCCGACAAGGATGATTGACCGCCGGGGGCTCGGCATCTACCCCGTGCCAGGCCGGGCCAAACATGCCCGGGGGCTCGCATAAAACGCAATCCAGATCCGCGGACCCCGAGTATGGGCCGCGGAGAGACAAAAAGACGCGCACCACTCGGCAACATACGCCCGGGCTCTCGCAAACGCAACCCCCGTGGACCCCAGGTATGGGCCGCCATGGAGATGTTAAAGACGCAACACCTCGCAGCATACGCCGGGCTCAAGAAAAACAACCCCCGGCTAACGACCCCTCGGTAATACGGGCCGCTGAGATACAAAAAGACGCCGCACCCGGCAACATTACCGTGGCTCGCAAACGCGAACTCGACGCGTGGACCCTCGGTATGGGCCGCTACGGAGATACAAAAAGACGCCAAGCACTCGCAGCCGTGGGCTCGCAAAACGAACCCCTCGCCACGACCCCGGTATGGCCGCTGAGATACAAAAAGACGCCAAGCACTGCAACATAATACGTGGGCTCGCGAAAACGCAACCCCCGACGCTGACTTTGTGCATGGGCCGCGCGGAGATACAAAAGACGCCGCACTCGGGCAAAGATACGCCGTGGCCTCGCAAAACGCAACCCCGTCACGACCCCAGCATGGGCCACTGAGATACAAAGACGCCGCACTCGGCAACATACGCCGGGGCTCCTGAAAAACAACCCCGGACACTCCGACCCCAATACGGGCCGCTACGGAGGTAAAAAAAGACGAGCACCCCGCAACATACGCCGTGGGCTCGCGGAAACGCAACCCCGCCACGGACCCCCGAGCATGGGCGCGCTTTGGAGATGCAAAAAGACGCCGCACCGGCAACATACGCCGTGGGCTCGCAAAAACAACCCCGACATGGACCCCGAACACGGGCCGCCGCTGAGGTACAAAAAGACGAAAGCACCTTGGTAATATACGCCGTGGGCTCGCGGAATGCAACCCGACGCTGACGGCAAGACGAGCCGTGAGGCTCCTGACAAAACAACCCCGACTCGAAAAAAAATATATACGTACCAACAAGGACGCCAAAATAAAAGCCACCTAGTACAACGCATTGAACACCTTCACCAACAAAAGGACCCCCCACGTCAATACCCCTGACGGCCAAGTACACCCACCTACCTCCTTAAAGACCACTTAAAAGCCACACCCCCACTGCATAACCCCACACCACTATAAAACCCGCCCAAGAACACCTAACACATCACGAGAACAAAGAAGCCAAAAAGGAAAGACACCACAGCCCAAGAAATGCTCCCCGAATTAGAACACCAAGGCCCTACAAAAGGCAAGACGTCACAAACCTCCCAACACCCAAAGACAACACCCATACCTCCCAAGACCAAGAATGGAAAATGTAAAACAAGAAGAAATTTTAGCAAACAAGAACAAGGTCTCCTCACAAGACGCCACTCACCAGAGTTACCAAATTGATCCGCCGCTTGAATCCATCGCCAAGAACCCACACCTCGGAGCGGCACCGCGAATGGAGAATGTAACATCCTCCCGAAGCTGCAAGGCGCCAAAGGAATCAAAGTTCCGGCAAGAATGCTGTTCGAGAACCTGCGCCCACGCAAGAACCCCGCGGCGCTAACGCAGCCGCAGCAACAAGAATCCGAAGACCCCGCTACAAGAACACGAAGCCGGTAAATAAGGGCCCCCGCGCCAACCACCCCTCCGCATGAAGGGCATTCAGCAAGTAAGTTTCGAACCGCCACCTCGACACCACATCGACCAACTCGAGAACCCTCGGCGGGAAAGGCCGAGCAACCCCGATCCTACATAGATAGGAATAGGAGGTCTCAGAAAAGCCAACTAGCAAGTGCAACCCTCGCTTAACCTAGAAACCTGTGGTAACCTTGGGCTACCTAGTAGAGAAGCTTAGCTAGTCGGTTTCCTTTCTCCGCAAGCAAGGAAAGCATTGCGATAGCTGATACACCTCGCACAAAGTATGTAACCCCCGCCAAGAGGGCAATGGAAAACTGCCGCCTCGCCATCACAAACGATAAACAAGAAACCTCGCGAACTAAAATCTCCCGAAATCAGCGAGCCTCGCTAAAAGAAAGAGGGCGTCGCCACAAGAACTAAAATCTCCGCAAATCAGCGAAGCCTCACTAAAAGAAGCAGAGGGCGCCGCCACGCAAGAACTAAAATCTCTCCGCAAATTAGCGAGCCTCGCTAAAAGAAGCAGAGGGCGCCGCGCAAGAACTAAAATCTCCCAAGAAATCAGCCGAAGCCTCGCTAAAAGAAGCAGAGGGCGCCGCAAGAACCATAAACCAGCGCAAGAAATCAATGAGCCTCGCCAAAAGGAGTAGAGGGTGCCACAAAGACAAAGAAACCACCCTCGCGACACAAAGCATTCCACGCCAAGTATCATAAAAACATAACGCCCTCGTCACAATAGCTTACAACAACCCCGCGAAGGGGGGGACAGGTTTACAAGAACCCCGCGATGGGGGGACAGGTTTACAACAACCCCACGAAGGCGGGGGATAGGTTTACAACAACCCCGGGCCAAGGGGGGACAGTTTACAACAACCCCGCAAGGGGGGACAAGATTACAACAACTCAAGAAACGGCGGTGACCCCGCCATATAAACCTTCAATTACAAACTACGCTAGCTATTTCTAAAAGCAGCCCCTCCAAAGACACCATCGGCAAGGATCCCCGCCACGCCCACAAAACCCCGCCACATCAACCACCTCGACTTCAAGAGGGCCACTCCTAGCCCCCTCACCCAGCCAATCAGCCCACCCGACGGCCCCCCGTCAGCAAACTCAGCCGCCCCCACAGAGAGGCGGAGCTCGGACAAGTGGGAGCGGCCCCGCCAGAACCCTCTGGCGGAAAACCCTCCGCAGGTCACGAGCACTTAACTCCACGGGCTCCGGCTTAGGAACAATCACAGCACCCTCGTCGTCAACTTCAAAACCAACCTCGCTAAGGGCGATAGCAACGGCCTCCTCATCCCCAATATCCTCGTCCAACGAACCGAGGACGGCCCCCCGCCCCAAATAGCACCCGCCTCCACTTGTCGGTCCGTCAGTCATACTCAAGCGCCAAAACGCCCCAGTAGCCTGGTTCTTCACATCGTACTTTCTGCGCGCGCCCACCAAAAGGCTTCAAACCAATCCTTGGATACTTCATCATCGCGATGGACCCACGCCTCCCCCGAGATAAAAACATCTTGGTAATTCAACATCGGGGACGACGTTTCAAAGACCTCCTCCGCCAGCAGGCCCTCAAGCGGGGATCCCCGCTTGCAGTAGAGCCATGAGTTAGAAAAAAAAGCTCCCCGCAAAATTCCACACTTAACCCCGCCACGACAAAAGAAACCAACACACTTGAAAAGGTAGCATAACAGGAAGGAAAAACATGTTAACCTTAAAACCACACTGCAACTCTGTTAAGTGCACCAAGTACATACACAAAGACTCCCATAGCGGGCCCCCTAGCTCCTACACCCCCCGAAACAATCACTCCGCGGCGCGCCAACCCGGCCGGGCGAGTCAACCCAACCATCCGCAAGATCCCCGCGCTTTCTCCAGCCCAACGCCCCCGCTCATCCTCCTCGGCAGCAAAGAACCTCTCACCCACTACGCCGGCCCCTCGGCGCAAGCATTCTCCGCACATTATCGCCGGTTGTTTCGTCGACCCGGCGGCCTCCAAGGGCGTCGGGGTCACATCATCTTCCGCCTCCAAGCACAACGCTAGCCGGCCAAGACAAGCCACCGTTAGAGACAAGCAACACAAGGTGCCGTGTTAAAGAACAAACAAAAAAAGGGGAACGCCGCACAGAAAACCTCAGATGCGGGCGGTCGCCCGGCCGAGCCTCCTCCATCGCCACCGCGTGCCCCGCCTCCTGAAGAACTTCTTGAGGAACCGCCCGCCAAATAGCGGAGATCCGCGCATCCGCGCGCACCTGGGTCCATCTCCTCCTTGGCGGGAAACTTCAGCCTCCGGGGTCATTGAGATGCGGGCACCCCGCAGACCAGCAGCAGGTGTGCCCCTGCAGCCATAGCGCATACATAACCTCCGAAGTCCCGCAAAGATGGTGCACGAGCGAGGGCACGCTTAGATAAAGCGGGTCCTTCACCACTCCCCGACGGTCTCGGCTGGCTCCGCAGCTGGCGGAGAGCCGAACCGCTGCTCCCGCGGCCCCTCCCCAGATCGCCGTCAAGGAGCTCCTTCACGTGAGCTCATCTCGAGAGCCACGCTCGGCCATGCGCCGAAGCTCCCGCCCAGCCTCCGCCACCCTCTTCGCCACGCCTCCTCACCGCCTCCCTCGCCCGGGAGGACCTCGGTGCTCAGCGTCGACATTGCAGCCGCGACGTGGTCATCACCTCGCCGTGGCGCCACCACGATACTTTCCCCGCAGCAGTAGCCAGACGCTCGGGCTCGCTTCTTCAGCCCGGAAGCGGAGCCGCGATCACCTTCCGCTCACGCGCTCGACGCCGCCATCCCTCTTTTGGAGCAGCCATCGCTGCCCTCATGGCCTCCGAACGCCCGCCCTCCGCTGCCCTCGCAAGAACTGTGATCTCCGCAGCCTTTCACCGCGATGTCTTGGTTGAGCTCGCCCGAACGGAAGCCGAGCCGGTGCTCGGCTCGAATGCGGACTCGCCAAACGCCGCTGCCTCAAGAACCGCTGCCGGCCTCGCCGCTTCAACCGCATTCCCCGACGCCGGGCCCAAGATATGTCCGGGCCGGGAGCCACCGCATCACCCTCCGCAATCCAGTGGAGTTGTCGCAGCGCCGCCCCGCGTGTCCCTCGCTTTCCCCGCATCACCGCCATCGCCCCTCATCTCCCGCTCCACCCACCAGATATGGCGGGAACAGGGCTAGAGGGGCCCGGCACACACGGAAGTGGAGTCACCGCCCGAGGAGCCATCGAGGGCCAGCCCGCACCCCGCCACCATCGCTAACTTTCCGGAGTCACCCACGATGGGTGCCTTCTGCTGAGCGGCCGCCTCCGGGCCGGCAGTAACATCAAGACCGGGCATTCTCTCAAACTGGGGACTCCACCTCCCTCTTGCGCAGGTCCCTCGCCGAAACCGGTAGGCACCCGATCCCTGAGGACTCGCTGCGTTTGCCGTCATCCCGCCCGCCGGGAGTCAGCCGATGTTATGAATAAGGCCGAGCACCCCGGGCCGCAACGGGACGCCCTCCCGGAGATCGGCCAGCCTGCGCCACGGCCATGCGGGCGGTCCCCTCGTCGCATAGTTCAGTCTGGGTGCCCCGCCATCTCCGCTTCCCTTCGGCCGCACTCGCCCGCCACTCCCTGCCAGGCGGAACCCTCATCGTACGGCGGTTGTCTCCTCCTTCCTCGCCGCCTGGGCGGGGACGTGCCCCTCGCATCCACCTCCGCCAGCGCCTGAGCAGACCATCCCTAACCGATCGAACACTCGGCTCAGCGCTTCTCGCCCGAGGCCACCGATCTTCAGATCCCACACATCCTCTGACTTGCCGATCGTCGCCGCTGCGAAGCCCGCACTCCGAGGAGCACCCGCTTCACGGCCGCCTCAAGGCGAGGGAGCCCTCAGGATGGTGTTCCCAAAGCGAACTCCCACCTTCGGGACTTCAGATCCACAGCCCCCGCAAATCCTCCACATCCTCAACCTCCGCCACACTGGAGGCGACGTGGGCACCACCCTCGCCGCCACGTAACTCCTCCACTAGATCACGCTTCGCCGTAACGGACATGTTGGTCGCAAGACGCCGCCGCCAGCTGTAGTGCTTCGCTCAGGGCGCCATTGCTCTTCCGGGTTCGCCGAGGTTGCGCAGCCTTTCCCAAGACAGCTCCGGCGCCCGCAGCTCGTAGTAGAACTACTTCGCCACCAAATCCACTGACCACTTGTTCTTCTCGGGCCTCGAATCAGCAAAGGCAAGCGCTTCCGCTGTAGGTAAAAAGTGTAAATAAATAACGCGCTAGCCGCCGCGATACCCTCGCACACTCCCCATCGGGCGAGGCCGCAGTGAGGACGGTGGCTCCAGAGGAAAGCGCCGACGGTCGGCACCGGCGCCTTATGCGGCGCAAGAGAGCCACACGAAGATCGAAATCTTCGTGAAGCACGCCGGGGTTCAATGGTGGAACCGGAGCCCAAGACGACTCATCGTCCACCACGAACCTCCGCGAGGGGAAGTTTTAGCCTAATACCTAAGAACTCGCGAAGACCACCACCTCATTGTCATGGGGCTTCGGGATACGGTCGCCTTCTCGGGGCCGGGCCTTCGCCGCTCAAGATAGCCCAACCCCGAAACTCTTCAGATCCGCTCCGTGATCTTGCTTAAAGGGAACATCGGGCCATGGCGAGGTCTCCTTGGCCTTGCTCTTCCCAGCCTTCCGCCTCCTTTCGACGCCATCGCCAAAACCCCGTGAAAAATCCGCACTTCGCAGAGGGCGAAGCCCGCACAAGCACGAGAAAGCGCAGCAAGCGCGAGCGCAAGCGACATGTAAAGCGTAGGTCGGGAAAAAAGTGAGCGCAAATTTTTACCGCAGTGGGCGGAACTGGGGCCTATTTATAGGGGCCGTAAGATTCACCGTAGAACGGACCCTCGAGGACAACAGGATCCGCCGCCACGCATAATCCCATGGTTCACGCCCAACGCCCTGCATTCAACGCAAGGACTCAACCGCCCATCACGCTAGAAGCCACCACGTGGCAAGCTAAACAAAAACCGCCCAAAGAAGAACTAGGGGCGCCGGCTGGCGAGATAGTCCCGTCATGCCGCGCCAAATACCCGTCTCTCTCTCTCGTGGTTCGCTGTTCGCCCGACAAAGACCGGACCAAGTCCCCCGAGGGGCTATCATGGGGGAGGGCCCCGCCAAGGGACCCCCAAGAGCCCCGGGCCGGCTGTTACGGGCGACCCCAAGCAGCGCCGGGGGCAATGAGGCAAAGACGGCACCGTCGCAGGCCTGGGCGCGTAAGGCCGAAATGGATACCCCAGGCGCTGGGGCAGAAGGCAAGACGGCACCGCAGCGCTGGGGCGCATAAGGCCAGCCGACACCCCCGCAAGCGCTGGGGCAGCGAGGCAAGACGCACCCGCGCAGCGGCGCGGTGGCCGAGAAGACCCACGCCCCCGCAAGCTTGGGGAAGGCGACAACCACACGGAGCAAAGACCGCATAGCCGGATACAACTCCCGAAGAAGGGCGTCCCTCCGCGAGCCGAGGGGTCCCGCCGCGAGTTCGGAGGATCTCGAGTACGAAGGCGGCGGCGAGAGCGTGAAACCCTAGTGAGAGCCCCAGCGACTTTCGTGGCTTGTGTTTTTACTTTCCTACCCCCGATGGGGCTTGTACCAATTTACTGGCCCGGGCCCTAGACGTAAGTGGCAAGTAAGCTTTGTCCCGATATGTAACTGAGCAAAGAATGACCAACCGGACGCCTATAAATACGGGCCGACGGTGACGTATGGAAGGGACGGTTGGTGGGAACTTTTATGACCTCGTCAATCGAAAAGATACTTTCTTGGGATCCGCTTTTGTCCACGCCATCGGGTGGCACTCTTGCCCCCTACTCCTCGTGAGAAGCCCTCGCCTCCTCCCGCCATCCACGTGGCAAAGGCCGAGGGGCCTGCATGTATCCCACATCCTATCTCTTTTGGAACTAGACATCTTGAGATGCCAAAGTTTACAATTTCAAAGCAAACCTTAACCGTAGCAATTGATTCGTTGAAAGCTTACAATTTCAATCGAATGGTATTCTCGTACAAGTCCGTACTCAGTGATGTGACCACCATTCATAATGGCATTCTCGTCAACCTAAGCTTACAATTTCATTGAACTAAAATGGCCAAGATTTACATATGCGGGGGAGCAGCGAAGTCGCCAAAGGGGGTGTGGTAAAAGTCGTGCCACATGACGCGTGAGGTGTTGTCCCGTCCTCATCACCGGTTCTCAAGGAGCACTACGGCGGCGGGCGACCGCCCCACCATTGGCGTAACACAAGAGGGTACACGCGACTCCGAGACGCACAAGTTGCCGCTAAGACCTACACCGCCATAGCGAGAGGTCCCGAGATTCCCGCCAAGGGGAGGGCGGTGCCCATCGCCAAAGCAACCGGGCGACAACCGTGAGGACGAAGCGGAAGGTGCGCGGCACACGCCAACGAGGCCCCGACTAGGAGCATCCACGCATCCATTGTTGGGCGGAGCCGCGGCACCGGGCGGCGTACCCGCAGCCGCCCTCGGCGGGCTTGCCGCCGGCCGTTGTCGGTGGGCGCGATGCTGCCTCGGCCGGGTTTTCCTACAACGCCACCCGACGGAGAAGTAGGAAGGGGACAGAGATGTGGGACCCACAAATCAGAGGGGATAGGAGGATCCTATTTTGTGGGCCCGGAGACTATAATTATATGGGGCATGAAAAAAATCAGGTTCCATTTAGGGTCCACAAGAGTTGGGTTTTGCTCAAACTCCTAAATTTAGGGGCTCCTCTAGAGTAGGGAACTGAGCCGAGATGCTCTTAGAGCATGTATCGACTCTTAGTATCATTTTTTTCACTTGTAATTATATTACACTTGATAGGATTGTTGTTTGATGGGAGAAAGACGGTAAAAGAGAATTATTAAAATTCAAACTTGGCACTCTACAAAGAGCCTGACTCTGGTAGTAAATTCAATTTATGAGTGTATAAGGGCCTTTGCCGAAAGTGTATATGGGCCTTTTGCGAGTGTTTTTGACACTCGCAATGAGCCCTGATTCCGTAGTGAATTCACTTTGCCCAAATTAAAATTAGTATTTGGAATAATAACTAAGCTTAAATAAAAAAGTTTATGTTCATAAAATTGAAATTAATACCTCTGTTATATATTTTTGTTAAGAATAATATTTTACTTGGCAAGAAAATTAATTGCGACAATCATCCATCATATATGAACTCATTTTTGAGTTATGTTCACATCACACGTGCATTGGTTTAATTTTTCCTTATAAAGTAACTTTTTATATAGTCCTAAGTACATGCATGTTCACTACAATATACTCCCTCCGTCCCCGAAATATTTCTACATCTATGATTCAAAAAATTTTCCCACAAATGTTGGCCACTGTCATCTGACGGACTTGAGCTATTGTCTGACGAAGGAACAGTTCTGAGATATAACCGAATAAGAAACCAAAAACAAAGCACCAACGCTTCCTGTCCACCCATTCATTTGATTTTGTTTTAAAAAATACAGAAAAGAAGAATGGCGGAGGCTCTGGAACGTCCCTGTCCATCGTTCGCTCGGTGCCAGAACTGACATTTGCAAGGGCATTTTCGTAATTTCGTCTTCACATTGGTATGCGTGCCCAAAGACAAATGTAGAAATATTTTCAGGACGGAGGGAGTAAATAAGAGGGGAGGTGAAGGGAACAAGAAGCTACAACTTCTTCAGATAGGGAATAGTATGGTTGTCGTTTCACAAAAGAGAGATTAGAAAGACATGGGCGGCGTCAGGAAATCTCCAAATGCAGTCCATCCATCTGCCGCGGCTCCACTTTTTGTGTTCTCCCTTTCCAAGAAGCCTAGGAGACCACTGATTTCAACCTGGGGAGCAGGTTGCGGTGAACTGCTTGGGTATACGGATATGCTGATAGAAGCGCTGAAGGCGAAAGTATCAAAACAAAAGATGACCTATCTGCTCCAATATAATGTCTTCGCATTCCGTTAGGACGATCAATAATACAGATCTGTAGAACATATATAACCAGTAATCCAGGTTTGGAACAAATTGAAAGAGATTACATACATAAGCTAGCAGTGCCGAACTGAATGCCAGTGTATTTATTTTATTTTACTAGGTAAATGCCCGCGGCGTTGCAATGGGAAAAAAATAATATCATGATAATTTAAATTTAAAAAGTCATAGCTTAAGCATGATTATCCTTGACATTGCATTTGTAAGATGCAACTAATCATCACTATAAGCTCGTGAACTGCAATAGGAGTCAAAATATTTTCAAAGTAACAAGGGAGGTTTCCAGCCGATAATCAATTTGTTCAATAGCAACATGTTATTTGGAGCCACATTGAGATATATATCATTTTTGCACCAGATTTCACTTCTGTAAAATTCAGATCCCACTCATGTACCTGTCCATAGCCCAATTTATCACAAGAAATAAGTGAATAATAATGGGAAGCCAAAACTTTTTTTCACGGTTTCACAACCCAATCTAAATAGTTTTTTTAAAAGGTATCTAAATAGTTTTTTCTTATCTGTTGATACAATATATATCTACCATATACAACAAAGTTCCTCAAATTTACAGAATACCTTTACAGAAAACACCCATTACCTATCCATGCTGAAATTTTGTGACACACCTGCGTAGACCTCACCAAATACTAAGTCTTTTCCCAAGTCACTGTAAATATTTCACAATCAATTTATTTATCAACATCATGTGGACATGTTGCATCTGCTCTCCTGCACTTGCACTCTTGCAGGTACAGTTATTTCTCACCGAACATGAAGTATTAATGACCGGGTGAGTGATGCACCTCTGAATTCTAGAAAGAAGCACTTTGCCATAGCCTGCACAACCAGCTTTGCAGCTCATGCATAACTGAAACGTGCTGTTCTTTTGGACACAACGAATTTTGTGAAGTATAATCAAGAGCTAGCATCTGAAGTGGTTCAATCTTATATATTTCAGGTAGTATTTAATTTTATTTGCAAAATTCGTGTTTACACACTATACAGCCAGTTAGGCAAATTACTGAGTAATTGCAAGTCTTTATGCACATATGTCTTTTAGTCATTCTTATGCCTAAAACCATAAGATTCCTAATTGAACTAAATTTGCATTGTGCAGTCCACACTTCCATTGAAATAGATTGCGATTACCATGTAAGCATTTTACCTGATACTTATTGCAGACCGAAGCTGCATGAGATACCCTGTCTCCAAATGTCTGCAAGCAAAATTTAGCATAGTTTGTCAAAGCATCCCTTCCTGAGCATAGTGCACAATCCATAAACATGTTTTTTTATCAATGTTGAAGCATATAATCTACGAGCCTGTTGATCTCGCACAAATGAAGAACTTATATGCTACTACTACATAGTGATAACACAGGATCGTGCATGGGAAAAAAAAAAAGGAAACCAGGATGGAGAAACGAAGCAAATTAAGGCAGCAGCAGGATAAACAGAGAGAAAAAGTCATGGTCTGACCACGCTGTCGACGGTGAGGGCGGAGTCGATACTTCCATGCGTGGTATCCGGAGTTGGTAGTCCAGAAGTTCGAGTTGCACCCGCTAGACGGCGGTGTTGCCCAGTCAGATGAGCGAGCGCATCAATCAAGGGGACAGCTAGCAGTGGCCGCGCCGACATAGACGGGAAGGAGCGGGGTTCGGGCTGGCGCGCCTTAGCGCCGGAGAGCGGCGAGCGGCGCCGCTTAGGAGCCCGGAGAGCGCGCCAATTCTATTGGAGAAGAGGGAGGCGGACCTGTGGCAGGCGCCAGCCATGGGAGGGGGCTGGTGGTCCTGGGCTTCACCGCCGCGATGCTCATTCTCGACCGCCACCACACCCGCGCCTGGATCTGGATTTGGGTGACAACCGGCCAGGGGAGGGCGACTGGGGCTTAATGACGCGGGGGGGGATGAGCATGGTGGAGGCGTCGGGCTGGAGCGTCGGAGCTGTGAGGGAGACGCAGGGAGAGAGGAAGTCAGGCGTGAGGGGAGAGGAGGTGGGGTTCATGAGGAGGGGAGATGCGTGCGTGGGGACTGGGGAACCGCCGGTAGAATCGCTGTGGAGGCGAGGTGGAAGCCGGGTGAACTTCCCGAGGGGGGCGGGGTGAAATCGCCAGGTGGAGCGCATTAACGCCAAGCAGACGATATAACATTTGGGTTTTTTATAGTAAGATTGGCTTAAATTAACGGTGTAACTAAATTGAAGCACTTTTTTAGCAAAGACAGGCAGACACATTAAATGTCCACTCTGTGCTTGTTTGGAATCTAATGGCTCACCTCAATATAATTGCTGTCTCAGCCATTCCGTCTAGAGATATATGACCTGTATGAGCTGCTAGATGTGATAAGCTCGTTGGATGATTCTTTCTTCGGATGCACGAGCATCTTCAATATTTTCATATTCCGCAGAGCGTCTATGGTAGTGTGCTCCAGTTCTCCTCTCTCTGCAATTTGTTAGCAACTTAGCATGCATCTGGTCGAGTTTGTGGCTAATTCGAAATTGCTTTGTTTTCAACAACAAAACCATCAATCATCTTAATGTTGTTCTACATGGATCTTTCACTTTCGTGCAAAAAAAAGGATTCTCTTGCTCTGGGGATGAATGCACCGGTGAGATCATAGCTGCAGCTAGTGCAAATTGAAACGCCGTACTTTAAACAGTTTATTTTTATTCCCATAGCTAAATTAATAATTCGTCTGTTGTTCTCTTCTTTTCCCTCATACTTCTTTCTAGCTGGGACCTTTTGTTTGTGAGTTCGTCTGGCTTTTACTTGATGCTCTTTTGTGTGTTTTGGACACCACTTATATGCTCCTCTTCATTTGTAAGATACAACCCCAGAGAAGACAAACAGTTTGCTCACTATAAAGTGTGGCCATAGGTCTTTTGGTCTATATAATAATTCAGAAACCAGTAACCATGATTCGGAATCAACTAGCATTTACTGATGATCTGCATAAATTCGTCTTGTGAAGTTAAAGGTTCAAAAGAAACCAGGCAGCACAAAAAATCATCTTGCCTATAAATAAGAGGTGATACATAGGAGCTCATGGGACTTTGGAGTGGCAGAGCTCAAGGATTCATGGTACCTGCTGGTTCACACGACCTACAAAGTTTTGCTTGAGAGGCATCAGGAGTTTTGGTTCTGCTGAATGACTCTCTGGGACAGCATGATGGACGTATATGACAACACGACAGCCATCTATGACACCACGCATTGGCTTAGCTTAGTTGGATTGTCCAAGCTCAGCTCTTAGTGACTAGAATTTTGAGAATGGTTTAGCTAATGATGGAGCTCAATTTCAGCCAAATTGTCAGCATCTGTAACCGCAAATGCATGTCATGTTCATGTGAAGCTGTCATCTGTAACCTTTCGAACTTCGATAGTTCAATCCAATACAAATTGACAGAAAGTTCGTTGTCAACTACAAAATTCTCTGCAATGCACAGGATGAAGCGCAGTAGCTCAATGGCATGAAGTCCTAGCTGCATGACTCTACTCACATGCACTTCTTTGTCTGAATTTGAGTGGATGGTACAATACATGCAGTGTAATCGTGTGCCCACAATCTTGCGGAACTGATTATGCTAAACAATTGTGTTGAACCAATCAAATTAAATAGTACATTACATATACATGCATGCAGTTCCAAGATAAGCTTCCTTTAGCAGTTAGCTAAACCATAATTTACGTATTTGGTTCGTAAAAGAATAGCCCATTAATGAACCTGACCTAAGAAGGCACCAGTACTGTGCTTGCAGGACATTCAGAGGGGTCTGCTGATACTGGAATTGATTTAGCAATTACTACTCTGTTTCAATGGACAGTTTGCTGTTGAGTCATTCATATGAGTGGTAAGTGCCTGACTATATTTCATTGAATTATTTTGGTATCTCTATCCTAACCTGAGTATAAAACTGAAAGGAATGGAGCAGAGTTGCTTGTGTAACCAGAGTGAGAGAGAGCGAGAGAGAGAGAGAGAGAGCAGCACTGTAATGGAGAATTTCTTTTGTCGATGAAAGGATGATGTTTAGTTTGTTAGCAAGCTTGTGGGAGATATTCGAAGTTCTATAAAACTAAAAGGAATGGAGCAGAATGCCAGTAGTGTCTCTGGCCATCCAATTGATGTTGCTATGGAAATTGTGTATAGGATTAGAGTAGGAGGCATCAGGAATACCTACATTACCTACTATTCTGTAGGGTGGAAGTAAGATAAAGTGCAGACAGACAGCCAGATCTGACAGATCCACATGTGAATAAGAAAATCAGAGCCAAGGAACCACTGAGCGAAATTGATGCTCCAGTTCCATCTCATGTATAGGAAGATCTCCAGCTCTAGGGTGCCTATATAACATGGGTCTCGCCAGTCCCATCATGCAACTCTGCTCATGCTATATCATGTCCATATGATGGGTGTTGCACACATCATCTCCATTACAGACATTTTTTTTTTGCGACACTCCATTATAGACGTTAGGCTTCTATATAGTCCACTAATCATGCTGGGTGCCATATGTATGCAGGGAGGCATCGATCGGCCTCCAAAAAGAAAAAAAAGTATGTCCCTGCAAGCAGCACATTAAGTGGCCTCCACTAAAGCTAGTAGTCATCGACTGAGTTTGTGCATGACAGTAACTGGACATGGACTGCACCTCTGTTTTGCAGAAAGTAATTTGATACCGTGACCATGCATCTATCCCTGAAACCGACTTGAACAATGTGATTCAAAATCTACTGAAAAAATCCACTAGTTTTGCCTGTGAATTTAGTGGTGTAACATGCACTATTTCTAACAAAAAAAACACCTTGGCTTCCACAATAATGGAGTGATCTTGTCATGTTTTATAGTTTAGTGTGTATGTGGACAAGGATTCCTTACCTACTTTGGCACGGTCCGTTTCATGTCCCACATGCCTTCGCCATGGTTTCTGAAGCCTGGTTCTGTTCCTCCCTAGATTCACTTTATACTACATCGCTGATGCCACCGCGGTTCCAACATCACCACGAGGACATCTCCACCCAAAGTTCGATTCAAGGCTGTAAGGTGTGAATGTCGGGTATGTGAATCTACCTTGCGAGATCTGATAGTTGATTTGCCAAAATGAAAAACCTAGGCGCTCTTTTTCAAAAAAAAAAATGAAAAGAAAACATGAGACTTCGTAGTGAACATGCATGTTAGCTGGGATATTTATTTAGAAACTTTATCCAATATTTATTTAGAAACTTTATCCCAACTTGACCTTAGTAGGCAACAATTCCTTTTTTTTTTCAAACTATGCTGACGTATAAAGACCTGGTTGCATGATATCCAAACATGTTCTGATATCTGAATTGGTTGTACACATTTAATCCTTGACTAGTAAATTTCAATGGATGGTTGGCTACACACACACATGTGGTGGTAAGTTCATGCAGTAAGATTGTGCCTCCTCGTGACTTTGTAGTTGCCCTCTCTATAACCTGTGTATAAAAGAGAATGCAATGTATCACAAAGTGACTAACGTTTCATTTCTAACCTTGCTCCTCCAGTAGTCATGCTATGGTTACTACGCATTGGAGTAAGATGATGCATCCTGAACATTTGCATTATTTCTGCACTCATTGCACCTCGGCAAGAATCACACCCTTTCTCGTGCCTCTTGGGTTTCAGCTGCAACGCCTGCTGTACTCCCTCTGTCCCTGCGAAACAGTCGTCATGGCTTTCAAATTCTGTTCCACAGCAAGTGTCGTTTAAAATGCCATTATCTGTAAATTCCTTTTGGATCACCACCAGAATTGAGAGAACCTTCATAACATGAAGTCTTACGTCTCTCTGGAGAACTGCCAGAAAAAGAAATTTAAAGAGAGAAGCTACACACTAAAGTTTGCTAAAGCGAGGGGGCCCAGGTCCTTCGGCCTCATGTGTAACACGGAAATAATTTTAGTGGCCAATTCTGGAGGCACCGGAGTCTATCAATCTTCACGATAAATCAATTTTTAGAGATGGCCAGCTTAAAATGTCTATTCTTCATAATCGAAATTAACAAATAACAAATCAGCCGCTAAACAGTCTTGTTTCTTTGGGAAATGCAAGATACCTCATAAAATTATTGCATCCGAATATAATTCATTAATTTTTCATATGAAGACATGCATTGTGGTTGAAAGTTTCTTTTAAATATGAAACTATTTAGAGACCTAATATATTATTGTAAGTTTACTAAATTTTGAAATTTCAATTTTTCAAATACAATTCTTGGTCTATACCATATAGTTGCTTTTCAATACACCCACGACTTTGCAGTTTAGTGGTTTCTATTGGAAGTTAATTGATTGGCGTCCAAATATCTGTTTTGATTTTATAGATTTTGAAATTAAAAATTTAGTTTTCCCTAAGCACCTCTGGATGTACAATACATGGATACTCAAAAGTTGTTGTGGCCAAACTTAATATACATGTTTTCTTGTTCGTAAGTTTTTATTTTGAAATTATTTAGTGTCTGAAATATATGTGTTTTAAATTCACATAGTTTTTAGGTATTTTTCAAATAATCTCAAAATGGAGACACATTTACGATTGCTTTGGCTAAATTTCACCTGATGGTTGGATACACACATGCGATGGTAAGTAGCTCTCCCTAACCTGCGAATAATACAACACTGGCCAAGAAAAACCGTGTATCTCTTTGAGAAAAGGAAACATTGTGTCTTAAAAGCTACAGAACCAGTAGCATGATATAAAGGTGATGAAAAAGATGGCTCACTAGTACTTCTATCATGTTGCACATTAAAATGGTTGGTACCTCGTCCTAAGCCGCTGCGACTTTCGACCAACACATGGCAAGCGAAAAATGACTAAAAACCGTGTAACAACAAGATGCAAATAAATGTGATTTTTCCTACAAATCAGAACAACAATGAATATAGTTAACAAATCTAGAAATTGGTATCGCGGATTTCTTCCTGGATGCCATCAACACGCATGCAGTTTGTACTGGCACAACTAATACAACACTGGCAAGAAAACGGTGTCTCTGAGAAAAAGGAAACATACTGTGTCTTAGAACCTAAGAAACCAGTAGCATGATATAAAACGTGATTTTTGTTTGATACTCAACAGTATTTGTTTCATGCTGCACACTAGAATTGTTGGTACCTATATCTTACCGCTGCGACATTAGACCAGCATTTGAGTCACGCGATGACTAAACCCTAACAACAAGTTGTAATTCAATGTGATTTGGCCTTACAAATCTATATATACCTATTCAGCAATAATACGTAACTTCTGAACGAAGTACAACAT